>JASVEL010006502.1:0-59366 GCA_032618575.1 Nicotiana noctiflora
GTTTGAAAAATTTACTAAATATCTATAAATGTTTGAATGTGAACATAATTACCATTGAAACTTTACTCGAGATCGTTGTAGGAACTCACAAACATTAAATCCTGCATTCACCTCAGTTCGTCAGTAGGGGCGAAGATAGACGTCCAGATACGGTTTCAGCTAAACCTAATAGCTTGTGCTCAAACAATATATTTGTATGAAAAAATTCATTAAATATGTATAGATACTAAATTTTGAACTCAATTATTAACATTTAAATTGTCGTTGTTTTTAAATTCAGAATCGTAAAGTTGAAATTCTAGCTCGATGACATCTACAAATCAATATTGGGAAGAAGGTAATTATCTTATTCAGGTTTGTGTCGCTACTGTTTGAGAGCATGATAGTATTTCTCCCCAGCTATCCTTAGCTGTGTCTGTTTCGTAATAGTAATACTTAAAAGTTTTGATCAATTATATAATAATGAGTTTATAGTAAAGGACATAGAGAAGGTGAGTAATGCGGTGTCTTCTGAAAAGTCACATGAGATATGTCCTTTTAATCTTTGAACTTAGAAGATTTCTTCGAATTAAAGAGATCTAATAGACATTAGTCAAATCAGCTCACATGTTTCCCATCCCACCCACTATATGTCAAACAACAAATTATGTAAAGGAGAAAGAAATTTCCTTTCTTTTCAATTATATTTTTGAGTAGATATTAGCTGATATATATGTACATCAATGGTGTAAGGAATTTTCTAGCATTGAGTTACTTATAAATAATTATATATTAGGTAGGTTGTCTACATCTCATCTTTTAGGGTGCGACTCTTCCCCGAATCCTGCGTGAATACGAAATGATTCATGCATCGGGCTGCCTTTTTTTTAGATACTTAAAAACAACGAAAAAGGGCCAAATATATCCTTGTGCTATCAGAAAATATTTAATGTATCCTCATTATATTTTGAGTCCAAATATACCTTTGTCGTTATACTATTGGTTCAAATATATCCCTTTTCCGTTAAGTTTATCCAAAATGGACGTACAATCCTATGTGGCACTGGAATTTGATGATGTAAATGCCACATGACTTGCTCGCTCAGCCATGTAATTCTTTATTGTAAACATGGATTGACCTGCAAATATACATCATGAACGTGCTACAGTCGATATGATGTGTTACGACAGATAAAACTTTATTGATGGTGTAAATTTTTTATACTGTCAATATATATAAGATAAGATAACTTTGATAGAATACCAACAAATGTGATTATTTTTTTCACTATCAATGTATATAAGATAAAGATAACTTTGATAGAATACCAACAAAAGGGTAATCACTTTTAGTGTAAGTTGGCTTTTGTCCAGGAATATTGTTATCAAGCGTGTGGAACCAACTTTTGACTTAAAACTATGGACTCCCCTTTACATATATTAATTTCATTATTATTTAATTTGTTGTAGTAATATTTTAAACAGTAACACATGTAATGTCAGATTTAAGCACAAGCCTAGCTAAAACTATATCAAGATGAATCCATCAATTTCCCATCTTAAAAGCCAAGTTTTTCTAGCAAGCAAACTAAACTCCTATCACTTTTTTCATTAGCTATATCTCTCATTTCTCTTCATTAATCCATTTGTCAAAGTGAAAGTTCTAACAATGGAAAACACTTATAGAAGAATCTTTCTTCTCTTGTTCTTGTTTATCTCCAATTTGTTAATGGTTTCTAGTAGGACTTTCCCTATTGTAGACATAATTCCAAGAAGATTAGCTGTTTCTTTCACATCATTTTCTGTTAATCCAGGTAAGGTGAATGAATCAATGGTAGAACCTGAGAAAGCTGTGGGGAGTAGTTTAAGGAAGAAGCCTCCAAGTTCTTGGAATCCTATACAAAATAGTTTACATCCATGATCCTCTCAAAGTGAACGTTAATAACAACACATTCGATCATGCTTTCTTCAGGTCGAATGGCTATCCATCCCAGCAAATCTCTTCGAATTTGGTGTCAGCTACTCGCTCTTTGATCAGTGATTATTCACTCTCTTTGATAAATGATTATCGATAAATGATCTTTCCAAGATTTGCTATTTGCATTTATGATTGACGTGCTATAAAAGGAGATGAGAGGACAAAGGAAAATACGTGTTGTTTGGTGCAGGCTTGTTTCTATTATTTTTTTTCATCTTTCTTGAGCCGAAGGTCTATCAGAAACAACCTCTCTACCTTTCCGGAATAAGTGTAAGGTCTACGTACATATTGTTCTCTCCTTACTCTATTTATGGGATCCACTCTATTGTTGTTGTTGTTGGTGGCGCAGGCAGCGATGCGCATTTTTCTATTTGTAGGAAATTAAGTAATGTTCTTTCCTTATTTCATTCTTTGGCATATTTAGGGTACGAATAAGGAAAGACACTCTAATGTTAAGTATTCTCTTACTGACTTTTTTGCAGTTGTTTTTTTTACCATTTCCTTGTATAGGAGACAATATTGATCTTAGTATAGAATAAGTAGTTGCATTCTTTTTTTTTTTCTCAGTAGTTCCTTTTCTGTAAGAGAACTATATAGTAGGAAAGGCTGGATCAGTGTATGTAGAGTATTATGCACTAGCTACGTAGAAATGTGTATCCCTTGAAATTTTCTTAGATCAATATTGATGTATGCAGGAATTAATAATTCCTTGCCCCTTCTTTACTTCTGACTTTCATTATGAGTCTGAAATGTTTGCATACACTCTATCCTCTTCAGATCTCATATGCGGGATTCTACTCGGTGGTTGTTGTTGTTGTTGTTTTCTTTATGAGTCTCCAGCTGTATAATCTGATGTCTAAGTTCCTCTCCACTTCAAAGGCGAGTTCAATTGAACCCTTTGTTCTCAGCTCGAATTATATTTACATATGTAAAAAAAAAAATTATATATATATATATATATATATATATATATATATATATATATATATATATATATATATATATATATATATATATATATATATATATATATATATATATATATGTCACACTCAACTCTCACACCTATTCCTTGCTCATTTTTTGTAAGTTTCTTTAGTTTTGTAGGAGAGCCATGTATGAAAAAACGAAAGTTGTAAGACAAATGTTAATGTCTGTTAACAAATTAATGGAGTAGTATAAATACTAAAAAAGGCCATGATCAAATGTAAGAGTTTGAACTGAACATATTAAATCGGGCCATTAAAAGGGGGCTAGAAAAGAAGTTATAAATAGATTTATATAATACAATTAGAGTCTAATTTTTATGCATGAGATTAAAAATTATTTACACAGTCTTGTTATTTACTTAGATAATTACAGGTAAATATTTTGATAAAATTCATTGATAATTTTAAAAAATCTTTACAACTGCCAGTGTATATAATCGTGATGTCATATACTATATAGTCATAAGAGTTTTCCAGTCTTTTCTCGCGAGGTGTTTGGGGTTTGGTTTGGTTTGGGGGGGGGGAGCATTCAACTTGTTGCAAAAGGAAGAAGTCCTTCCCTCTATGTTGTACAACTTTTTATTTTCTAAATCAGTATGGGAGAACAAAAAGAGGGAATAAAATGTGATTCCATGTGCTAACATGTCGACTGGAGAATACACACATAAGTATACAAAAACAGAAGAAAAATGGAAAGTTGAGTAAAAGAAAAGAAAAAGGAGATGCACATGAGCAATAGGCATGGAGGGGATCACATGTTATTAGATCTAACAATATCTCAATAATTGGTACCCAAATACTTTGCCCCTAGCTATTACCTTTACAGCTAAATGGACTTCTTGATCTGACTTGTAGTTCAATAGGCTAATGATAATGTTTTCCCAAAAGAACCCTAATATCCCTCTTTAGAATCTTTAAAAAAAATGAAGTGGGGGAGGGGGAGTGGTACAAGCTCAATTTCTTCAATTGGACTGCTATAAGAGAGTTGGATTCATTAATTGCCTGTGAGGTTTAAAAGTGACATCTCCAAACTTTTCAAGTTAATGCAGAGGCGGACCTAGGATTTAAAGATAGCGGGTGCACTGTAACAGTGCCTTAACAATATTTATAGGCAATAGGGTCACGACGGAAATATTACTCGATAGCTTTAGGCAGACTTATAACTAGTGGTTGCATATGGGTTTAAAAATTAAGGAAGAAATTTTTTGTGTGGAGAGAGATAATTGTAGAAGAAGCTTTTGATGTAGGAATTTAACTAAAAGTAAAAGGGGTGGGTCCATTGAAAAAAACTAAATCAAATACACTATAGTAGGGGCGTTGAAATTACCAAATGAGACCCAATCAAAAATATTAGTTTTATTATTGAACTTGAGATTTGAACTTGGGTCTTTAAGAAGCCAACTACCCCACAACCCAACTCTTCTACCCAATCTTTATGATTAATGATGTAGCATAATATATTTATAGGGATCCTTTTTGTATTAACTTATATATATAGAATATATATACAATATTTTTACCGAGGCCAACGGGTGCCCGTGTCCCCGAAACTCAAGCGTAGGTCCGCCCCTGAGTTAATGAAGAAAATGAAATTTCAAAATATAACGAGAGAAACGGTAATAAACCGACTAGTCGTTTTAAGAAATTGCGCACTGTTCTTCAAGTTGCACGTTGCTTTCTACCACATCGTTTCAAACCAAGCACTTCGTCGGTGGTTTGAGACTTTGAATAGCGTCATATTATATATTATAACTTACGTGTATGGTTGTTTTCAATTTTCGAGTTGTTCAGGATTGATTTGGAAGAATGACTCTTGTTTTAGAAGCTTTAAGTTGGAAGATCTGACCAATATTTAATTTTTTGTAAATGGAATGGGAATCACGTTTTGATTGTTCCGATAAGTTCGTTTGATGATTATGGACTTGTACATATGTTTGGATTTGATATCGGAGGTTCCTAGAAGAAATCGACACTATTTATCGAAAGTTGGCAATTTGAAGAACTTATGAACTCTTAAGTTTGACAAAAAAAAATTGACTTTGATGTTATTATTCTTCAATTGGTGATCCAAGACCTTGGATAGGTCTATATAGTTGAATTGAACTTGTGTGCAAAGCTTGAAAGTAATCCGAAGTGTTTAAGTGTGACTTGGACACTCTTTTGAAATGATGAAGATTCAACAAATTAAAAGAAATTCTATTCGGGTTGAGCCCAAATTCTTTGTTATGATGTTCCCATAGGTGTTTTGAGGCTTTAGATAAGTTTGAATGATGTATTTTTACTTGTTGGTATGATTGTTTAACCCATAAAATATTTTTCAAGGTCAAAGTAATAAGTTTATATGTCGGGCCACAAATAACTGGTTCAATCCGAAAGATATAAATTTTCGTTAATAAAACGTGATAGAGAAGTAAAAAATAAATTCAATGACAGATAATATAACAGAAGTAAGGCAGAGAAGAAAGAGTTCTTATTAAATGATCCTTGATAGGATAATAAGCCGAACAGAGCTTGAAGAGCCGAACTATGGCTAACTTTGGGAGCAATATGCTATAAATTAACGTATAGAATTGTAGAGAAGAAAATTAGATTTTCATTGATGATTGTAAAAGTATGTCTATTTATGGGGCTAAATCTAAGTAACTATTCTACTTAAATTTTGGGTCCATTATGAGCATTTACTCAATCCATCTGTTACTTTTGGAAGACTTGTATCAGCTGTGTAAATGATGAAATTCCATAACTAATGAGTTAATTCCATAAATGATGAGTTAATTCCATAACAGATAAGTTAATTCCGAAACTGATGAGTCAATCTCGTGCATGTTGAGTCAGTCCCGTACTCGTTGAATCAATCTCGTGCCTGTTGAGTCAATCTCGTGTATGCTGGGTCAATCTCGTGCATGTTGAGTCAATCTTCTGACGTTACAATTATTTATTGCATTTATTGTACGTTAAATAATTGATTTGTAACTGATAGTGGGTAAATCCCATATAATCCAAGATTAATTGAGTCCCTCCTTTTTTGTAATTATGAGATATTCACTCGTACCTAATTCGGGGTATTTTATAATGATCAACTCTGAGGCTGGCAGACATGCACGGTACGAGTATGTTCAGTCCCGGGGGTATTTCACATATCATCTTTGTCATTCTTCAGCTTTTTTCAAATTTTGCTGACACGTGTCTCCATTTAATAGACCCACGTGACGAGTCTATTTTTCACTAATACAGATAGTCCCCCCCACTTTCCGGTTACTCACTGTGATGTGACCAGGAAGTGGAAGTATGACGATCCGAATTTTCCACCCTCGGGAATTGTGATGATGTCTACTCGTGAAAGTTAGGCAAGCCGACACTTACAGATTTTTATTACCCTTTTTACCCTATCCTTTAGGAATTACGAGTTAACATATAATCAAGAGTAGATAATAATAATAATAATAATAATAATAATAATAATAATAATAATAATAATAATAATAATAATAATAATAATAATAATAATAATAATAATAATAATAATAATAATAATAATAATAATAATAATAATAATAATAATAATAATAATAATAATAATAATAATAAAAGAAATGCGGAAGACGAAATCTAATAATTTAACTTAATTGAAATATGATTCCTTAAACATAATCCACCCAAAACTGGTGTCACAATCTCACGGACCATCTACAAATACTACAATTAGGTTCTGAATAATAAGATACATATCTATCTCTGAAATAAATAAAAATAGAAGGAAAGTAAGATAGAAGGGGACTCCTGAGCCCGCGGACATCTGCAGGACTACCTCGGGTCTCCGCTGGACTGAAGGCAGCAACCTCACTGTGGTCCAAATGCTCCAGTATCGAGATCAGCACACAGTGCAGAGTGTAGTATTAGAACAACCAACCTCATGTGCTGGTAAGTGTCGAGCCTAATCCCAGCGAGTAGTGACGAAGCTAGGAAAAGACTACCAAATAAACTTGTGCAGTTAAATCATATACAAAGGATAATAATAACAGAAACTAGCAGTCAAAGATAGGAATGGGGACATGCTACGGGGGATATCAAGTACAAATAGAATTCCAGTAGAAAAACATAAAGAACATCATAACTTGATTATCAACAAGAATAAGGAAAACAGTAACACATACACGACATCACCCTTCGTGCTTTTACTTTTGTCCTCACCATAAGAATCAATAGATTCGGCACGACATCACCCTTCGTACTTTTACCTCACATAATCATGGAACGGCATTATCCTTCATGAATTACACTCATATCATGGCACAACATCACCCATCGTGCATTAACAATCACAATATCGGTACGGTATCACCCTTCGTGCATTAACACTCACAATATCATGCGCGACATCACCCTTCGTTCTTTATACTTTTCCTCACCCAAGCAACAATCACAAAGCAATTCGGGCAAGGGAATTAATAATATCACAATAAAATTCTGGTAGCGAAATAATAGCAAAACAATAATATCACGACAAGGGAAAACAATATCATAAATAATAACATCCGGCAAGGGAATTAATAATATATCTCATCTCGTTTCCACAATCACTTCACAATATAAATCTCAACCTGAGCCAATACTCAACCATGGTCAATCACCAAGAATACTTTCATAAGCCTTGTTCAACAGTAAAAATCATCATATTAAGCATGAGCGCAATATATAACAGAGTCATAATAATCATAGTATAAGACTTACATACATGCTTGACACCAACGTATA
The DNA here is from genome assembly GCA_032618575.1 of Nicotiana noctiflora. Lineage (NCBI taxonomy): Eukaryota > Viridiplantae > Streptophyta > Magnoliopsida > Solanales > Solanaceae > Nicotiana > Nicotiana noctiflora. Next base: position 7,702 of record JASVEL010006502.1, read on the forward strand.
GATACTCGTCACCACATCTATACATCGTACGCAAGAATAACACATAGCAATTAAGACCACAACTCATATTCCCTCAAGCTAAGGTTATACCAAACACTTACCTCAAATTCCACGGCCAAGCTCAATCCTAAAGCACCGCTTTCCCTTTAGAATTCACCTCCAATTTACTTTTATCTAACCCAAATTAATTTAATAACATCAATAAATGCTAAAGGATTCAACTCTAATGCTAAATTATAGGTTTTCTATCATTTTTCCCAAAAAGTAAAAAATCGACCTCAGGCTCACTTGGTCAAAACCCGAGGTTCGAACCAAAACCTGAATACACATTCACCCATGAGCCCGCATATGCAATTAGTTTCAAAATCCGACCCCAAAACGAGGTCTAAATTTCAATTATTCAAGAAGCCCTGACTTTACCCAAAATTCCAAATTCTACCATGGAAGAATAAGATTTAGGCCTAGAAATCTAATAGACGTTGATGAAAAATGAAGGAGATGAGTTTAGAAACACATACCTATGATTTAGGGTTGAATCTTCTCTTCAAAAATCACCTTAGGTTTGATTTTATGGAAGGAGATAAAAATATCGCTTATTCCCATTTTGGTTCTGTTTTTAATTCACTAGACAAGTCTTCTTCGCGTTCGCGAGAAGCCTATCGTGTTCGCGAAAGGTTAACCCCCTGACATTCGCGCGCGTAGAGTATAATACCTTCCCCCAGGTCCCTGCCAACTGGCCTTCGTGTTCGCGATAGCCAGACCGCGTTCGCGAAGGGTAACACCCCTAATGCTTCGCGCTTGCGACCTGTGCCTCGCGTTCCCGTAGAAGGAATTCTCCTTCAGACTAACTTACTCTTCGTGTTCACGAGAGTCCCTTCGTGAATGCGAAGAACAAAATACCAGCATACCAGAAGAAGCAATACAACAAAAAAATTTAAGTCCAAAACACTCTGAAACCTATCCGAAACTCACTCGAGCCATCGGCGTTCCAAACCAAACATGCCCACAAACCTAAAAATATCATATGGACTTACTCATGCGATCAAATCACCAAAATAACATCTTTAACAATGAATTTAACATCAAAATCAAAGAATAATCTCAAGAACTCTTCAGTTTTAATTTTTACAACTGAGAGTCTAATTCACGTCATATGTATTTCGTTCCTTACCAAATTTACATGCACAACCTAAATATCATGTTAAACCTGTACCGAATTTCGAAATTAAAATCCGGGCCCGATACACTCAAGTTCAAACATTGATAAATTTTCAAAAACTCTTATATTTTCAGCAAAACAATTTCTTTCAAAAAAAATTTCAGGCTAAGGACCTCGGAATTTAAATCCTAAAGGGGTAGGTCGTGGTCTCTATTCCCTTGAGCAATGATTTTTTTCATGTAAAATTGATTGTGTACTTTAGTTTTTGTACTTCACTTCCAATTTTGTGTCAAAATTCTTAGGTTAAAGAACTAGGTACTTTTACAAGCGAACATCGGGCAAAACTTCACCCTCCCCGTCTTGTGTCACGATGCAACCTTAAAAAAAGTATTGGTATTAAAACAGGTTCTTTCAAGAAAAGAAAATACCTAAAAGTATGAGAGATGGGTACATCTCCAAACATTCAAGAAGGACGATCAACTACAAGACTATTATTTTTCAATGGAAAATATTATCATTGGTTGAAGGAAAGAATGCACGACTTTCTAGAAGCTGAAGACGTGAAACATAAGATACTATTGAGAATGGTCCCAAGCTCTTATAACAAAAGATGATAAATGTATTTTAAAGGTTGTTCTGAAACTATGGAGCAATATTCTGAAGAAGATGTTAAAGGTTGTTCAAAAGAATTTCAAGGCTAAGAAGATTTTGTCTTGTGGCATTGAACCTAACGAATATATAATCCTATTTCTACATGTACTAACCCTAAGCAAATTTTGGATGCGTTACGGACTACTCGTGAGCGTACGAACCAAGTCAAATGGTCTAAGATCCATATGCTCACTAGGTATGAATCTGTTATGATCCAGAATCCACCTAGTCGTGATGGCACCTAACCCCAGCGCTAAGTAAGAAAATATAGAAGGAAGTAACTCAAATGAAGAATCAATAACGACAAGAATGAAAATAGCTAAATTCTACACAGCTTCCCAAGGATTGATAGTACAAATCACGAGTACAATATGATTTAGATCTATAAAACCGATATAAAGAATAAATACAATATATTTTTTAATTTTACATTAAAAAAACTTAATTCTTAAACGGTCATGAACAAGAGGTAGTCTGAATCTAGAACATGGGTATATTTTCAATGCAAGGCATCGTCTTTCATAGTGAATTCAAGATTTTCGCACAAGGTGCATATATAAGTGTAGTATAAGTAGAACCGACCTCATTACTCAGTATGTATCTTAACTAATTTCGGTGAAGTAATAATGAGATTTTAAGTAAAAAGATGCTCACTCAATATTTTGCATTTCCAGATGATAAGAAGAAAGAGAGATATGAGAAAGAAACATAAATAATCACGTAATAAATGAAACAAGAATACAAATGACAGAGGTCCCCAGAATATCCTCACTTCTCTGTCTCACATTTATGTAGGAGCCGTTGTTTTTGCTTTGTTTGCCGGATTGGTACGCTTTCTTTTCTAAAAACCCTTCTCTCATAGGTCGTTACATTTCAGGCCATTTACGATCGAAATCAATAAACAAGAGTAACCATAATACATCTTCTTCAATTCGTTGTGGTGTGAAATCCGATCTCATATATAATATCTTCTAGTGCAATCAGATCCCATACATAACATCTTCTACGTTGTGATGTGCAACACAATTATTTCGACGTGCAACCCAATCCCACATTTCATATCAATACTGTTGAGCTGTGCAATCTGATATATATATATATGTGTGTGTGTGTGTGTATTCTACAACAACCATGCAAGCACATGAAATTTGCAACGTAATACCAAGAAAACTAACACACATATTCAACTTGGAATACAACTCAACAAAGTAAGATGAGCAATGCAGCACCAATCTAGTCTCCCACATATAAAAAAAGGCCACAAAGCACAAAGACACAACCAATCTAAAACTCACCCAATTTGGCTAAGCATAGAAGCGTAGAACATGAAATGGGGAAAAGATGTATGTCACGTGAAAACAGACATCAAGTAGAGGTATGTAATTGAGTGAAATCATGTGACAAGTGGATGTATGTAGCAAGTAAGGGCATATAGCATGCGAAGGCAAGTATTAAGTGAAGGCATGTGACATATCAATACATCTAATAAGTAAATCATGTAACAAATAGAAGCATGTAATATGTACGTGTTAATACCATGTAACAGCAAAAATTTGGAAAGAACATGTAGCAGAAGTAAATCAAGTAAAAGTGTAGCAGTAACTGTAACATACAAGGTCGAAACATAGATATCACAGTAACATACCAAATAGGAAATAATGAGATAACTACATAAAGGACAAAAATATGAAAGTGATATACAAAATATAAAACATTAATAGAAACCCAAGTAGAGGCCATGTAAGTGTTTATTGAACGAGAAGTCATAACAAGAAAATCCAATTCTTCTCACCCGGTTGCAATCAATCGGCCAATCTTATTTCACATCGCACGTCAGAATAACGTATTTTTCGTTTTGCATCATAACAAAGGGACAAAACTTAATTAATTTGGCTAGTCTGCATGGTTTTTAAATATATAAGATGGCCCATGAAAGATTTTCAAAGCTTTTCTTTTTTGACTGAAAAAAGATAATTTATTTAAAATATTACGAAGTAATGACAGTTACATCCTTAACAAAGTACAAGCCTCGAGTGTAAGTTATTTCTTATAAATAATGTTGCCCAATAAGTTAAGGCCCATAATTAATATTTAATTAATGAACAAATATCATCCGTCCGATTGGTTATTTGATGGACGTACCAGATTAACTGAGAACATCTATAAATTGGTCTTCTCCCCACCCATTAGGGTTACTGCTTATCCTCTTTTCCATCCCTAAAGACGGCGGTAACGAAAGCTAGGGCAAGGGGCGAGAAACCAATTACCGATTAACGCTTCCGCTTAGAGATGATGGCTCACGATTCAGGTATGTTTTCTATGACGATTATATGTAAGATTATCATGTTCAAGATCCCGGTAGAATTAAAGTTTATGCTTACATGTGGTATCATGAGCCTGAATATATGAACTGATATTCTTCGTTAATGAAAGACTATATTATGATGCGTGTATTAGTATGTTAACCGGATTTTGAATTGCTGTCAAAATCATGACTGAAATCTGTAAAAGCTTTTGCTTCTTATCTTAGTTGTGTTAAAATCCGAATACAATAATAGAGGAAAATATTCTCTCTTATGAAAGTAATGGTATAAGCTTAAGCAACGTATGGCCAGAAGCCGTATGCGTCATCGCTTAAAAGGAGTTTTAATTTTAATTCAAATCTTGAATTTGTACCAAAAACAAAGATTCAAAACTGTGATTTTTCAACCAAGAAACCTCTTTACATATCATCTGTTACTAAGTTTTGTTCTTTATCAAGAATTGGAACAATTTGCAAAGCATATGCAGCTGATAAATCACAGTCGTTGGATGTAAACATTGAATTACCAAAATCATCAGAGGCTGCTGCTTAGAGGATTAAAATCAGTATATATTTTGCTACGTGATGGGCTTTGAATATTATTTTTAATATATATAATAAGAAAGTTTTTAGTGCTTATCCTTTTCCTTGGTTGACTTTTACTTTATCCCTTGCTACTGGCTCGTTGATTATGTTAATTTCATCGGTTACAAGAATTGATGAATTCCCAAAAAACGGATCTTGAGTTCTGGAAAAATTTATTTCCGGTTGCAGTTGCTCATACAATTGGACCATAATTTTGATTACTTATGCTCGTTATTAATATTCTATCCATTCAAACTGCCTTAAGTTTTAGCTTACTGGCAATTAATTATTTATGTATGTGTTTAAAGTTATATAGTTTGTTAGTCACTAAAGTGACCAAACTAGTTTGTTAATGAAAATATGCATACATAAAATTATAGTTTATCCATGAAATTAATGAAATGCCTATAATTAAAAATAGTGGATAAATTTATTTTTACTATTGCTAGAACTTAAGGATTTACCCAAAGGTGAATCAATTATTCTATGAATAGTGAATATGATGAGGTAAAATTAATATTTTTAGTCAAATATATATTGTTTGTCCAAAGATGGCATATATATTTGGTAAAAAATATTTAAATACCTATTAAATACTAAATGGCATTTAAATTATGATAGTGTATCGTAGTATCTACCCAAAGGAGAATTGCGATATGCTTTAATTGTTTTGTTGAATCCATATTGATTTGTGAGCATGTATTATCTATTTTGCAGCTATTCCTTTTCATTCGCTTGCTTCGTCTGTTACTATGTTCAATGGATTGAACTTCTCTTAATGGCGTGAGCAAGTCCAGTTCCACTTAGGTGTGATGGATCTTGACTTGGCTCTACTGAATGATAAGCCCGCTGCCATTACTGATTCGAGCAGTGCGGATGAGAAGTCATTCCATAAAGCATGGGAACGCTCTAACAGGCTAAGCCTTATGTTTATGCGAATGAATATTGCCAACAACATTAAGAGTACTATTCCACAAACAGAAAGTGCCGGGGAATACCTGACGTTTGTGGAAGAACGTTTTCGTTCTGCAGATAAGTCTCTCGCTGGTACACTAATGGCTGAACTCACGACCATAAAGTTTGATGGGTCGCGTAGTATGCAAAATCATATCATCGAGATGACTAAAATTGCAGCAAGACTTCAGACCTTGGGGATGAAAGTGGATGACTCATTCTTGGTTCAGTTTATTCTGAACTCATTACCTTCTGAGTATGGACCTTTTCAAATTAACTATAACACTATTAAGGATAAGTGGAATGTTAGTGAATTGTCCAGTATGCTTACTTAGGAGGAGTCAAGACTTAAGAAACAAGGGAGTCATTCAATTAACCTCATGGGTCAAGGAGCTGGTAAAGGACTTAAAGCAAAGGCCAACAAGTTCAAGAAGAAGAAAGCACCTGCTAAAGCTCAACAGGATGCTAACAAGGAACGTAAGGCAGATACGTGTCGTTTCTGTCACAAAGAAGGACACTATCAGAAAGATTGCCCGAAACGTAAAGCTTGGTTCGAAAAGAAAGGTACAATTAGTGCTTTTGTATGTTTCGAATCAAATTTAGTAGAAGTTCCTAATAATACTTGGTGGCTTGATTCTGGTGCAACTGCTCATGTTCGAAAAGAAAGGGATTCCTTACGATCCAAACCACAAATCCAAATAAGGATTTCTTGTTCATGGGAAATCGTATGAAGGCTCCAATTGAAGGCATAGGGACTTATCGTTTGATCATGGAGACTGGACGTCACCTTGATCTATTACAGACTCTTTATGTACCTTCGGTTTCAAGGAATTTGATTTCTCTTTCAAGACTTGATGTTTCTGGATTTGATTTTAAGTTTGGAAATAGATGTTTCAATTTATATAAAAATGCTATTTTTTATGGTTCTGGTTTTCTTAGTGATGGTTTATATAAATTGAAACTCGATATTGGTTTTTCTGAATCCCTTCTTAATGTTCAACATAATGTTGGAATTAAACGTAGTTCACTAGATGACAGTTCTGCTTACTTGTGGCACAGACGTTTGGGTCATATATCCAAAGAAAGGTTAGATAGACTAGTAAAGAATGAGATTCTTCCGAATCTAAATTTTACTGATCTTACTATATGTTTGGATTGCATTAAGGGAAAGCAAACCAAGCATAGTAAGAAAGGTGCCACAAGAAGCACCCAACTTCTTGAAATTATACACACCGATATTTGTGGACCCTTTGATGTTCCATCTTTTGGTGGAGAAAAATATTTTATCACCTTTATCGATGATTTTTCACGTTATGGATACATCTATTTCCTGAAAGAAAAATCTCAAGCAGCAAATGCTCTCAAGGTGTTTGTTAATGAGGTTGAAAGGCAATTAGATAAAAAGGTGAAAATTATTAGGTCAGATAGAGGTGGTGAATATTATGGAAAATATAATGAGTCAAGACAATGTCCAGGTCCATTTGCAAAGTTCCTCGAGGAACGTGGCATATGTGCACAATATACTATGCCAGGAACACCTCAACAAAATGGTGTTGCAGAAAGGCGTAATCGAACACTTATGGATATGGTTAGGAGCATGATAAGTAATTCCTCATTACAAAAATCATTGTGGATGTATGCTCTTAAAACCGCTATATATTTATTAAACAGGGTTCCTAGTAAGTCAGTTCCAAAGACCCCTTTTGAACTGTGGACAGGAAGAAAACCTAGTTTAAGGCACCTGCATGTTTGGGGTTGCCCAGCTGAAGCTAGAGTCTATAATCCACAAGAAAAGAAATTAGATTCTCGAACAGTAAGTGGTTACTTTATTGGTTACCCGGAGAAATCTAAAGGGTATGTGTTTTACTGTCCAAACCATAGTTCAAGAATTGTTGAAATCGGTAATGCAAGATTCATTGGGAATGGTGAAGTTAGTGGAAGTGTTGAAAAGCAAAGTGTGGAAATTAAAGAGGTAAGGGTCAATATTCTATTACCCAGAAATATGCATACTTCCACACAAATACCAAATATTGTTCCAGTTGTTGAAGAACACTTTGACAACGCCGAGCAACATTTGGATGAAACACTTCATGAAGAAACTAACTCACAAATATCCGACACAAATGAACCACAAGAAATGCCATTAAGAAAATCTCAAAGAGTTAGAAAATCGGCTATTTCAGATGATTACGTGGTTTATTTGCAAGAGTCAGATTTTGATATTGGTCTTAATAAGGATCCGATTTCATTTTCACAAGTCATAGAAAGTAATGAGTCTGAAAAATGGATTGATGCCATGAAGGAAGAGTTAAAATCCATGGAATACAATAAGGTCTGGGATCTCGTTGAATTGCCTGAAAGTTCTAAAAGAATCGGGTATAGATGGGTCTTTAAGACCAAACGTGATTCAAATGGCAATATTGAGAGATACAAAGCGAGACTAGTTGCCAAGGGTTATACTCAGAAAGGAGGCATTGATTATAAAGAGACCTTTTCACCGGTCTCAAAGAAAGACTCACTAAGAATTATTATGGCTTTGGTGGCTCATTATGATTTAGAGTTACACCAAATGGATGTGAAAACTGCCTTTCTTAATGGAGATCTCGATGAGGAAGTGTATATGGACCAACCAGAGGGTTTCGAAACTAAAGGGAAAGGTCAAATGGTGTGTAAACTGAAAAAGTCAATATATGGACTTAAACAAGCCTCACGACAAAGGTATATAAAGTTCAATGATACCATAACATCTTTTGGGTTTGTGGAAAATACCGTTGATCGGTGTATATACCAAAAGATCAGTGGGAGCAAGTTTATATTTTTAGTCCTATATGTTGATGATATTCTACTTGCTGCTAATGACTTAGGTATATTGCGTGAGACTAAAGATTTTCTCTCTAAGAAATTTGAAATGAAAGATATGGGTGAGGCATCCTATGTGATAGGAATAGAAATATTCCGTGATAGACAAGGATTATTGGGGTTGTCTCAGAAAGGCTATCTCGAAAGAATTCTTGAGAGATTTAACATGAACAATTGTTCAGCAGGAATTGTTCCAATTCAAAAAGGGGACAAATTTAGTCTCATGCAATGTCCTAAAAATGATGTAGAACAAAAAGAAATGGCATCAATTCCTTACTCTTCTATTGTTGGTAGTATGATGTATGCTCAGACTTGCACAAGACCGGATATTAGCTTTGTCAGAATGTTAGGAAGATATCAGAGTAACCCAGGAATTGATCACTGGAAAGCTGCAAAGAAAGTTTTGAGGTACCTGAAAGGAACGAAGGATTACATGCTCATGTATAGGAGATCCAAGCATTTGGAAGTTGTTGGATACTCTGATTCAGATTTCGCTGGATGTATTGACACTAGAAAATCCACGTTTGGTTATTTGTTCCAATTAGCTGAAGGAGCAATATCGCGGAAGAGTGCCAAACAGTCTGTCATTGCTACATCCACGATGGAAGCAGAATTTGTGGCATGTTTTGAGGCCACAATTCATGCATTATGGCTGCAAAACTTTGTTTCAGAACTTGGGGTTGTCGATACCATTACCAAGCCGCTGAAAATTTACTGTGATAATTCTGCAGCAGTATTCTTCTCCAAGAATGATAAGTACTCCAAAGGCGCCAAGCATATGGAATTAAAGTACTTTACCATCAAGGAGGAAGTTCAGAAACAAAGAGTGTCACTTGAGCATATTAGAACAGATCTCATGATTGCAGATCCGTTAACGAAAGGTTTACAGCCAAAGATATTTAAAGAACATGTACATAGAATGAGTCTTGGCTGTATTTATGACTCATGTATTTATGATGTTTTGACACTCTGAGCTCATTTATATGTTTCCGATATACATTAGTGATTTCCTGTTTCTCATAATGGTGTGCACATTATTGTTTTGAGATATTACAGGATAAGTCTCAAGGAGACATTATTGTGGACCATAAAGTTTTTATAGCTTATGAACCTAATACGGTAAATTACTAATGTTGTAGTATATGGAAGAGAGTATGTAGACAAATTATGTATAACCGCCATAACTCACATTTACTAGTTTATCGTATTATGGTATTTATGATGGACATTATAGACGAGATTTGTTTGTGCGCAACTAATGTTTCTATATTAAATATTAATATTATGTGATTATTGGGCCAAGTGGGAGAATGTAAGTTATTTCTTATAAATAATGTGGCCCAATAAGTTAAGGCCCATAATTAATATTTAATTAATGAACAAATCTCATCCGTCCGATTGGTTACTTGATGGACGTACCAGATTAACTGAGAACATCTATAAATTGGTCCTCTCCCCACCCATTAGGGTTACTGCTTTTCCTCTCTTCCATCCCTAAAGACGACGGTAACGAAAGCTGGGCAAGGGGCGAGAAACCAATTACCGATTAACGCTTCCTCTTAGAGATGATGGCTCACGATTCAGATATGTTTTCTATGACGATTATATGTAAGATTATCATGTTCAAGATCCTGGTAGAATTAAAGTTTATGCTTACATCGAGGACATTCAAATTTCCCATTTCGGAAAACTAAAACACACATGAGTATTGAAATCTTTAAGCAAATACACATAGCCATTTTTGTCCATTGCTAACTTATTTAATTCTAAAGGCAATGGATTGACAAAAAGTTAGTGTTTTCATGCATGCTTGAGTCCTTTCTTAGCCATCTTGTGAGCTACCTTGTTTCCTTCCCGAAAATTATGGATGATCTTCGATCGATTGCTTCAGCTGGTGCATTAACCACCTACAATCAGTAATAGTAGAGTTGTAAGGCATACAATTTGAATATAATACTTTGATGACCTCTGTTGCATCTGTTTCCACCACCAATGGAGAATAATCATGACTGAGAGTGATTGAAAGACCTATCCTTAGAGCTTCTAATTTAGATTGAAGAGGGAAAATTGAGGGTTTGGAGCGTTGGAAACCCATTACCCGGTCTCCTCTATGGTCTCTAAAAACACCACCCATACCTCCCAAATTTTAGTTAAGCTGGAAAGGTCAGTCTATGTTCAGTTTGAAAAAATTTGGAGAGGGTTTGTGCCATAGAATCTTGATAGTATGGGATTGGGCCACTAAGGGTTCCTTTGAAGTGAGTAGATTGTACTCTAAAGCAAGGGAGATTGCATGTGATTGATTGAATTTAAGAGTCATATGTTGTGGTTATTATAGTTTCTATTTGCCCGAATGCTCCACATGACAAAGGGGAAGAGATTATCCCAACATAGGTAGGGGAGGGGGTATTGGAGCTTAGGTTTCTAATACTATGAATCCACTGAGTGTTCCTTTTAGCCTGAGAAAAGGTCTGCCCTAGAGTTGTCCAATACATATTGACAGCAGAACAAGTTGCGAAAATATGCTCGAGAGTTTCCTCTTTTGATTTGCATACTGGACATATTGGATTGATGTTCAAACCTATGTGATGTAAATAATGGCGTGTGGAAAGCCTATTATGGAGACATTTCCATAGAAGAAATTTTATCTTGTTGGGATATTTTGACTTTCAAATCCAATCGATATTTACCAAGTTGTTAGCATTTGATTTAAACAATTTATAGCAAGTGTTTGTTGTAAAAATTTCAATTCCTGTCAAATCCTAATAACAAAAGTCATGATTGCTTTGGTTGGGATGAAAGGAGAGAATGGCATTTTGTATATGGGGAGGGAGTTTAAAGGATATTTTGTTAAGTCCCATTTGTTACCTAGCCAAATATCTTTGATACTAACACTGAAAATGGTAAGAGAACCCTCTATTTCACTCCTAAGAATAGAGGACTTGGGGATCCATTGGAATCCCAAATGTTCATGGGAGAGTTTGAATGAGGGATCTATTTAGATCTTTGTTACAAATCTCCCAACCTTTGATGACACTTTTCCAAATAAAGGAAGAAGTTTTAAAATTTTTGGAAATACCATAAAGAGATGAAAGAGTTTGGGACCAAGGAAATTGGGGATTGTGAAGGAGTCTCCAAGATAGACAAACTAGTACCACTAAGTTCTTATCCTTTACTGAATGGAGGCCAATACCCCCATCCTTCTTATCTTTTGTCAAAGTATCCCAAGGTAGGAGGTGAATTTTATTAGAAGTAATAGTGGATCCCCAGATGAATCTTTGTTGGATTTTATTAATGTTCTTGATAATCTTAATGGGCAGAAAGTTATAATGCACGACATGGTTATGAATGCTATTGAGAAAAGCTGATGCAAGTGTTGTCCTACCTACCATGTTAAGGAATTTGCATTTCTGGGAAGCCATTTCGCTAGCCATTTTATCCAAGATGAATTGGTAATCCGAAGTTCTAGGTTTGGTGTTTGTGATAGAAAAACCTAGATATTTGCCAAAGCCATTACTGATTTTTATGTTGAAAAGCTTGGACAACTCTTGTTTGGTCGAGGTAGGACAATTTTTTGATACAATTAATTTTGACTTTAACAAGTTAATTTTTTGACTTAGACATTTTACAAGAGGAGTTTAGGCAATTTACGATTGTATTTGGGATTTTTTTAATCAATAGTACACATTGGTGTAAGGTCGTCTGCATAGAATAGATGGGATATCTTATAATGCTTCATTTCCTATGCTGATGGGAGACCAGGAACCAATGTCAACCTGATGATTTATATGGATGGACAACATCTCCAAATAAGGAATAAATATATAAGGGGACAGGGGGTCTCATTATCTAATGCCTCTACTGGGGGTAAAAATATTGCTTCTAATACCATTAGCTATAGCTAAGACTGTTATGTTGCTAGTAGTGATACAATCTATGATTAAAGAAATGGTCTTTGGAGAAAATTTAAAGTGGCAAAGGATTCTATAAATGAAAGACCATTCAAGACGGTCAAAAGCCTTTTCTAGGTCTATTTTCAAAATCACATTTGCCGTACCATATATTGGTTTGTGCATTCTAAGTATTAACTCTTGGATTATAATAGCATTATCACTAGTATGTCTCCCTTTGAGAAAACTGAATTGGTAAGGACAGATTAATTTTCCTAGAAAAGGTTTGAGTCTATTTTCTATTGTTTTTGTGATAATTTTACAGATAGTATTACAAAACCCAATTGGCCTAAAAAAATTTAGGTTTATAGCATTGGGTATTTTGGGAATTAAACAAAGTTAAGTATCAGTTATCCCTTCAGGGAGCTTGCCTGTTTCAAATACTTGTTGACAAAGAGTTGTCACAGAAGTACATAGGTAGTGCCAAATTTTTTGAAAGAAAAATGGATGAAGAACATCCGGCCCGGGTGATTTAGAAGATCTAAAATTAAAGAATAATTTTTTGAGTTCGGATTGGGATAGAGGATTGTATAAGGAGGCCAGGTTACATTCTATAAAACTATGAGGGTCTTTGTTAATAGCTGCCCAATCGTAGTGTTGGTGACTAGTAGGAAAAAAAAATTTAAAATAATTGTAGATATGGTCCATGATGCCTTGAGGGTCACCTATCCAGTTGCCTTCAGTGTTTTTGAAAAACACTATTTTATTAGTTCTTCTGTTATTAGTGGCACATATGTGATATAATGTTGAGTTGGATTCACCCTCGTTGAGCTAGTTAATTCTATAACGTAATTTCCAGAAATCTTCCTCTATTTTAGAAAATTGTTATAGTCAGACTTAAAAGGTCATTTCCGTGTTACTAAGGAAATTACTATGATCATAGGTTAATTTTTGGATCCTAGCTAATCTTGCTAAATAAATTTTTTTTCTAAAAAGGTCTCCAAAAGTAGTATTTTTCCAATCAACTATACGATTCCTAAAGGTCTTAGAGGATTCGACAAAATTATTGTCAATCCAACATTCATTGACATGTCACCAAATTAAGGGTTCCTGCACCAATATGTTTCCAATCTAAAGGGCTTGCGGAAGTGATTAAGTGTTTAGGGATTATTTCTGTTAGGATAGGATTATGATCTGAGTGATTTTGGGCAAGTGAATAATAGATGCCCTAGGGAATATACTTAACCACTCTTCATTTGCTAAAACCTTGTCTAGCCTTTCCATAATACAGGAATTTTTAAACTTATTATGATTAGACCAAGTATATTTACGTCCTTTAAAACTTAGGTCCATTAACTTACAATAATTAATATTATTCCAAAGCTTAGAGGCCCTTCTTCTATTGATAGGGTTACCTCCTAACTTGTCATCAGCTATTAGAACATCATTTAAGTCACCACCTAGCAACCAAGCACCCTTATAATTATCAAAGATACTAGTAATATTATCCCACATAATATTTCTGTTTGAGACTTTTGTACTAGCATAAATAGAAGTAAATAATCATGTTTTTTGAGAGGGGATTACCTCAAGACGAGCATGAATTTCATTGTTCCGTTTGACAAAGTTGTTGACATCACCAAATTGGTATTCCACATTACTGCCATGCCACCTGATTGTCCCTCAGTTGGGATTTCTATCATGTCCAAAAAATCAAATTCGTTCATTAAGCTACCATAGTTTATCATTCTAGTTTCTAGTAAGGACACCATGCAAGGATGGTTAGTTGCAATGAGGTCATGGAAATTTATACTAAACTTAGTATTATTTCCACCCTTGATGTTCCATATAATGATGTTCTTAGCGCGATTCATTGGGGGGTGCATTAGATGGAGGGGGCCATTGGTTGAGGCTCAGATTTTTGATTTGTCGCCCCGACAATTGAAAGGAATCCTCTAGTATATAAAATTTGGTGACGGGCCAAACTTTTAACGAGGGTTAATTATATACCTTATCCTAAAGTCCAGGGGGTATTTGGTTTCGTTTAAAACAAAAGGAGTATCCGGGTCAATAGTGTAATAGCAAGGTTGGATATGAGCCAAACTTTTAACGAGAGTTATATATAGACCTTATCGTAAAGTCTAGGGGGTATTTGGACCTTTTCCGTTTAAAAAAATTTTAACAACTGAGAGAGAGAGATTGAGGGAGACCACTGGTCCATGCATCCATTGCCACGAACTTTCCTTATTTCTCTCAATTCTCAAATTTTGCTTATCATTTCATACAACAATAATGGTCCGGTAAAATTCACTAGTAGGATTTAGGAATGTTATTATCTATGCAGACTATATTCTTACCTCGAGGAAATAAAGAGGTGCTTCCGAGGGAACCATCGGCTCAAGAAGACGAAAAGAGACAATATTAATATTACCAATATAAACCATAGAAAAAATAATATCATAAAAATGAGTAAGTATATGCAAGGCAAAAGCGATAGGCAATACATAGACCGGCACTATGGAAGACAATAATCACCTCTCCCCGATGTGTCTTAGGCCCCGATGCGTCTTAGGCTGATATTTTATCATTTCATATGTTACTTTAATTAGCTGCCTAGATTACTACCTTTCCATCTTTGACACTGTTCACTCCAACTAAAATCTCCATGGACTTAAAAAGTTTGCATTGAAAATTAGATTTCAGGTCATTTGGAAAAATATATTAGAGATTTATTAATTAGACAAGTAAAAGTTTTGCCCAAAAGACACCGATAGACTTCTCAAATATTATTCGGTCTTACTTAGAAAAGGAAAGAGTTATTTTTCCTTTTACTTGTTTGAATGAAAGAGCTAGGATAACCATGGAAATATTTCCTGATTTAAATGAACAAAGACTCCAAAACGAAGCTGGTGGTTTATCACCAAGGGATATATGGTGGGATAGTTACCCTTACTTAAATGACTCGTGTTCAAGCCTAGGAACGAAGAACTTCGAAGCGTTTTATTACTGTTGGCACATAGTGGCGGAGCTATATAGACTGAACGGTGGTCAGTTGAACGCTCTTTATCGATAAATTATAATGCACATATAGGTCAAAAATTAGTCGATATACATGTTGAACACTCTTAGTAAAATTTCTGATTTGTTCATTACTGTCACAAATCTAAATTAGCTGGTCCAAAGTGTTTGGAATACCAGATATTTAAGCAACAAAAGTAAAAAAGAAAAGGCAAAATAGGTTTGCGCGTCAACTTTTTCAAGTCAAATAAACCTATTATTTCCTTATCATTTACCAAAAAGAATGTGGTAGCCAATGACCAATTCAACATTTGCTTGAGACTCAGCAACGTTTACTTTGTAATTTATAGGTGTAATTCATTCTGATTTTTCAAGAAACTCTCTTTCTTACATGGCTTTTGCAAATGTGCCTTGCCTATTTTTTCTTGGTCTCTTGTTCTTTCCCCTTTCAGCCATTTCTCAATCTTACCAAAATGTTAGTTTGGGTTCATCACTCACTACAAGTGATGTTACTACATTTTGGCCATCCCCTTCTGGAGAATTTGCTTTTGGTTTTCAAAAAATTGGAAATGGAGGATTCATACTAGCCATTTGGTTCAATAAACACACAGAAAAAACCATAGTTTGGTCAGCCAATAGGAATAGCATTGCGCCTAATGGATCCAATGTTCATCTCTCCACAGATGGAAGACTAGTCCTCTTTGATCCAAATGGTCAAGAGATATGGGCTGCTGGCGCGGCCGGAGTGGCCTATGGAGCCATGCTTGACACTGGAAACTTTGTGCTAGCAAACAGTAATTCAGCCATTTTATGGCAGAGTTTCGATGAGCCAACCGATACAATTTTGCCAGGTCAAGTACTTCAACAAGGAAATAAGCTTGTCTCAAGCTTCTCTGACACGAATGTATCGAGTGGAAAGTTCGAGCTCATACTTCAAACTGATGGAAATCTGGTGCTTTACACTGTAAATTATCCACTTGATGCTCCAAATGATGCATATTGGGCAACGAATTCAGTTGGCAGTGGTTACCAGGTGATCTTCAATCAATCCGGCTTTATTTTCCTTCGAGCACAGAATGGAACACTGTTAAAGTCGATATCTTCTAATGATGAAAACTCAACAACAAGCCAATTATACCAGCGAGCAATTCTTGAATATGATGGAGTTTTTAGGCACTATGTCTCTCCGAAATCTTCCAACGGGACGCCCATGGCATGGTCTACTTTGCATAACATACCGGATAACATTTGTACCAGGTGGCATAGAGTTGGAGGGGGTGCCTGTGGTTTCAACAGCATTTGCTCGATGGGAACTAACCGGAGGCCAAGATGTGATTGTCCAGTCGGGTATATCTTGAATGATCCGAACGACAAATTAGGTGGCTGCAGACGAAATTTCTCCGAACAAGATTGTAACCATGAATCGAGAGAAATTGAGGCTTTCACTTTCCTAGAAATGCTCAACTCTAACTGGTTTGGTGGTGATTATGCGAATTATCGGGATGTTTCAGAGGATTGGTGCAAACAGAATTGTTTGAGTGATTGTTTTTGTGCTGCTGCTATTTACGATGAAAATGGTTGTTGGAAGAAAAAGTATCCGCTTTCAAATGGGATTCTGGATCCGTCAGAGGATGGGAAAGCTTCGTTAAAAATAAGGAAAGACAACTCCACAGTGGGATCACCGCCAACTACAACTAAGCCTCAGTTCCAAACAAAATGGAAAAGTCAATCTACTCTAATCATTTCTGGTTCTGTGTTATTGGGCAGTTCACTTTTCATCTTGATGTTGTTGGCCGTTTTATATGTTTTCAAGTTTAAAGGGAAAAAGCCAAAGAAAAGTGTGCAATATCCAACGGTCCCAGGAGTGAATTACCTAAAAGGTTTTAGCTACAATGAGCTAGAAGAAGCTACAAATGGATTCGAGGAAGAATTAGGAACTGGGGCCTTCTCAACAGTTTACAAAGCAGTTCTTAATGACGAAAATGGGAAAGTCGTCGCTGTCAAGAAACTACACAAGATGGAAAGAGATGGAGAACAAGGATTCGAAGCTGAAGTGAATTCAATCAGTAGGACTAATCACAAGAACTTGGTCCAACTACTCGGATTTTGCAACGAAGGCCAACACCGGCTTTTGGTTTATGAATACATGAAAACTGGCTCAATAGCAGACTT
This sequence comes from Nicotiana noctiflora, assembly GCA_032618575.1. NCBI lineage: Eukaryota > Viridiplantae > Streptophyta > Magnoliopsida > Solanales > Solanaceae > Nicotiana > Nicotiana noctiflora. The sequence continues at coordinate 25,289 of JASVEL010006502.1, forward strand.
TCTATTCAAAGATTCTAGGCTTAGTTGGTCCCAAAGAGTACAAGTTGCTATAGACATTGCCAAAGGGCTTTGCTATTTGCATGAAGAATGTAGTACCCAAATTATACATTGTGACATCAAGCCTCAGAATGTGCTTTTAGATGAAAGTTTGACAGCAAAAATAGCAGATTTTGGACTAGCCAAGCTTTTGAGGAATGATCAGACTCGAACGACCACTAAGATACGTGGCACGAGAGGGTACGTAGCCCCAGAGTGGTTCAGGAACATGCCTATAACCGTCAAAGTGGATGTGTACGGCTTCGGAATTTTGCTCTTAGAGCTGATTTGCTGCAGAAAAAGTTACGAGCAAGATGTGGCAAATGAGGATGAAATGATACTTGTGGAGTGGGCTTGTGATTGCTATAGAAGAAAAAAGTTGCATTTACTTGCGGGTGATGATGAAGAAGCAATAGAAGATATCAAGAGGTTTGAGAATTTTTTGATGGTTGCTATTTGGTGCATCCAAGAAAATCCAGCATTAAGGCCTAACATGAAAAAAGTCATGCTAATGCTTGAAGGTTCTATTGATATCTCAGTTCCTCCTGAGCCTTTTTCCCCTTATTAGTTCTATTTAGATCAGAAGGGATGCATTGGCGTAACTGATAAAGTTGATGCCGCCATGCGATCAGCCGGAAGCTTAGTGCACCGGGCTGCCTTTCAGTTCTTTTTAGATCAGTCATATTTGTTTCCCTTATACTTTTATTTGTCCCTAAATAATATTGCAATAACATGTGTACTCATATACAATTCAGTATCTGTATCTTCACTGAAAAAAGCTTCTTGAAATGTATGGTTTTCTTTCTCCTATCTAATCATCAATTCATAAAACTTGTTATTCTAACTCAAGTTCCCCAAACATACAAGAAATGTATAAAATCCATCAATCTTTAAGCCAGTACTATTCCAAAGTTATGATGCAAGAAAATGCTTCACCAAGTACAAGCATGTCTGTTCTGGTTTCCCTCTCCATAACTTGGTTAAACAATGCAATATTTAATAATTATCATGGTTTTTTATTCCATATACACATATGGAAATGTACCTGTTCTCATTGTGGAGTTAGTTTATCCTTATTTTAATCAAAATCTTCCCTCCGACGGTTGGATCTACCAATAACAACAACAACTATCCAGTAAAATTCCACCAAGTGGGGTCTGTGAAGGGTAATGTGTACGCAGACCTTACGCCTACCCAGATAGGGCAGAGAGCATGTTTCCGATAGACCCTCGGCTTAGAAAGATGGAAATAATTAAAAAAAAAAACAAGAAAAGATAATTCATTATTAATTCCAGTAGAAACCATAAGAGTAACAGAAGCACAACAACCAAAAGATGAATGACATGCAATAATGGTAACCAGTATCTAAGGCACGGGCTAAGATAAACAGCAAGTATAGTGTGTATTCAACATAAACTGCAAGTCATCTAAGATAAACCTAATCCAACCCCGCCTCACCCCGGTAGGACACTAGCAAGAAACATCCAAAGATAAGTTTGCATACGCCTGACTATATCCATCCTGTTCCATATTTGCATTCACATGGAGGAATTTGTGTTTGTGATGAAATTGAACAAATATAATCTGACAATAAAAATCTAAACAAACTAAATTCAACGGTTGGATCTACCAGTCCTTGTGAAAATGGATACCTTTTCTTCCAACAAACGTTCTCGGCACTGTAAACAGCAACAGCACAAGAACAGTCACTCAAACAATTCAAGCCTAATTTGTCATTTGGATCGTTCACGATATAACTGAGTGGACGATCACATCGTGGGCTCGGGTCAGTTCCCATTGGGCAAAGGTTGTTCAAACCATAAACACCCTCTTCTATATCTGTCTTAATAGAAAAACAGATATTCTCCGGAGGAATGTTATACAAAGTAGACCATTCCATTGGCCTCCCAATAGAAAATTTTGGATAGAAATGGTGTCTAAAAACTCCATTATATTCAAGAATTGCTCGCTGATACATTTGGCTTGTCATTGAGTTTGCCACATTGGAAGATAGTGAATTTAACAGCGTTCCATCCTTTGCTTGAAGGATTATAGAGTCAGATTGATTGAAGATCACATCATAACCACTGCTAATATTCATATATTGAACGCGGTTGATCAATACGCAGCATTTGTTGCATCGGTTGGACAATGGAGTGTGCAAAGTGCCACCAAGCCTGGTTTCTTGATTAAGTACTTGATAAATTAGTGCAAAATTGTATCGGTGGGCTCATCAAACTTTAGAACAATTAGGACTAGTCTTCCATCTTTGTAGAGCTGAATTTTGGATCCATTAGGAGCAAAATTATTTTCGTTGGCTGACCAAATTGTGATTTTTTCTGTGAGTTTATTGATCAACCAAATGGCTAGTAAAAATCGTCCGTTTCAAAATTTTTTTGGAAGCCAAAAGCAAATTCCTCAAAAGGGTATATTGTCTAAAGAACATCCCTTGTGCCACTAGAAATACGGAAAAAATCGACCACAAAAAACAACCAAAGTTGATTGCTTACAGATCAAAAAGCGACCAAACAGGGTTGGTCGATATTTTGCTGGTCCTTTTACCTAAGGGACTAAAGTTGGTCGCTAATTAGGGATCAAAACTCATCGCTAATTAGCGCAATTTTGATCTCTAAGGTAAAATGACCAAATATTCAGGGTAAATAATATACCGACCAACTTTGGTCGCTTTAATATTTTGATAATATAAATTTAGCGACCAAAGTCGGTCTCTATTCTTAAATTATGTTTCTATTTATTATTAATCAAAATATAGCGACCAACTTTGGTCTGTAAATAAAATATTATATTTTAAAATTTAAAAAACATATAGTGACCAAAGTTGGTCACTATTTTTTAAATTTTTCTAAATATAAGTGACGAATATTGGTCGCTAATTTCAAGAATTTAATTATTTTTTAAACTTTAGCAATCACAAATATATTTTTTTAATAGACTAGCGACTAAATCTTGGTCGCTATTACTCAGAAAATAATTTTTTTAAATAGAGTCGCTTTTCTGTGTATAATTTTGGCAAAACTGCCTATTTTGGCAGCTATACCACCTGCCAGCATACCAAATAATCCTTATTACAAGCAACAACAACAACACTACCAACAACAAAACCAATAAAAACACAACAACAATAACAAAAACACAACAATCACACGACAACAACATTAAAACCAACAAAGTACAAAATTCAATAGAACTAACACATTAAGCTAACCAAACTAAGGTAAATGTTATTACAAGCCCATTCAAAAATTGATTCTACTTGTCTAGTTCAAAGTGTATGAAGTCAAGGATTGTTTTGTATATCATTATCATTACCGTCTGATGAACTTTCATCACCAAGACGATATCCAGAAAGGTGTACTTGTCGAGGACGAGAAGAACGATCACGGGGAGAACGGGAGGAACGAGCACTTGGAGGACGGGAGGAATGAGCACGAGGAAGTCGAGCCTCTAGCGATGACTAACCAGAGGGGAATCAAAAAAATGCCAGAAGCTATGAGAGATTTGAGTTGCTCTTACATGCCTTGGCACTAAGTTTGCATGCCAGTGTACTTAGCATCTCTAAGCTTTTCTCTTTCCTTGGCTGTTTCTAGCTCGAATGTGAGCTTTGTAACAGTCTCCCACATAGCGAAGAGGCTCTCCTCATCAAGTTTTTCGGCTTGCGAGGAAGTCCATATTCCTTGCATTCCATACTTATAGTGATGGAATTTCTTAATAGCAAGCATGTATACCTTCCCACATTTTGGACCGCCAGCAGCCTCCGTCCACATTCTTTCAGCATCCTCGTCCGTAGGTTGGATTGACTCGCCCGACTCGTTAAGTGGTTGAATGCGTATGAATTCCTCCAGTTCAGCTGTGAAATGACCCTATAAGAAAAATTACATTGAATTAGTATTTCAAAATTTATATAAAAGTAAATCAAAATACTTAATGAAAAATGAAAACTTACATGTACAGCCGAGGCTCGGCCCTCGACCTACCTTTCTTGATCTGTCTCTTTCTTATTTTTTACAATATGAGTCTCTTTGAATAGCTCATTTTGGTTCATTGGACGCCCCAACTTCTTTTCCTATAAACTCATAAATTTTAGTTAACTAGTTATACCTTATTCAAACAGTTCGAGCAGCAAATATAAAATTAAGACTTTTAAAGTTCTTCTTTGAGATTTTTTTATAGTAGTTGAATTTTGCATTCACGCGATTATATTAGTAGTTGTTTTATAGATTTTACAATATTTCTTATCCATTACATAAATAGAATAATTCATATTGTGATTGCAAGAAAAAAAAATCCTTGTCAGCTAGATAAATATGACGGGAACTTGTGAAATTATAATAATAAATAAATCTTAACTTGAAAATATTGACTAAGATGATTGAAGTTTTCTATTATCACTATTTCTTCATTTATTGAGTTGCTAGGAAGAATCAATAATTATCATTTTCAGGAACTCACACTTTTTTGTAAACTTATTTTATAACTCAAATGTAATTAGTTAACAAAGTATTTATGTGAATTAAAAAAAATATTTATTAAGATGGGATACACGCACAACGCGCGTATCGTATAACTAGTTAACTAAAATTTATGAGTTTATAGGAAAAGAAGTTGGGGCGTCCGATGAACCAAAATGAGCTATTCAAAGAGACTCATATTGTAAAAAATAAGAAAGAGACAGATCAAGAAAGGTAGGTCGAGGGCCGAGCCTCGGCTGTACATGTAAGTTTTCATTTTTCATTAAGTATTTTGATTTACTTTTATATAAATTTTGAAATACTAATTCAATGTAATTTTTCTTATAGGGTCATTTCACAGCTGAACTGGAGGAATTCATACGCATTCAACCACTTAACGAGTCGGGCGAGTCAATCCAACCTACGGACGAGGATGCTGAAAGAATGTGGACGGAGGCTGCTGGCGGTCCAAAATGTGGGAAGGTATACATGCTTGCTATTAAGAAATTCCATCACTATAAGTATGGAATGCAAGGAATATGGACTTCCTCGCAAGCCGAAAAACTTGATGAGGAGAGCCTCTTCGCTATGTGGGAGACTGTTACAAAGCTCACATTCGAGCTAGAAACAGCCAAGGAAAGAGAAAAGCTTAGAGATGCTAAGTACACTGGCATGCAAACTTAGTGCCAAGGCATGTAAGAGCAACTCAAATCTCTCATAGCTTCTGGCATTTTTTTGATTCCCCTCTGGTTAGTCATCGCTAGAGGCTCGACTTCCTCGTGCTCATTCCTCCCGTCCTCCAAGTGCTCGTTCCTCCCGTTCTCCCCGTGATCGTTCTTCTCGTCCTCGACAAGTACACCTTTCTGGATATCGTCTTGGTGATGAAAGTTCATCAGACGGTAATGATAATGATATACAAAACAATCCTTGACTTCATACACTTTGAACTAGACAAGTAGAATCAATTTTTGAATGGGCTTGTAATAACATTTACCTTAGTTTGGTTAGCTTAATGTGTTAGTTCTATTGAATTTTGTACTTTGTTGGTTTTAATGTTGTTGTCGTGTGATTGTTGTGTTTTTGTTATTGTTGTTGTGTTTTTATTGGTTTTGTTGTTGGTAGTGTTGTTGTTGTTGCTTGTAATAAGGATTATTTGGTATGCTGGCAGGTGGTATAGCTGCCAAAATAGGCAGTTTTGCCAAAATTATACACAGAAAAGCGACTCTATTTAAAAAAATTATTTTCTGAGTAATAGCGACCAAGATTTAGTCGCTAGTCTATTAAAAAAATATATTTGTGATTGCTAAAGTTTAAAAAATAATTAAATTCTTGAAATTAGCGACCAATATTCGTCACTTATATTTAGAAAAATTTAAAAAATAGTGACCAACTTTGGTCACTATATGTTTTTTAAATTTTAAAATATAATATTTTATTTACAGACCAAAGTTGGTCGCTATATTTTGATTAATAATAAATAGAAACATAATTTAAGAATAGAGACCGACTTTGGTCGCTAAATTTATATTATCAAAATATTAAAGCGACCAAAGTTGGTCGGTATATTATTTACCCTGAATATTTGGTCATTTTACCTTAGAGATCAAAATTGCGCTAATTAGCGATGAGTTTTGATCCCTAATTAGCGACCAACTTTAGTCCCTTAGGTAAAAGGACCAGCAAAATATCGACCAACCCTGTTTGGTCGCTTTTTGATCTGTAAGCAATCAACTTTGGTTGTTTTTTGTGGTCGATTTTTTCCGTATTTCTAGTGGCACAAGGGATGTTCTTTAGACAATATACCCTTTTGAGGAATTTGCTTTTGGCTTCCAAAAAAATTTTGAAACGGACGATTTTTACTAGCCATTTGGTTGATCAATAAACTCACAGAAAAAATCACAATTTGGTCAGCCAACGAAAATAATTTTGCTCCTAATGGATCCAAAATTCAGCTCTACAAAGATGGAAGACTAGTCCTAATTGTTCTAAAGTTTGATGAGCCCACCGATACAATTTTGCACTAATTTATCAAGTACTTAATCAAGAAACCAGGCTTGGTGGCACTTTGCACACTCCATTGTCCAACCGATGCAACAAATGCTGCGTATTGATCAACCGCGTTCAATATATGAATATTAGCAGTGGTTATGATGTGATCTTCAATCAATCTGACTCTATAATCCTTCAAGCAAAGGATGGAACGCTGTTAAATTCACTATCTTCCAATGTGGCAAACTCAATGACAAGCCAAATGTATCAGCGAGCAATTCTTGAATATAATGGAGTTTTTAGACACCATTTCTATCCAAAATTTTCTATTGGGAGGCCAATGGAATGGTCTACTTTGTATAACATTCCTCCGGAGAATATCTGTTTTTCTATTAAGACAGATATAGAAGAGGGTGTTTATGGTTTGAACAACCTTTGCCCAATGGGAACTGACCCGAGCCCACGATGTGATCGTCCACTCAGTTATATCGTGAACGATCCAAATGACAAATTAGGCTTGAATTGTTTGAGTGACTGTTCTTGTGCTGTTGCTGTTTACAGTGCCGAGAACGTTTGTTGGAAGAAAAGGTATCCATTTTCACAAGGACTGGTAGATCCAACCGTTGAATTTAGTTTGTTTAGATTTTTATTGTCAGATTATATTTGTTCAATTTCATCACAAACACAAATTCCTCCATGTGAATGCAAATATGGAACAGGATGGATATAGTCAGGCGTATGCAAACTTATCTTTGGATGTTTCTTGCTAGTGTCCTACCGGGGTGAGGCGGGGTTGGATTAGGTTTATCTTAGATGACTTGCAGTTTATGTTGAATACACACTATACTTGCTGTTTATCTTAGCCCGTGCCTTAGATACTGGTTACCATTATTGCATGTCATTCATCTTTTGGTTGTTGTGCTTCTGTTACTCTTATGGTTTCTACTGGAATTAATAATGAATTATCTTTTCTTGTTTTTTTTTTTAATTATTTCCATCTTTCTAAGCCGAGGGTCTATCGGAAACATGCTCTCTGCCCTATCTGGGTAGGCGTAAGGTCTGCGTACACATTACCCTTCACAGACCCCACTTGGTGGAATTTTACTGGATAGTTGTTGTTGTTATTGGTAGATCCAACCGTCGGAGGGAAGATTTTGATTAAAATAAGGATAAACTAACTCCACAATGAGAACAGGTACATTTCCATATGTGTATATGGAATAAAAAACCATGATAATTATTAAATATTGCATTGTTTAACCAAGTTATGGAGAGGGAAACCAGAACAGACATGCTTGTACTTGGTGAAGCATTTTCTTGCATCATAACTTTGGAATAGTACTGGCTTAAAGATTGATGGATTTTATACATTTCTTGTATGTTTGGGGAACTTGAGTTAGAATAACAAGTTTTATGAATTGATGATTAGATAGGAGAAAGAAAACCATACATTTCAAGAAGCTTTTTTCAGTGAAGATACAGATACTGAATTGTATATGAGTACACATGTTATTGCAATATTATTTAGGGACAAATAAAAGTATAAGGGAAACAAATATGACTGATCTAAAAAGAACTGAAAGGCAGCCCGGTGCACTAAGCTTCCGGCTGATCGCATGGCGGCATCAACTTTATCAGTTACGCCAATGCATCCCTTCTGATCTAAATAGAACTAATAAGGGGAAAAAGGCTCAGGAGGAACTGAGATATCAATAGAACCTTCAAGCATTAGCATGACTTTTTTCATGTTAGGCCTTAATGCTGGATTTTCTTGGATGCACCAAATAGCAACCATCAAAAAATTCTCAAACCTCTTGATATCTTCTATTGCTTCTTCATCATCACCCGCAAGTAAATGCAACTTTTTTCTTCTATAGCAATCACAAGCCCACTCCACAAGTATCATTTCATCCTCATTTGCCACATCTTGCTCGTAACTTTTTCTGCAGCAAATCAGCTCTAAGAGCAAAATTCCGAAGCCGTACACATCCACTTTGACGGTTATAGGCATGTTCCTGAACCACTCTGGGGCTACGTACCCTCTCGTGCCACGTATCTTAGTGGTCGTTCGAGTCTGATCATTCCTCAAAAGCTTGGCTAGTCCAAAATCTGCTATTTTTGCTGTCAAACTTTCATCTAAAAGCACATTCTGAGGCTTGATGTCACAATGTATAATTTGGGTACTACATTCTTCATGCAAATAGCAAAGCCCTTTGGCAATGTCTATAGCAACTTGTACTCTTTGGGACCAACTAAGCCTAGAATCTTTGAATAGAAAGTCTGCTATTGAGCCAGTTTTCATGTATTCATAAACCAAAAGCCGGTGTTGGCCTTCGTTGCAAAATCCGAGTAGTTGGACCAAGTTCTTGTGATTAGTCCTACTGATTGAATTCACTTCAGCTTCGAATCCTTGTTCTCCATCTCTTTCCATCTTGTGTAGTTTCTTGACAGCGACGACTTTCCCATTTTCGTCATTAAGAACTGCTTTGTAAACTGTTGAGAAGGCCCCAGTTCCTAATTCTTCCTCGAATCCATTTGTAGCTTCTTCTAGCTCATTGTAGCTAAAACCTTTTAGGTAATTCACTCCTGGGACCGTTGGATATTGCACACTTTTCTTTGGCTTTTTCCCTTTAAACTTGAAAACATATAAAACGGCCAACAACATCAAGATGAAAAGTGAACTGCCCAATAACACAGAACCAGAAATGATTAGAGTAGATTGACTTTTCCATTTTGTTTGGAACTGAGGCTTAGTTGTAGTTGGCGGTGATCCCACTGTGGAGTTGTCTTTCCTTATTTTTAACGAAGCTTTCCCATCCTCTGACGGATCCAGAATCCCATTTGAAAGCGGATACTTTTTCTTCCAACAACCATTTTCATCGTAAATAGCAGCAGCACAAAAACAATCACTCAAACAATTCTGTTTGCACCAATCCTCTGAAACATCCCGATAATTCGCATAATCACCACCAAACCAGTTAGAGTTGAGCATTTCTAGGAAAGTGAAAGCCTCAATTTCTCTCGATTCATGGTTACAATCTTGTTCGGAGAAATTTCGTCTGCAGCCACCTAATTTGTCGTTCGGATCATTCAAGATATACCCGACTGGACAATCACATCTTGGCCTCCGGTTAGTTCCCATCGAGCAAATGCTGTTGAAACCACAGGCACCCCCTCCAACTCTATGCCACCTGGTACAAATGTTATCCGGTATGTTATGCAAAGTAGACCATGCCATGGGCGTCCCGTTGGAAGATTTCGGAGAGACATAGTGCCTAAAAACTCCATCATATTCAAGAATTGCTCGCTGGTATAATTGGCTTGTTGTTGAGTTTTCATCATTAGAAGATATCGACTTTAACAGTGTTCCATTCTGTGCTCGAAGGAAAATAAAGCCGGATTGATTGAAGATCACCTGGTAACCACTGCCAACTGAATTCGTTGCCCAATATGCATCATTTGGAGCATCAAGTGGATAATTTACAGTGTAAAGCACCAGATTTCCATCAGTTTGAAGTATGAGCTCGAACTTTCCACTCGATACATTCGTGTCAGAGAAGCTTGAGACAAGCTTATTTCCTTGTTGAAGTACTTGACCTGGCAAAATTGTATCGGTTGGCTCATCGAAACTCTGCCATAAAATGGCTGAATTACTGTTTGCTAGCACAAAGTTTCCAGTGTCAAGCATGGCTCCATAGGCCACTCCGGCCGCGCCAGCAGCCCATATCTCTTGACCATTTGGATCAAAGAGGACTAGTCTTCCATCTGTGGAGAGATGAACATTGGATCCATTAGGCGCAATGCTATTCCTATTGGCTGACCAAACTATGGTTTTTTCTGTGTGTTTATTGAACCAAATGGCTAGTATGAATCCTCCATTTCCAATTTTTTGAAAACCAAAAGCAAATTCTCCAGAAGGGGATGGCCAAAATGTAGTAACATCACTTGTAGTGAGTGATGAACCCAAACTAACATTTTGGTAAGATTGAGAAATGGCTGAAAGGGGAAAGAACAAGAGACCAAGAAAAAATAGGCAAGGCACATTTGCAAAAGCCATGTAAGAAAGAGAGTTTCTTGAAAAATCAGAATGAATTACACCTATAAATTACAAAGTAAACGTTGCTGAGTCTCAAGCAAATGTTGAATTGGTCATTGGCTACCACATTCTTTTTGGTAAATGATAAGGAAATAATAGGTTTATTTGACTTGAAAAAGTTGACGCGCAAACCTATTTTGCCTTTTCTTTTTTACTTTTGTTGCTTAAATATCTGGTATTCCAAACACTTTGGACCAGCTAATTTAGATTTGTGACAGTAATGAACAAATCAGAAATTTTACTAAGAGTGTTCAACATGTATATCGACTAATTTTTGACCTATATGTGCATTATAATTTATCGATAAAGAGCGTTCAACTGACCACCGTTCAGTCTATATAGCTCCGCCACTATGTGCCAACAGTAATAAAACGCTTCGAAGTTCTTCGTTCCTAGGCTTGAACACGAGTCATTTAAGTAAGGGTAACTATCCCACCATATATCCCTTGGTGATAAACCACCAGCTTCGTTTTGGAGTCTTTGTTCATTTAAATCAGGAAATATTTCCATGGTTATCCTAGCTCTTTCATTCAAACAAGTAAAAGGAAAAATAACTCTTTCCTTTTCTAAGTAAGACCGAATAATATTTGAGAAGTCTATCGGTGTCTTTTGGGCAAAACTTTTACTTGTCTAATTAATAAATCTCTAATATATTTTTCCAAATGACCTGAAATCTAATTTTCAATGCAAACTTTTTAAGTCCATGGAGATTTTAGTTGGAGTGAACAGTGTCAAAGATGGAAAGGTAGTAATCTAGGCAGCTAATTAAAGTAACATATGAAATGATAAAATATCAGCCTAAGACGCATCGGGGCCTAAGACACATCGGGGAGAGGTGATTATTGTCTTCCATAGTGCCGGTCTATGTATTGCCTATCGCTTTTGCCTTGCATATACTTACTCATTTTTATGATATTATTTTTTCTATGGTTTATATTGGTAATATTAATATTGTCTCTTTTCGTCTTCTTGAGCCGATGGTTCCCTCGGAAGCACCTCTTTATTTCCTCGAGGTAAGAATATAGTCTGCATAGATAATAACATTCCTAAATCCTACTAGTGAATTTTACCGGACCATTATTGTTGTATGAAATGATAAGCAAAATTTGAGAATTGAGAGAAATAAGGAAAGTTCGTGGCAATGGATGCATGGACCAGTGGTCTCCCTCAATCTCTCTCTCTCAGTTGTTAAAATTTTTTTAAACGGAAAAGGTCCAAATACCCCCTAGACTTTACGATAAGGTCTATATATAACTCTCGTTAAAAGTTTGGCTCATATCCAACCTTGCTATTACACTATTGACCCGGATACTCCTTTTGTTTTAAACGAAACCAAATACCCCCTGGACTTTAGGATAAGGTATATAATTAACCCTCGTTAAAAGTTTGGCCCGTCACCAAATTTTATATACTAGAGGATTCCTTTCAATTGTCGGGGCGACAAATCAAAAATCTGAGCCTCAACCAATGGCCCCCTCCATCTAATGCACCCCCCAATGAATCGCGCTAAGAACATCATTATATGGAACATCAAGGGTGGAAATAATACTAAGTTTAGTATAAATTTCCATGACCTCATTGCAACTAACCATCCTTGCATGGTGTCCTTACTAGAAACTAGAATGATAAACTATGGTAGCTTAATGAACGAATTTGATTTTTTGGACATGATAGAAATCCCAACTGAGGGACAATCAGGTGGCATGGCAGTAATGTGGAATACCAATTTGGTGATGTCAACAACTTTGTCAAACGGAACAATGAAATTCATGCTCGTCTTGAGGTAATCCCCTCTCAAAAAACATGATTATTTACTTCTATTTATGCTAGTACAAAAGTCTCAAACAGAAATATTATGTGGGATAATATTACTAGTATCTTTGATAATTATAAGGGTGCTTGGTTGCTAGGTGGTGACTTAAATGATGTTCTAATAGCTGATGACAAGTTAGGAGGTAACCCTATCAATAGAAGAAGGGCCTCTAAGCTTTGGAATAATATTAATTATTGTAAGTTAATGGACCTAAGTTTTAAAGGACGTAAATATACTTGGTCTAATCATAATAAGTTTAAAAATTCCTGTATTATGGAAAGGCTAGACAAGGTTTTAGCAAATGAAGAGTGGTTAAGTATATTCCCTAGGGCATCTATTATTCACTTGCCCAAAATCACTCAGATCATAATCCTATCCTAACAGAAATAATCCCTAAACACTTAATCACTTCCGCAAGCCCTTTAGATTGGAAACATATTGGTGCAGGAACCCTTAATTTGGTGACATGTCAATGAATGTTGGATTGACAATAATTTTGTCGAATCCTCTAAGACCTTTAGGAATCGTATAGTTGATTGGAAAAATACTACTTTTGGAGACCTTTTTAGAAAAAAAATTTATTTAGCAAGATTAGCTAGGATCCAAAAATTAACCTATGATCATAGTAATTTCCTTAGTAACACGGAAATGACCTTTTAAGTCTGACTATAACAATTTTCTAAAATAGAGGAAGATTTCTGGAAATTACGTTATAGAATTAACTAGCTCAACGAGGGTGAATCCAACTCAACATTATATCACATATGTGCCACTAATAACAGAAGAACTAATAAAATAGTGTTTTTCAAAAACACTGAAGGCAACTGGATAGGTGACCCTCAAGGCATCATGGACCATATCTACAATTATTTTAAATTTTTTTTTCCTACTAGTCACCAACACTACGATTGGGCAGCTATTAACAAAGACCCTCATAGTTTTATAGAATGTAACCTGGCCTCCTTATACAATCCTCTATCCCAATCCGAACTCAAAAAATTATTCTTTAATTTTAGATCTTCTAAATCACCCGGGCCGGATGTTCTTCATCCATTTTTCTTTCAAAAAATTTGGCACTACCTATGTACTTCTGTGACAACTCTTTGTCAACAAGTATTTGAAACAGGCAAGCTCCCTGAAGGGATAACTGATACTTAACTTTGTTTAATTCCCAAAATACCCAATGCTATAAACCTAAATTTTTTTAGGCCAATTGGGTTTTGTAATACTATCTGTAAAATTATCACAAAAACAATAGAAAATAGACTCAAACCTTTTCTAGGAAAATTAATCTGTCCTTACCAATTCAGTTTTCTCAAAGGGAGACATACTAGTGATAATGCTATTATAATCCAAGAGTTAATACTTAGAATGCACAAACCAATATATGGTACGGCAAATGTGATTTTGAAAATAGACCTAGAAAAGGCTTTTGACCGTCTTGAATGGTCTTTCATTTATAGAATCCTTTGCCACTTTAAATTTTCTCCAAAGACCATTTCTTTAATCATAGATTGTATCACTACTAGCAACATAACAGTCTTAGCTATAGCTAATGGTATTAGAAGCAATATTTTTACCCCCAGTAGAGGCATTAGATAATGAGACCCCCTGTCCCCTTATATATTTATTCCTTATTTGGAGATGTTGTCCATCCATATAAATCATCAGGTTGACATTGGTTCCTGGTCTCCCATCAGCATAGGAAATGAAGCATTATAAGATATCCCATCTATTCTATGCAGACGACCTTACACCAATGTGTACTATTGATTAAAAAAATCCCAAATACAATCGTAAATTGCCTAAACTCCTCTTGTAAAATGTCTAAGTCAAAAAATTAACTTGTTAAAGTCAAAATTAATTGTATCAAAAAATTGTCCTACCTCGACCAAACAAGAGTTGTCCAAGCTTTTCAACATAAAAATCAGTAATGGCTTTGGCAAATATCTAGGTTTTTCTATCACAAACACCAAACCTAGAACTTCGGATTACCAATTCATCTTGGATAAAATGGCTAGCGAAATGGCTTCCCAGAAATGCAAATTCCTTAACATGGTAGGTAGGACAACACTTGCATCAGCTTTTCTCAATAGCATTCATAACCATGTCGTGCATTATAACTTTCTGCCCATTAAGATTATCAAGAACATTAATAAAATCCAACAAAGATTCATCTGGGGATCCACTATTACTTCTAATAAAATTCACCTCCTACCTTGGGATACTTTGACAAAAGATAAGAAGGATGGGGGTATTGGCCTCCATTCAGTAAAGGATAAGAACTTAGTGGTACTAGTTTGTCTATCTTGGAGACTCCTTCACAATCCCCAATTTCCTTGGTCCCAAACTCTTTCATCTCTTTATGGTATTTCCAAAAATTTTAAAACTTCTTCCTTTATTTGGAAAAGTGTCATCAAAGGTTGGGAGATTTGTAACAAAGATCTAAATAGATCCCTCATTCAAACTCTCCCATGAACATTTGGGATTCCAATGGATCCCCAAGTCCTCTATTCTTAGGAGTGAAATAGAGGGTTCTCTTACCATTTTCAGTGTTAGTATCAAAGATATTTGGCTAGGTAACAAATGGGACTTAACAAAATATCCTTTAAACTCCCTCCCCATATACAAAATG
This sequence comes from Nicotiana noctiflora, assembly GCA_032618575.1. Taxonomy (NCBI): domain Eukaryota; kingdom Viridiplantae; phylum Streptophyta; class Magnoliopsida; order Solanales; family Solanaceae; genus Nicotiana; species Nicotiana noctiflora. The sequence goes on from JASVEL010006502.1 coordinate 40,327, forward strand.
CCATTCTCTCCTTTCATCCCAACCAAAGCAATCATGACTTTTGTTATTAGGATTTGACAGGAATTGAAATTTTTACAACAAACACTTGCTATAAATTGTTTAAATCAAATGCTAACAACTTGGTAAATATCGATTGGATTTGAAAGTCAAAATATCCCAACAAGATAAAATTTCTTCTATGGAAATGTCTCCATAATAGGCTTTCCACACGCCATTATTTACATCACATAGGTTTGAACATCAATCCAATATGTCCAGTATGCAAATCAAAAGAGGAAACTCTCGAGCATATTTTCGCAACTTGTTCTGCTGTCAATATGTATTGGACAACTCTAGGGCAGACCTTTTCTCAGGCTAAAAGGAACACTCAGTGGATTCATAGTATTAGAAACCTAAGCTCCAATACCCCCTCCCCTACCTATGTTGGGATAATCTCTTCCCCTTTGTCATGTGGAGCATTCGGGCAAATAGAAACTATAATAACCACAACATATGACTCTTAAATTCAATCAATCACATGCAATCTCCCTTGCTTTAGAGTACAATCTACTCACTTCAAAGGAACCCTTAGTGGCCCAATCCCATACTATCAAGATTCTATGGCACAAACCCTCTCCAAATTTTTTCAAACTGAACATAGACTGACCTTTCCAGCTTAACTAAAATTTGGGAGGTATGGGTGGTGTTTTTAGAGACCATAGAGGAGACCGGGTAATGGGTTTCCAACGCTCCAAACCCTCAATTTTCCCTCTTCAATCTAAATTAGAAGCTCTAAGGATAGGTCTTTCAATCACTCTCAGTCATGATTATTCTCCATTGGTGGTGGAAACAGATGCAACAGAGGTCATCAAAGTATTATATTCAAATTGTATGCCTTACAACTCTACTATTACTGATTGTAGGTGGTTAATGCACCAGCTGAAGCAATCGATCGAAGATCATCCATAATTTTCGGGAAGGAAACAAGGTAGCTCACAAGATGGCTAAGAAAGGACTCAAGCATGCATGAAAACACTAACTTTTTGTCAATCCATTGCCTTTAGAATTAAATAAGTTAGCAATGGACAAAAATGGCTATGTGTATTTGCTTAAAGATTTCAATACTCATGTGTGTTTTAGTTTTCCGAAATGGGAAATTTGAATGTCCTCGATGTAAGCATAAACTTTAATTCTACCAGGATCTTGAACATGATAATCTTACATATAATCGTCATAGAAAACATATCTGAATCGTGAGCCATCATCTCTAAGAGGAAGCGTTAATCGGTAATTGGTTTCTCGCCCCTTGCCCTAGCTTTCGTTACCACTGTCTTTAGGGATGGAAGAGAGGAAAAACAGTAACCCTAATGGGTGGGGAGAGGACCAATTTATAGAGATTTTCATTTAATCTGGTACGTCCATCAAGTAACCAATCGGACGGATGAGATTTATTTATTAATTAAATATTAATTATGGGCCTTAACTTATTGGGCCACATTATTTATAAGAAATAACTTACATTCTCCCACTTGGCCCAATAATCACATAATATTAATATTTAATATAGAAACATTAGTTGCGCACAAACAAATCTCGTCTATAATGTCCATCATAAATACCATAATACGATAAACTAGTAAATGTGAGTTATGACGGTTATACATAATTTGTCTACATACTCCCTTCCATATACTACAACATTAGTAATTTACCGTATCAGGTTCATAAGCTATAAAATTTTTATGGTCCACAATAATGTCTCCTTGAGACTTATCTCGTAATATCTCAAAACAATAATGTGCACACCATTATGAGAAACAGAAAATCACTAATGTATATCAAACATATAAATGAGCTCAGAGTGTCAAAATATCATAAATACATCAGTCATAAATACAGCCAAGACCCATTCTATGTACATGTTCTTTAAATATCTTTGGTTGTAAACCTTTCGTTAACGGATCTGCAATCATGAGATCTGTTCTAATATGCTCAAGTGACACTCTTTGTTTCTGAACTTCCTCCTTGATGGTAAAGTACTTTAATTCCATATGCTTGGCACCTTTGGAGTACTTATCGTTCTTGGAGAAGAATACTGCTGCAGAATTATCACAGTAAATTTTTTAGCGACTTGGTAATGGTGTCGACAACCCCAAGTCTTGAAATAAAGTTTCGCAGCCATAATGCATGAATTGTGGCCTCAAAACATGCCACAAATTCTGCTTCCATCGTGGATGTAGCAATGACAGACTGTTTGGCACTCTTCCACGATATTGCTCCTTCAGCTAATTGGAACAAATAACCAAACGTGGATTTTCTAGTGTCAATACATCCAATGAAATCTGAATCCGGGTATCCAACAACTTCCAAATGCTTGGATCTCCTATACATGAGCATGTAATCCTTCATTCCTTTCAAGTACCTCAAAACTTTCTTTGCAGATTTCCAGTGATCAATTCCTGGGTTACTCTGATATCTTCCTAACATTCCGACCGCAAAGCTAATATCCGGTCTTGTGCAAGTCTGAGCATACATCAGACTGCCAACAATAGAAGAGTAAGGAACTGATTCCATTTCTTTTCACTCTACATCATTTTTAGGACATCGCATGAGACTAAATTTGTCCCCTTTTTAAATTGGAACAATTCCTGCTGAACAATTGTTCATGTTAAATCTCTCAAGAATTCTTTCGATATAGCCTTTCTGAGAGAACCCCAATAATCCTTGTGATCTATCACGGAATATTTCTATTCCTATCACATAGGATGCCTCACCCATATCTTTCATTTCAAATTTCTTAGAGAGAAAATCTTTAGTCTCACGCAATATACCTAAGTCATTAGCAGCAAGTAGAATATCATCAACATATAGGACTAAAAATATAAACTTGCTCCCACTGATCTTTTGGTATATACACCGATCAACGGTATTTTCCACAAACCCAAAAGATGTTATGGTATCATTGAACTTTATATACCTTTGTCGTGAGGCTTGTTTAAGTCCATATATTGACTTTTTCAGTTTACACACCATTTGACCTTTCCCTTTAGTTTCGAAACCCTCTGGTTGGTCCGTATACACTTCCTCCTCGAGATCTCCATTAAGAAAGGCAGTTTTCACATCCATTTGGTGTAACTCTAAATCATAATGAGCCACCAAAGCCATAATAATTCTTAGCGAGTCTTTCTTTGAGACCGGTGAAAATGTCTCTTTATATTCAATACCTCCTTTCTGAGTATAACCCTTGGCAACTAGTCTCGCTTTGTATCTCTCAATATTGCCATTTGAATCACGTTTGGTCTTAAAGACCCATCTATACCCGATTCTTTTAGAACTTTCAGGCAATTCAACGAGATCCCAGACCTTATTGTATTCCATGGATTTTAACTCTTCCTTCATGGCATCAATCCATTTTTCAGACTCATTACTTTCTATGACTTGTGAAAATGAAATCGGATCCTTATTAAGACCAATATCAAAATCCGACTCTTGCAAATAAACCACGTAATCATCCGAAATAGCCGATTTTCTAACTCTTTGAGATTTTCTTAATGGCATTTCTTATGGTTCATTTGTGTCAGATATTTGTGAGTTAGTTTCTTCATGAATCGTTTCATCCAAATGTTGCTCGGCGTTGTCAAAGTGTTCTTCAACAACTGGAACAATATTTGGTATTTGTGTGGAAGTAGGCATATTTCTGGGTAATAGAATATTGACCCTTACCTCTTTAATTTCCACACTTTGCTTTTCAACACTCCCACTAACTTCACCATTCTCAATGAATCTTGCATTACCGATTTCAACAATTCTTGAACTATGGTTTGGACAGTAAAACACATACCCTTTAGATTTCTCTGGGTAACCAATAAAGTAACCACTTACTGTTCGAGAATCTAATTTCTTTTCTTGTGGATTATAGACTCTAGCTTCAGCTGGGCAACCCCAAACATGCAGGTGCCTTAAACTAGGTTTTCTTCCTGTCCACAGTTCAAAAGGGGTCTTTGGAACTGACTTACTAGGAACCCTGTTTAATAAATATATAGCGGTTTTAAGAGCATACATCCACAATGATTTTTGTAATGAGGAATTACTTATCATGCTCCTAACCATATCCATAAGTGTTCGATTACGCCTTTCTGCAACACCATTTTGTTGAGGTGTTCCTGGCATAGTATACTGTGCACATATGCCACGTTCCTCGAGGAACTTTGCAAATGGACCTGGACATTGTCCTGACTCATTATATTTTCCATAATATTCACCACCTCTATCTGACCTAATAATTTTCACCTTTTTATCTAATTGCCTTTCAACCTCATTAACAAACACCTTGAGAGCATTTGCTGCTTGAGATTTTTCTTTCAGGAAATAGATGTATCCATAACGTGAAAAATCATCGATAAAGGTGATAAAATATTTTTCTCCACCAAAAGATGGAACATCAAAGGGTCCACAAATATCGGTGTGTATAATTTCAAGAAGTTGGGTGCTTCTTGTGGCACCTTTCTTACTATGCTTGGTTTGCTTTCCCTTAATGCAATCCAAACATATAGTAAGATCAGTAAAATTTAGATTCGGAAGAATCTCATTCTTTACTAGTCTATCTAACCTTTCTTTGGATATATGACCCAAACGTCTGTGCCACAAGTAAGCAGAACTGTCATCTAGTGAACTACGTTTAATTCCAACATTATGTTGAACATTAAGAAGGGATTCAGAAAAACCAATATCGAGTTTCAATTTATATAAACCATCACTAAGAAAACCAGAACCATAAAAAATAGCATTTTTATATAAATTGAAACATCCATTTCCAAACTTAAAATCAAATCCAGAAACATCAAGTCTTGAAAGAGAAATCAAATTCCTTGAAACCGAAGGTACATAAAGAGTCTGTAATAGATCAAGGTGACGTCCAGTCTCCATGATCAAACGATAAGTCCCTATGCCTTCAATTGGAGCCTTCATACGATTTCCCATGAACAAGAAATCCTTATTTGGATTTGTGGTTTGGATCGTAAGGAATCCCCGCAATGTTGTAGATACATGAGCAGTTGCACCAAGAATCAAGCCACCAAGTATTATTAGGAACTTCTACTAAATTTGATTCGAAACATACAAAAGCACTAATTGTACCTTTCTTTTCGAACCAAGCTTTACGTTTCAGGCAATCTTTCTGACAGTGTCCTTCCTTATTACAGAAACGACATGTATCTGCCTTACGTTCCTTGTTAGCATCATGTTGAGCTTTAGCAGGTGCTTTCTTCTTCTTGAACTTGTTGGCCTTTGCTTTAAGTCCTTTACCAGCTCCTTGACCCATGAGGTTAATTGAATGACTCCCTTGTTTCTTAAGTCTTGACTCCTTCTGAGTAAGCATACCGGACAATTCACTAACATTCCACTTATCCTTAATAGTGTTATAGTTAATTTGAAAAGGTCCATACTCAGGAGGTAACGAGTTCAGAATAAACTGAACCAAGAATGAGTCATCCACTTTCATCCCCAAGGTCTGAAGTCTTGCTGCAATTTTAGTCATCTCGATGATATGATTTTGCATACTACGCGACCCATCAAACTTTATGGTCGTGAGTTCAGCCATTAGTGTACCAGCGAGAGACTTATCTGCAGAACGAAAACGTTCTTCCACAAACGTCAGGTATTCCCCGGCACTTTCTGTTTGTGGAATAGTACTCTTAATGTTGTTGGCAATATTCATTCGCATAAACATAAGGCTTAGCCTGTTAGAGCGTTCCCATGCTTTATGGAATGACTTCTCATCCGCACTGCTCGAATCAGTAATGGCAGAGGGCCTATCATTCAGCAGAGCCAAGTCAAGATCCATCACACCTAAGTGGAACTGGACTTGCTCACGCCATTCAGAGAAGTTCAATCCATTGAACATAGTAACAGACGAAGCAAGCGAATGAAAAGGAATAGCTGCAAAATAGATAATACATGCTCACAAATCAATATGGATTCAACAAAACAATTAAAGCATATCGCAATTCTCCTTTGGGTAGATACTACGATACACTATCATAATTTAAATGCCATTTAGTATTTAATAGGTATTTAAATATTTTTTACCAAATATATATGCCATCTTTGGACAAACAATATATATTTGACTAAAAATATTAATTTTACCTCATCATATTCACTATTCATAGAATAATTGATTCACCTTTGGGTAAATCCTTAAGTTCTAGCAATAGTAAAAATAAATTTATCCACTATTTTTAATTATAGGCATTTCATTAATTTCATGGATAAACTATAATTTTATGTATGCATATTTTCATTAACAAACTAGTTTGGTCACTTTAGTGACTAACAAACTATATAACTTTAAACACATACATAAATAATTAATTGCCAGTAAGCTAAAACTTAAGGCAGTTTGAATGGATAGAATATTAATAACGAGCATAAGTAATCAAAATTATGGTCCAATTGTATGAGCAACTGCAACCGGAAATAAATTTTTCCAGAACTCAAGATCCGTTTTTTGGGAATTCATCAATTCTTGTAACCGATGAAATTAACATAATCAACGAGCCAGTAGCAAGGGATAAAGTAAAAGTCAACCAAGGAAAAGGATAAGCACTAAAAACTTTCTTATTATATATATTAAAAATAATATTCAAAGCCCATCACGTAGCAAAATATATACTGATTTTAATCCTCTAAGCAGCAGCCTCTGATGATTTTGGTAATTCAATGTTTACATCCAACGACTGTGATTTATCAGCTGCATATGCTTTGCAAATTGTTCCAATTCTTGATAAAGAACAAAACTTAGTAACAGATGATATGTAAAGAGGTTTCTTGGTTGAAAAATCACAGTTTTGAATCTTTGTTTTTGGTACAAATTCAAGATTTGAATTAAAATTAAAACTCCTTTTAAGCGATGACGCATACGGCTTCTGGCCATACGTTGCTTAAGCTTATACCATTACTTTCATAAGAGAGAATATTTTCCTCTATTATTGTATTCGGATTTTAACACAACTAAGATAAGAAGCAAAAGCTTTTACAGATTTCAGTCATGATTTTGACAGCAATTCAAAATCCGGTTAACATACTAATACACGCATCATAATATAGTCTTTCATTAACGAAGAATATCAGTTCATATATTCAGGCTCATGATACCACATGTAAGCATAAACTTTAATTCTACCGGGATCTTGAACATGATAATCTTACATATAATCGTCATAGAAAACATACCTGAATCGTGAGCCATCATCTCTAAGCGGAAGCGTTAATCGGTAATTGGTTTCTCGCCCCTTGCCCTAGCTTTCGTTACCGCCGTCTTTAGGGATGGAAAAGAGGATAAGCAGTAACCCTAATGGGTGGGGAGAAGACCAATTTATAGATGTTCTCAGTTAATCTGGTACGTCCATCAAATAACCAATCGGACGGATGATATTTGTTCATTAATTAAATATTAATTATGGGCCTTAACTTATTGGGCAACATTATTTATAAGAAATAACTTACACTCGAGGCTTGTACTTTGTTAAGGATGTAACTGTCATTACTTCGTAATATTTTAAATAAATTATCTTTTTTCAGTCAAAAAAGAAAAGCTTTGAAAATCTTTCATGGGCCATCTTATATATTTAAAAACCATGCAGACTAGCCAAATTAATTAAGTTTTGTCCCTTTGTTATGATGCAAAACGAAAAATACGTTATTCTGACGTGCGATGTGAAATAAGATTGGCCGATTGATTGCAACCGGGTGAGAAGAATTGGATTTTCTTGTTATGACTTCTCGTTCAATAAACACTTACATGGCCTCTACTTGGGTTTCTATTAATGTTTTATATTTTGTATATCACTTTCATATTTTTGTCCTTTATGTAGTTATCTCATTATTTCCTATTTGGTATGTTACTGTGATATCTATGTTTCGACCTTGTATGTTACAGTTACTGCTACACTTTTACTTGATTTACTTCTGCTACATGTTCTTTCCAAATTTTTGCTGTTACATGGTATTAACACGTACATATTACATGCTTCTATTTGTTACATGATTTACTTATTAGATGTATTGATATGTCACATGCCTTCACTTAATACTTGCCTTCGCATGCTATATGCCCTTACTTGCTACATACATCCACTTGTCACATGATTTCACTCAATTACATACCTCTACTTGATGTCTGTTTTCACGTGACATACATCTTTTCCCCATTTCATGTTCTACGCTTCTATGCTTAGCCAAATTGGGTGAGTTTTAGATTGGTTGTGTCTTTGTGCTTTGTGGCCTTTTTTTATATGTGGGAGACTAGATTGGTGCTGCATTGCTCATCTTACTTTGTTGAGTTGTATTCCAAGTTGAATATGTGTGTTAGTTTTCTTGGTATTACGTTGCAAATTTCATGTGCTTGCATGGTTGTTGTAGAATACACACACACACACACATATATATATATATCAGATTGCACAGCTCAACAGTATTGATATGAAATGTGGGATTGGGTTGCACGTCGAAATAATTGTGTTGCACATCACAACGTAGAAGATGTTATGTATGGGATCTGATTGCACTAGAAGATATTATATATGAGATCGGATTTCACACCACAACGAATTGAAGAAGATGTATTATGGTTACTCTTGTTTATTGATTTCGATCGTAAATGGCCTGAAATGTAACGACCTATGAGAGAAGGGTTTTTAGAAAAGAAAGCGTACCAATCCGGCAAACAAAGCAAAAACAACGGCTCCTACATAAATGTGAGACAGAGAAGTGAGGATATTCTGGGGACCTCTGTCATTTGTATTCTTGTTTCATTTATTACGTGATTATTTATGTTTCTTTCTCATATCTCTCTTTCTTCTTATCATCTGGAAATGCAAAATATTGAGTGAGCATCTTTTTACTTAAAATCTCATTATTACTTCACCGAAATTAGTTAAGATACATACTGAGTAATGAGGTCGGTTCTACTTATACTACACTTATATATGCACCTTGTGCGAAAATCTTGAATTCACTATGAAAGACGATGCCTTGCATTGAAAATATACCCATGTTCTAGATTCAGACTACCTCTTGTTCATGACCGTTTAAGAATTAAGTTTTTTTAATGTAAAATTAAAAAATATATTGTATTTATTCTTTATATCGGTTTTATAGATCTAAATCATATTGTACTCGTGATTTGTACTATCAATCCTTGGGAAGCTGTGTAGAATTTAGCTATTTTCATTCTTGTCGTTATTGATTCTTCATTTGAGTTACTTCCTTCTATATTTTCTTACTTAGCGCTGGGGTTAGGTGCCATCACGACTAGGTGGATTCTGGATCATAACAGATTCATACCTAGTGAGCATATGGATCTTAGACCATTTGACTTGGTTCGTACGCTCACGAGTAGTCCGTAACGCATCCAAAATTTGCTTAGGGTTAGTACATGTAGAAATAGGATTATATATTCGTTAGGTTCAATGCCACAAGACAAAATCTTCTTAGCCTTGAAATTCTTTTGAACAACCTTTAACATCTTCTTCAGAATATTGCTCCATAGTTTCAGAACAACCTTTAAAATACATTTATCATCTTTTGTTATAAGAGCTTGGGACCATTCTCAATAGTATCTTATGTTTCACGTCTTCAGCTTCTAGAAAGTCGTGCATTCTTTCCTTCAACCAATGATAATATTTTCCATTGAAAAATAATAGTCTTGTAGTTGATCGTCCTTCTTGAATGTTTGGAGATGTACCCATCTCTCATACTTTTAGGTATTTTCTTTTCTTGAAAGAACCTGTTTTAATACCAATACTTTTTTTAAGGTTGCATCGTGACACAAGACGGGGAGGGTGAAGTTTTGCCCGATGTTCGCTTGTAAAAGTACCTAGTTCTTTAACCTAAGAATTTTGACACAAAATTGGAAGTGAAGTACAAAAACTAAAGTACACAATCAATTTTACATGAAAAAAATCATTGCTCAAGGGAATAGAGACCACGACCTACCCCTTTAGGATTTAAATTCCGAGGTCCTTAGCCTGAAATTTTTTTTGAAAGAAATTGTTTTGCTGAAAATATAAGAGTTTTTGAAAATTTATCAATGTTTGAACTTGAGTGTATCGGGCCCGGATTTTAATTTCGAAATTCGGTACAGGTTTAACATGATATTTAGGTTGTGCATGTAAATTTGGTAAGGAACGAAATACATATGACGTGAATTAGACTCTCAGTTGTAAAAATTAAAACTGAAGAGTTCTTGAGATTATTCTTTGATTTTGATGTTAAATTCATTGTTAAAGATGTTATTTTGGTGATTTGATCGCATGAGTAAGTCCATATGATATTTTTAGGTTTGTGGGCATGTTTGGTTTGGAACGCCGATGGCTCGAGTGAGTTTCGGATAGGTTTCAGAGTGTTTTGGACTTAAATTTTTTTGTTGTATTGCTTCTTCTGGTATGCTGGTATTTTGTTCTTCGCATTCACGAAGGGACTCTCGTGAACACGAAGAGTAAGTTAGTCTGAAGGAGAATTCCTTCTACGGGAACGCGAGGCACAGGTCGCAAGCGCGAAGCATTAGGGGTGTTACCCTTCGCGAACGCGGTCTGGCTATCGCGAACACGAAGGCCAGTTGGCAGGGACCTGGGGGAAGGTATTATACTCTACGCGCGCGAATGTCAGGGGGTTAACCTTTCGCGAACACGATAGGCTTCTCGCGAACGCGAAGAAGACTTGTCTAGTGAATTAAAAACAGAACCAAAATGGGAATAAGCGATATTTTTATCTCCTTCCATAAAATCAAACCTAAGGTGATTTTTGAAGAGAAGATTCAACCCTAAATCATAGGTATGTGTTTCTAAACTCATCTCCTTCATTTTTCATCAACGTCTATTAGATTTCTAGGCCTAAATCTTATTCTTCCATGGTAGAATTTGGAATTTTGGGTAAAGTCAGGGCTTCTTGAATAATTGAAATTTAGACCTCGTTTTGGGGTCGGATTTTGAAACTAATTGCATATGCGGGCTCATGGGTGAATGTGTATTCAGGTTTTGGTTCGAACCTCGGGTTTTGACCAAGTGAGCCTGAGGTCGATTTTTTACTTTTTGGGAAAAATGATAGAAAACCTATAATTTAGCATTAGAGTTGAATCCTTTAGCATTTATTGATGTTATTAAATTAATTTGGGTTAGATAAAAGTAAATTGGAGGTGAATTCTAAAGGGAAAGCGGTGCTTTAGGATTGAGCTTGGCCGTGGAATTTGAGGTAAGTGTTTGGTATAACCTTAGCTTGAGGGAATATGAGTTGTGGTCTTAATTGCTATGTGTTATTCTTGCGTACGATGTATAGATGTGGTGACGAGTATCTATACGTTGGTGTCAAGCATGTATGTAAGTCTTATACTATGATTATTATGACTCTGTTATATATTGCGCTCATGCTTAATATGATGATTTTTACTGTTGAACAAGGCTTATGAAAGTATTCTTGGTGATTGACCATGGTTGAGTATTGGCTCAGGTTGAGATTTATATTGTGAAGTGATTGTGGAAACGAGATGAGATATATTATTAATTCCCTTGCCGGATGTTATTATTTATGATATTGTTTTCCCTTGTCGTGATATTATTGTTTTGCTATTATTTCGCTACCAGAATTTTATTGTGATATTATTAATTCCCTTGCCCGAATTGCTTTGTGATTGTTGCTTGGGTGAGGAAAAGTATAAAGAACGAAGGGTGATGTCGCGCATGATATTGTGAGTGTTAATGCACGAAGGGTGATACCGTACCGATATTGTGATTGTTAATGCACGATGGGTGATGTTGTGCCATGATATGAGTGTAATTCATGAAGGATAATGCCGTTCCATGATTATGTGAGGTAAAAGTACGAAGGGTGATGTCGTGCCGAATCTATTGATTCTTATGGTGAGGACAAAAGTAAAAGCACGAAGGGTGATGTCGTGTATGTGTTACTGTTTTCCTTATTCTTGTTGATAATCAAGTTATGATGTTCTTTATGTTTTTCTACTGGAATTCTATTTGTACTTGATATCCCCCGTAGCATGTCCCCATTCCTATCTTTGACTGCTAGTTTCTGTTATTATTATCCTTTGTATATGATTTAACTGCACAAGTTTATTTGGTAGTCTTTTCCTAGCTTCGTCACTACTCGCTGGGATTAGGCTCGACACTTACCAGCACATGAGGTTGGTTGTTCTAATACTACACTCTGCACTGTGTGCTGATCTCGATACTGGAGCATTTGGACCACAGTGAGGTTGCTGCCTTCAGTCCAGCGGAGACCCGAGGTAGTCCTGCAGATGTCCGCGGGCTCAGGAGTCCCCTTCTATCTTACTTTCCTTCTATTTTTATTTATTTCAGAGATAGATATGTATCTTATTATTCAGAACCTAATTGTAGTATTTGTAGATGGTCCGTGAGATTGTGACACCAGTTTTGGGTGGATTATGTTTAAGGAATCATATTTCAATTAAGTTAAATTATTAGATTTCGTCTTCCGCATTTCTTTTATTATTATTATTATTATTATTATTATTATTATTATTATTATTATTATTATTATTATTATTATTATTATTATTATTATTATTATTATTATTATTATTATTATTATTATTATTATTATTATTATTATTATTATTATTATTATTATTATTATTATTATTATTCTACTCTTGATTATATGTTAACTCGTAATTCCTAAAGGATAGGGTAAAAAGGGTAATAAAAATCTGTAAGTGTCGGCTTGCCTAACTTTCACGAGTAGACATCATCACAATTCCCGAGGGTGGAAAATTCGGATCGTCATACTTCCACTTCCTGGTCACATCACAGTGAGTAACCGGAAAGTGGGGGGACTATCTGTATTAGTGAAAAATAGACTCGTCACGTGGGTCTATTAAATGGAGACACGTGTCAGCAAAATTTGAAAAAAGCTGAAGAATGACAAAGATGATATGTGAAATACCCCCGGGACTGAACATACTCGTACCGTGCATGTCTGCCAGCCTCAGAGTTGATCATTATAAAATACCCCGAATTAGGTACGAGTGAATATCTCATAATTACAAAAAAGGAGGGACTCAATTAATCTTGGATTATATGGGATTTACCCACTATCAGTTACAAATCAATTATTTAACGTACAATAAATGCAATAAATAATTGTAACGTCAGAAGATTGACTCAACATGCACGAGATTGACCCAGCATACACGAGATTGACTCAACAGGCACGAGATTGATTCAACGAGTACGGGACTGACTCAACATGCACGAGATTGACTCATCAGTTTCGGAATTAACTTATCTGTTATGGAATTAACTCATCATTTATGGAATTAACTCATTAGTTATGGAATTTCATCATTTACACAGCTGATACAAGTCTTCCAAAAGTAACAGATGGATTGAGTAAATGCTCATAATGGACCCAAAATTTAAGTAGAATAGTTACTTAGATTTAGCCCCATAAATAGACATACTTTTACAATCATCAATGAAAATCTAATTTTCTTCTCTACAATTCTATACGTTAATTTATAGCATATTGCTCCCAAAGTTAGCCATAGTTCGGCTCTTCAAGCTCTGTTCGGCTTATTATCCTATCAAGGATCATTTAATAAGAACTCTTTCTTCTCTGCCTTACTTCTGTTATATTATCTGTCATTGAATTTATTTTTTACTTCTCTATCACGTTTTATTAACGAAAATTTATATCTTTCGGATTGAACCAGTTATTTGTGGCCCGACATATAAACTTATTACTTTGACCTTGAAAAATATTTTATGGGTTAAACAATCATACCAACAAGTAAAAATACATCATTCAAACTTATCTAAAGCCTCAAAACACCTATGGGAACATCATAACAAAGAATTTGGGCTCAACCCGAATAGAATTTCTTTTAATTTGTTGAATCTTCATCATTTCAAAAGAGTGTCCAAGTCACACTTAAACACTTCGGATTACTTTCAAGCTTTGCACACAAGTTCAATTCAACTATATAGACCTATCCAAGGTCTTGGATCACCAATTGAAGAATAATAACATCAAAGTCAATTTTTTTTTGTCAAACTTAAGAGTTCATAAGTTCTTCAAATTGCCAACTTTCGATAAATAGTGTCGATTTCTTCTAGGAACCTCCGATATCAAATCCAAACATATGTACAAGTCCATAATCATCAAACGAACTTATCGGAACAATCAAAACGTGATTCCCATTCCATTTACAAAAAATTAAATATTGGTCAGATCTTCCAACTTAAAGCTTCTAAAACAAGAGTCATTCTTCCAAATCAATCCTGAACAACTCGAAAATTGAAAACAACCATACACGTAAGTTATAATATATAATATGACGCTATTCAAAGTCTCAAACCACCGACGAAGTGCTTGGTTTGAAACGATGTGGTAGAAAGCAACGTGCAACTTGAAGAACAGTGCGCAATTTCTTAAAACGACTAGTCGGTTTATTACCGTTTCTCTCGTTATATTTTGAAATTTCATTTTCTTCATTAACTCAGGGGCGGACCTACGCTTGAGTTTCGGGGACACGGGCACCCGTTGGCCTCGGTAAAAATATTGTATATATATTCTATATATATAAGTTAATACAAAAAGGATCCCTATAAATATATTATGCTACATCATTAATCATAAAGATTGGGTAGAAGAGTTGGGTTGTGGGGTAGTTGGCTTCTTCAAGACCCAAGTTCAAATCTCAAGTTCAACAATAAAACTAATATTTTTGATTGGGTCTCATTTGGTAATTTCAACGCCCCTACTATAGTGTATTTGATTTAGTTTTTTTCAATGGACCCACCCCTTTTACTTTTAGTTAAATTCCTACATCAAAAGCTTCTTCTACAATTATCTCTCTCCACACAAAAAATTTCTTCCTTAATTTTTAAACCCATATGCAACCACTAGTTATAAGTCTGCCTAAAGCTATCGAGTAATATTTCCGTCGTGACCCTATTGCCTATAAATATTGTTAAGGCACTGTTACAGTGCACCCGCTATCTTTAAATCCTAGGTCCGCCTCTGCATTAACTTGAAAAGTTTGGAGATGTCACTTTTAAACCTCACAGGCAATTAATGAATCCAACTCTCTTATAGCAGTCCAATTGAAGAAATTGAGCTTGTACCACTCCCCCTCCCCCACTTCATTTTTTTTAAAGATTCTAAAGAGGGATATTAGGGTTCTTTTGGGAAAACATTATCATTAGCCTATTGAACTACAAGTCAGATCAAGAAGTCCATTTAGCTGTAAAGGTAATAGCTAGGGGCAAAGTATTTGGGTACCAATTATTGAGATATTGTTAGATCTAATAACATGTGATCCCCTCCATGCCTATTGCTCATGTGCATCTCCTTTTTCTTTTCTTTTACTCAACTTTCCATTTTTCTTCTGTTTTTGTATACTTATGTGTGTATTCTCCAGTCGACATGTTAGCACATGGAATCACATTTTATTCCCTCTTTTTGTTCTCCCATACTGATTTAGAAAATAAAAAGTTGTACAACATAGAGGGAAGGACTTCTTCCTTTTGCAACAAGTTGAATGCTCCCCCCCCCCCCAAACCAAACCAAACCCCAAACACCTCGCGAGAAAAGACTGGAAAACTCTTATGACTATATAGTATATGACATCACGATTATATACACTGGCAGTTGTAAAGATTTTTTAAAATTATCAATGAATTTTATCAAAATATTTACCTGTAATTATCTAAGTAAATAACAAGACTGTGTAAATAATTTTTAATCTCATGCATAAAAATTAGACTCTAATTGTATTATATAAATCTATTTATAACTTCTTTTCTAGCCCCCTTTTAATGGCCCGATTTAATATGTTCAGTTCAAACTCTTACATTTGATCATGGCCTTTTTTAGTATTTATACTACTCCATTAATTTGTTAACAGACATTAACATTTGTCTTACAACTTTCGTTTTTTCATACATGGCTCTCCTACAAAACTAAAGAAACTTACAAAAAATGAGCAAGGAATAGGTGTGAGAGTTGAGTGTGACATATATATATATATATATATATATATATATATATATATATATATATATATATATATATATATATATATATATATATATATATATATATATATATATATATATAATTTTTTTTTTCTAAATATGTAAATATAATTCGAGCTGAGAACAAAGGGTTCAATTGAACTCGCCTTTGAAGTGGAGAGGAACTTAGACATCAGATTATACAGCTGGAGACTCATAAAGAAAACAACAACAACAACAACCACCGAGTAGAATCCCGCATATGAGATCTGAAGAGGATAGAGTGTATGCAAACATTTCAGACTCATAATGAAAGTCAGAAGTAAAGAAGGGGCAAGGAATTATTAATTCCTGCATACATCAATATTGATCTAAGAAAATTTCAAGGGATACACATTTCTACGTAGCTAGTGCATAATACTCTACATACACTGATCCAGCCTTTCCTACTATATAGTTCTCTTACAGAAAAGGAACTACTGAGAAAAAAAAAAAGAATGCAACTACTTATTCTATACTAAGATCAATATTGTCTCCTATACAAGGAAATGGTAAAAAAAACAACTGCAAAAAAGTCAGTAAGAGAATACTTAACATTAGAGTGTCTTTCCTTATTCGTACCCTAAATATGCCAAAGAATGAAATAAGGAAAGAACATTACTTAATTTCCTACAAATAGAAAAATGCGCATCGCTGCCTGCGCCACCAACAACAACAACAATAGAGTGGATCCCATAAATAGAGTAAGGAGAGAACAATATGTACGTAGACCTTACACTTATTCCGGAAAGGTAGAGAGGTTGTTTCTGATAGACCTTCGGCTCAAGAAAGATGAAAAAAAATAATAGAAACAAGCCTGCACCAAACAACACGTATTTTCCTTTGTCCTCTCATCTCCTTTTATAGCACGTCAATCATAAATGCAAATAGCAAATCTTGGAAAGATCATTTATCGATAATCATTTATCAAAGAGAGTGAATAATCACTGATCAAAGAGCGAGTAGCTGACACCAAATTCGAAGAGATTTGCTGGGATGGATAGCCATTCGACCTGAAGAAAGCATGATCGAATGTGTTGTTATTAACGTTCACTTTGAGAGGATCATGGATGTAAACTATTTTGTATAGGATTCCAAGAACTTGGAGGCTTCTTCCTTAAACTACTCCCCACAGCTTTCTCAGGTTCTACCATTGATTCATTCACCTTACCTGGATTAACAGAAAATGATGTGAAAGAAACAGCTAATCTTCTTGGAATTATGTCTACAATAGGGAAAGTCCTACTAGAAACCATTAACAAATTGGAGATAAACAAGAACAAGAGAAGAAAGATTCTTCTATAAGTGTTTTCCATTGTTAGAACTTTCACTTTGACAAATGGATTAATGAAGAGAAATGAGAGATATAGCTAATGAAAAAAGTGATAGGAGTTTAGTTTGCTTGCTAGAAAAACTTGGCTTTTAAGATGGGAAATTGATGGATTCATCTTGATATAGTTTTAGCTAGGCTTGTGCTTAAATCTGACATTACATGTGTTACTGTTTAAAATATTACTACAACAAATTAAATAATAATGAAATTAATATATGTAAAGGGGAGTCCATAGTTTTAAGTCAAAAGTTGGTTCCACACGCTTGATAACAATATTCCTGGACAAAAGCCAACTTACACTAAAAGTGATTACCCTTTTGTTGGTATTCTATCAAAGTTATCTTTATCTTATATACATTGATAGTGAAAAAAATAATCACATTTGTTGGTATTCTATCAAAGTTATCTTATCTTATATATATTGACAGTATAAAAAATTTACACCATCAATAAAGTTTTATCTGTCGTAACACATCATATCGACTGTAGCACGTTCATGATGTATATTTGCAGGTCAATCCATGTTTACAATAAAGAATTACATGGCTGAGCGAGCAAGTCATGTGGCATTTACATCATCAAATTCCAGTGCCACATAGGATTGTACGTCCATTTTGGATAAACTTAACGGAAAAGGGATATATTTGAACCAATAGTATAACGACAAAGGTATATTTGGACTCAAAATATAATGAGGATACATTAAATATTTTCTGATAGCACAAGGATATATTTGGCCCTTTTTCGTTGTTTTTAAGTATCTAAAAAAAAGGCAGCCCGATGCATGAATCATTTCGTATTCACGCAGGATTCGGGGAAGAGTCGCACCCTAAAAGATGAGATGTAGACAACCTACCTAATATATAATTATTTATAAGTAACTCAATGCTAGAAAATTCCTTACACCATTGATGTACATATATATCAGCTAATATCTACTCAAAAATATAATTGAAAAGAAAGGAAATTTCTTTCTCCTTTACATAATTTGTTGTTTGACATATAGTGGGTGGGATGGGAAACATGTGAGCTGATTTGACTAATGTCTATTAGATCTCTTTAATTCGAAGAAATCTTCTAAGTTCAAAGATTAAAAGGACATATCTCATGTGACTTTTCAGAAGACACCGCATTACTCACCTTCTCTATGTCCTTTACTATAAACTCATTATTATATAATTGATCAAAACTTTTAAGTATTACTATTACGAAACAGACACAGCTAAGGATAGCTGGGGAGAAATACTATCATGCTCTCAAACAGTAGCGACACAAACCTGAATAAGATAATTACCTTCTTCCCAATATTGATTTGTAGATGTCATCGAGCTAGAATTTCAACTTTACGATTCTGAATTTAAAAACAACGACAATTTAAATGTTAATAATTGAGTTCAAAATTTAGTATCTATACATATTTAATGAATTTTTTCATACAAATATATTGTTTGAGCACAAGCTATTAGGTTTAGCTGAAACCGTATCTGGACGTCTATCTTCGCCCCTACTGACGAACTGAGGTGAATGCAGGATTTAATGTTTGTGAGTTCCTACAACGATCTCGAGTAAAGTTTCAATGGTAATTATGTTCACATTCAAACATTTATAGATATTTAGTAAATTTTTCAAACACATTT
>JASVEL010006503.1:0-196026 GCA_032618575.1 Nicotiana noctiflora
TGCCACATAGGCTTGCTTAGGTGCACCAATTTCCCTTTCTGGTTCTAACTCAGTGATTGTACTCTTTTTTTCCCCTTTCTCCTGTTTCGGGGCCGCCTTGGGCTTCCTTTCCATGTCAGCAATAACAATTATGGCCTTAAGCGCTGGATCGAATTCTTCGTCTTCACAAATCATCCCAACTATCAGCCCGTTATTGTGAGCATGCAACGGATTATTGGTCACATTTGGGACATCCTCATCGTTCAACACAATCTTCCCTTGCTCTATTAAATTCTCCACCGCTTGTTTCAAAGTCCAACAGTCATTAGCATGGTGGCCCTCTGCCTCTGAATGATATGCATACCTGACACCAGCTTTGTAGGAAGGCGATGCCGGGTTTTGTCTATTCCGAGGAACCGGCTGCAGTAGACCCATTTGGACAAGTTTCGGGAATAGATTAGAGTAAGATTCACCAATTGGGGTAAAGTTTGACTTCTTTGGTTGTTCCCAAGGACGGAAGTTATTCTGCGGAGGTCGAGGATTATAGTGGCTCTGGTGGGAGGCTGATTTCTTGGAAATAGAGCTTGGTTTCTACTGACATGCTGTTGCGGTTGCGCAAAAGGTTGAGCATTCATGACTGCATATGGTTGAGGGATATAGGACATTTCCTGAGCAGAGTAATAATGCTGGGGGGTTCTTTATGAAAAGAAGGGTCTAGGAGCGTGGTGTCTTCTATCACTCGAAGTTGCCATAGATGTTTCCTCTTTCATCCTACCCTTTGCTATTCCTCTAGACCCTCCTTGGATTTCTTGGGAGGTTGCTCGAATGGCCTCTTGACTCAAAATTCTTCCCGTCTTCAAACCATTTTCCACCATTTCCCAAATCTTGATCGCCTATGCGAAAGGCTTTCCCATTGCTGACAGCATGTTCTGGAAATAGTCTGGTTCCTGAGCCTGGAGAAAAGTAGTGACCATTTCTATTTCGTCCATAGGGGGTTTCACCCTGGATGCTTGCTCTCGCCATTTGATAGCATATTCTCTGAAGCTTTCTGAGGGTTTCTTCTTTAAGTTCGATAAAGAATTCCTATCTGGCGCAATGTCAATGTTGTACTGGAACTGTTTCACAAAATATCTAGCCAAATCGTCCCAGATGTGCCATCGAGATATGTCTTGATCCATGTACCATTCTGAGGCTATCCCGATCAAGCTTTCTCCGAAATATTCCATCAGCAATTCTTCCATGCCGCCGACACCTCGCAA
This sequence comes from Nicotiana noctiflora, assembly GCA_032618575.1. NCBI lineage: Eukaryota > Viridiplantae > Streptophyta > Magnoliopsida > Solanales > Solanaceae > Nicotiana > Nicotiana noctiflora. The sequence continues at coordinate 1,239 of JASVEL010006503.1, forward strand.
TTGATTGCAGTATTTCTTTAGATGAGCAATAGGGTCGCCATGCCCGTCATACTTTTCGAACTTCGGCGTCTTAAAGCCTGAGGGCAAATGGACATGTGGGAACATGCACAACTCTGCGTAAGAAACACTCCTCTATCCGCCTAGACCTTGCATGTTTTTCAAACTATGTTCCAAGATGCTCATTCTTTTTGCCATTTCATCCCGTTCGGAAGCTTTTGGATTTTGGCTTGGCATGAGCTGAGGATAGACATTGGCGGCAAACTGGGTAGGATCCCGTGGAAGGGGTGGCGCCGGGAATGTAAAAGAAGAGGAATCAAAGAAAGGAGTATGCGTGCCGGGATGCGCCGTGATTGGAACATGCAAACCAACAGATGTTCTTGTAGATGTATCTAATGCTGTCACCCGAGGATAGGAAGTGGAGGGTGATTCGGAGAGGGTTGTAACATTAGAATATCCAAACAGAGTAGGTGGGTAATTGGTGGGAGTATTAGAAATCCCACTTGACTTGAGGAATAGTTCGGGGAACCCAGAGATCAGACTTGAGGGCTCTTTCCCATTATTCCAGTCATCTAACATCTCCAGCATTCGACATCGCAAAATTCTATTTTCTTCTGCAGCTGCTGACTCAGTAGCCGGAATGGCTGATACAGAACTCTCTTCCAAAACGGGAACGGTTGATAGTGGGATTTCTGAAGACATGTTGGCGCTTCTTTTCGACCTTGTGAAATAAGGATGGGTATTTTCTTTTGATTTAGCAACGGGTTGCTGAATTTTTCCTTTGGACCTCGTGAAGTATGAATGTGAGGCCAGAGTACCACAAATTCAACCACCCTTTTCTAAAACCTGGAGTTTTGGCAAACAAACGGTTAGTCTGAAATAACATAACAGATAAGTAATCTCCCATTGGGTGTGATGCACTTATACAGTTGATCGTGTTGCTATTTGGATTCGATTGTAACGCGTTACTCCGGCTTATACTTTCCTTTGCTTTCATCTTCTTTCTCTTTTTATCAATTTTCTCTTTCTTTTTTTTTTTAATTTTTTTATTTTTTTTTTGGTGATGGTCGAATCTTATGTGGATTGCCTACGTATCATGTCCCCGCATGAATCAAACCGGGCGTAGTTCGGAAAATCCGGAATTGAGTAAATCAACTAATTCTTGAAAGAAATGCTTTAAGAGAAAAAAGGAAAATATATTCATATTTTTATTTATTATTTTTTTTTGCTTTTTGTTTTGCTTTTTGATAGAAAGACTTCTAAAAATAAAAATTTATTTGCTTTGGAGTAAAATCCATATTTTAAAATTTTGATTTTTATTGATTTTTCTTTTCATTTCATGAAAAGTAGTAGAAAGAACGAAACTATTTTTTTTAGTTTTTTTTTAACTATTTTTACTCTTTTTTTTTTGAATTTTCTAAAGAGAGATTTTAATGAAGGAACTAAACGAGAGTATTTTTTATTTTTTTTTATTTTTTGATTTTTTTATTTTTTATTTTAAAAAAATTGGGGTCGGAACCGATGAGGTTTTCCTACGTATCTCACACCCGGTGAGAATCAGACCCGCGTAGTTCGGAAATAAAAGAACTAAATCATTTTAAGAAAAGAAAACAAACTATTTTTAAACAGTATTTCTAAAACAAATTATTCTTAGAGAAACTAACCTATCTTTTAAATTTTTTTTTTTTTTTGTATTTTCAAAAATTATTTTCTAAGGAACTAAGAAAATTTATTTGGAATTTTTTTGCATTCTTTTCAAAAAGGAAAAATTTTAAAGAAACTAACTATTAAAATTAACAAAATTTATTCGGGGATTCTTTTTTTTTTAAATTTTTTTTCGTTTTTTTTTTTCAAAAATTATTTTCCAACAAAAGCATCTCGTTTTCCATTAATTGATTGACATCTTCCACTTCTTACCCTCTTTTTTTTTATAACAAACCGGTCGGCATGTAAGATCGAAACAAATAAATGCACACAGAAAGATGCAACAAGTTGGTCTTTTGTTTCAGGTACACCTGTCCTAGACAGGCCCCAACCCCTGTGTTGAGTCTCCTAAGTCAAATATGCACATGATGCAAAATAAACGTTCCTATCGGGGATCCGACATAAGGTTTTGTTATTCTAAGTCATCATCCTGTTGGAAAAAGTGTCTAGACTGGCTTTAACTCGAGCGGACAACTCGAGCCGAAGAGTGTCAGTGCACCGGTAGCATGGCTTTCCGGCTTAATTGACAAAACTCTCCGCCTAAACATGTGTGACTACAAAATCCTTCACCGGGTGCCAAGCACCACGACTATCTTGAGAAAAACGGGCTATGTCCAGCAAATGCCCCGGTATTATATTTCAAAAGACTCAGAAGAGAAGAAATGGGTATCGGCACAATTTATATACAATTCACAAAATATCAAAGCGGTAAAAGCAACATTTAGCACATTGAAATACAAACATATAATAAAATCAGATAATAAATAAGCCAAATACAACAATTATTCAAAGCTCGAATTCTTAAACCCTGAACCAGTGGTTCTGGGTTTGTGTCCCCAGCAGAGTCGCCAGAGCTGTCACACCTCCTTTTGGCGCGCCCCCTACCCGGAGGTAGAAGCATAAGGGAGTTTTTCCAATTTAAGTGACAATATTCGAAACGGGATTATTATATTTATTTCAGAGTCACCACTTGGAATAAATTATGGTGTTCCAAGTCACCGATTTATTTAAATCCCGAATCGAGGAAATTTTTGACTTTCCAAATGAAGTCTGCGAACCAGAAATTCTAAGTAAGGAATTCTGTTGGACCCGAGGGAAGGTGTTAGGCACCCCCGGATCCCGTGGTTCTAGCACGGTCGCTTCAATTATTATAAATGGCTAAAAATATCTGATTTTTATACATGCTATCCTATATGCTTTTAATGGAGCTGAAACGATTTTATTAAACTATACATTCAGAACTTTAAAAGAGAGGTTAATTCTAAGTAAGGCGAAAAATATTAACTTTGGTGATGCTTAGGTTGGTGTACATGTTGATTGGAGTTATTTCTCGATTAAATCATGCAAAAGCGTCGATGCGTGAGACGATTCCGTTTTTTGCTAAGATTTGCTACTAAGTAATCGGGAATGTATTTAATTCGAATAAGACTTTTAACAAGGATATGAGCACATATTTCTTAATTTTTATATCTCACTTATCAATTAGATTGAAAACATCTGTTCTCCCGTGACTGGCTAAAAATAGAATAATTGATTAGTGAAAGTTGCCAACTAAATAAAGCAAACTAACTACTGAATTTCAAAGCTAATTCTAATGACTTATTGCTAAGATATATACTTGAAAATCAACTTATTTTATCTAAACCATATTTAATGCCGACTTGAACAAGATTCGAACTTTATACCAGTTTCAACAAAAGATTCATATATTAACGAGAAGTGTTGAATTAATCTAAAACAAACCTTGACTTAAACATAAAATAGTTCAGTTATACAAATACACTCTTATACTAACAAATATGTATAGAAAGCTTCATCTAATTCTAAAAAAAATGAATAGGCAGTGATCCATATGCTTGGTTTAGATCCCTATGCTTGAAACCAACAGACATTCTTATTTCAGATTTTTCATTAAAATTTATACCAACAAAGAATTTTGTAGCCGTGTACCTGGAATTCAAAAGCAAAAGAGGAGGTCAGTGCTTTGTTTGACAGTGAACGAACAGCAAAACAGTAGCAGCAGCAAATCCCAGCTGTAACAACTTGAAACCCAGTATAACTCAAAACCTAACTTTAAACCAAACTAGAATTTGGCCGCAACCCAACACCAGTTTGTAAACCAACAGAAGACACAAATAATCTCCACAGAAAACTTTCAAATAGCTTGAACACTCAAAATCCAAAATAGAACAAGAAAAGAAAACAAAGAATCACTTGAGTATTCTGATTTCCTTTAAAAAAATGCTCAAAACTAAAGAATGATCCCAGACAACTCCCCTTTAGAAACTCCTCAGATTTGTTTCTATACCCTTCAAACTCTTAAGCTCTCAATTTCTTCCAGATTCTATCTCTCTGTATGTGTGTGTTTCTAGTGTATGTGTTTCAAACTCTCTCTGTGAGTGTATGTGTGAAACTGTTCTGCTCTCTCATTTTTTTTCCAGTAAGTGTCCAGTGTGTGTGTTCTTCTGTGTTTCCAGTGAGCCTTTTATAGCCAAACTTCACAGCCCTCTTGCAGCACCTTCTAACTATTTAAAATCAAACAAAACCCCACATTATTCCCTGCTTTCCCACCTTCCATTGTCTAAGTATGGTTTCAGCTATATAAAACTCCAAAGTGTAGAAGAATGCTGGAAAATCCTGTTGTCCAGCAGGTCTTAACACCTTCTCTCATGTGCATTGCCTATTTCATTACTAAATCAGAACTAGCTCTTGGCCTCCACTACTTGGTGTCTAAATCTGAAGATTAAAGCTAACCATTTTTAATTCTTTCAGGCTGTTGGGACAGTGTAACAGTCCCATTTTCTCATTTTAAAACTAATTTAAACAAAACCTTGCCTATTTCAACAGATTTAAACAGCTAACAAACCTTTCAACCTTGCTGTAACACACAGCATAATCGAGTGCCAACATTTCTGCTAATCACTTTAAACAACCATTTGGTGTTTTAATTAAGCGCCAATTAGTTTGATTCTGAATTTCTATTAAGGACAGCTATAACCAATCCGAATTCCTAAACCAGAAATCAAACAAGATTAATTCAATTCAAAAAGTGTTAGTATTGTCCGGCATTTCGAACCACAAAATCTACGAGATTAAACAACGTCATTCAATTAAACTAACTACAACATGTATCATTGATAACAGAATAATTGATAAAACAGTGATTCCAACAATTTCGGCCAAAGACGAAACTAAGTATTCGACGACGCTAATCGAAGCGAATACGCATTCTACAACATACACAATCGAACAAACAAAGACAGAAAAGCAATTGACCAAATAAAGGTCTTTTAATTCGGAGAAGAAGAAATACAGAAAAAAAAATAAAAAAAAAGTTAAAAACAACAGGAGTTAATCAACAAAAATGAACAAATGTATACATACATACAGCACTGAAACAAAAAAAAATGAGTAAAGAGTACCTTTAAAACTCGGTCATGGACGAACTTGGATTTTTGGAGTCGAATGGATCTTAATCGAAGTATTTTCAAATGAAAATACTCCGATTAAAGTCTATTAGACCCCAAATCTTGATTAATCGGATCAATTTTTGCCAATTGGATTTTTAGGGTTCTTAAAGGCTCGGATTGGGGTTCGACGACTTCTGGTTAGATTCGAGCCGGACCAATGGTCGTTTGGGTGTGAGGGTGGTCTGGAGGTGCTAGGGTGAGATTTTGGGGCGGTTTGACATGGTTTTGGTTTCCGGCGAAACTTTGATTCAATATTCGAAAGCTTTGGAGATTATTCGAAGAAAACGAAGACCAGATTCATGCTGGGGGAGGTAAGGGGAAGAGCTGGTGTAAATTTGGGGAGGTTTGGCCTACCGGAACCGCCGTGAGGCGATTTTCGGTAGGCGGCGGGCGGCGGTGCACATCGGCGTTACAAAGGGAGGTCTCTAGGTTAGAGATGAATGAAGCGGGTGAATGAATTGAAAGAACGGGTTTGGGGGGTGGTTTGGTATATTGAAGTTAGTTGTTTAATTAGGACCATTGGATCACAAAGATCCAACGGCTGCGATCAAGTCTTGGGCAAAACGGGGCGGGTAAGAGGTTGGGTAACGGAAATGGGTAAGGGAAGATATGATCTTGGCCGTTGATCAATTTGAGATCAATGGCCCAAATCAAGTGTGACCAAACGACGTCGTTTGGCTGTCTCTGAAGAGGGTTTGAATTGGACTGGGTAATTGGGCGAATTTGGGCCTGGATTTTGGGGAATTTGGGCTGGTCTCATCCGAATTTCAAACCAAGTTTCAATTATTTCCTCCCTCTCAATTAATTTAACTCATAATTTATAAAAAATAAAAATCCTAACTACACTAAAAAAAATCAAATCAAATTAACTAATATTAATTATACTAACAATCGTTACATACAATTAAATATCAATTAAACATAAATCACACAATTAGGCATTTAAATGCTAAAAATGTAAAAAGATGAAGTATTTTTATGATTTTCATTTTGTAAGATAAAATTAATTACTCCTAATTTCAAAGTTAGATAAAAATGTAAACACGACATATTTTTGTATTTTTATTAATTTAAACACATATAATCACGCTTATACGAATACAAACAATTGCAAAAAATAACACGAAAATTCACAAAAATACACACCGTACCAATCTATATTATTTTTTTTTTTGGAATTTTGGGAGTAATTCTCATGTAAAGCAAAAATCACGTGCTCACAACTATAATGCAATTTTAAATCATTTACCGCGTTTGATTATTTTTAAGAAAAAGTGAACATTATTATTGAGGGGCTCCGCAATTTTATTTCTTCTATTTAGCTAGTCTCGTAACATTTTTATTTAAAAAGGATAATCCTAAGGTGACTACATTTTTTCTATTTAGTTTGTCTCTAAAAAAAAAAGAAAAGTCCTAAATAATTACATGCTTAAAAGGCTACTCTATATTAGTACAAAAGGTGTTCCACCCTCACAAGCCGACTGAATGACAAATTATAAAGCTAACTACAATTTGACAAAACTAATAAAACGGAAAATAACAACAAATATTAATCAACAACTTGCTTTTCTATTTCATTTCAAAACTTCGACTTCCAATTCGAGCTTACATCAACACATGGTTTTTAGAATGTGTACCTGGTATTGAAAGGAATGGGAATATGGCAAATCAACAGGGCGGTGAAAATACAACAACAACAACAGTAACAACCAGCAGTAGCTTCAACACCTCAATCCCGAAAATCCCAGCAATATGGAGAAAAACAAAAACCAGTAAAAAATAAAAAAGAAAAATATATTCCAGATTTTCTCTTTGTTTTGTCTTTCTAGCTTTGAACTCTTTTCAATTCTCAAAAGAAACTCTCAACAATTGGATTTTTGTCCGTGTATACTTGTGTATCCTGATTGTATATCTAGGTATACTACTCTCTTTTTTTCCTTTTTTTTTCTTCTCTTCCTATTTTTTCTTCTCTTTTTCCACTTCTTTTTTCATAAATCATCTCTTCTATTTATAGGCAAGAATTTCGAAAATTTTTAGATTTTTTATTAAAAAGAAAATATTTTTTTAATTTAAAGAAAACCCACTAATCCATGTTTTCCTCTCCTTGTTTTCTTCCTTGATTTCCTTGCCCCCCACTACTTTATGTCATGTGATTATGATTATTTTTGGCTAAAAAAATCTGAAATTTTCTTCTTGGACCAAGGGGTTTTGGGTTGGGTAAGGGTGCTTAGGGGATTGGGCTTGTAACTTAATTTGCAAGATGGCCCAATCCAATTTTTTCTATTTTGTTCTTTTCCATTATTCAACTTCCTAATTAGTAAAGCCCAAAATACTAAGATTAATTTATAAAAAACTAAAATTATCTTGAAATACTAATTAACTCATAATAATAATTATCACACAAAATTAAACATTAATAAAAATAAAATTGCACGATTTGGACATTAAATGCTTAAAAATGCAAAATACATATTTTTATGACTTTTCATTTCTGTAAAATAAACTTAATTGTAAACTTGAATTTTATATACATACAACATATTTTTGTATATTTTATTTTATTTAAACAAGCAAATATGCACAGATAAAAATGCAAATAATACAAGAAAAATAACACAAAATTCACAACAATTGCAAGAAAACTAAAATTATTTTATTTTGAATCTTTGGGAGTATTTATCTTATAGGGAAAAAACCACGTGCTCGCAGCTGCCCCTTTTTACTCGGAAACACGGAGAGTTTTCGTACAAAGATAAGTGAGCGGATACGAGCGATTTTTGCCCGTTTGAGTACTCCGTGTGAAGCATTTTTTGAAAGACTTGACCGAACCTTTGCTTCAAAAGGTATCCTACATATCCTGGGCTAAACAGGAATCAGGTCAATGTAGTTCGGGAAGTTTTGGTAGCTAGGACTACCGTGAACTGACGCTTTGCTGTTACTGTTGCTATCGTTGCTGCTGTTGCTGCTTACTGCCTACTGACCTCCTTATTACACCAAAAAAGAAATTAAAGTTGAACTAGCTATGCTATCAAACTAATGAGTTACAAGATTCCTATTTATGATTCTCTTGAAAACTTGATCTTGAATCTTAGCTGATTTGTTGTAGACCTCGATCTGAATTTTGATGCTCAACAAGCTGTACGTGCTTGTTTATTTCTATAACATTGAGTGAAACGGAGTCGGCGGAGCTTGTTACTTCAATCAGATTCTGAGCAATCCGCGCTTTTGTTTACTCCAACATTTGGACTCGTTTTCTTTTGGTTCTTTTCTTCTTTTCTTCGTGCATGATTGATGTTCCACTCGTAGGTTATCTCGATCCTTGCATCCCGAGGTCAAACCTATTTAGACAACAAAGCAAACAAACGAACGAAATTTTTCTGCCCCAGTTTTGCTAGGAAAATTTCGTGAGTTAGTTGTGACACAGAAAGTGATTAAAAAGACTCTTTGGTATTGGGTAAGAAAATCACGGTTTCACAAATAAATGTTCCACGGCTTTCTGGCCGGGATTTTGAAGAAGAGTTTCACGACTTTCTAGCCGGAATTCAAACAATGTCTAACGGTTTTTTGGCCGCGAGACCCTCGATTTTTTGGCCGGGGTTAAAATAAATGGCTCAGCAGAGTTTTCGACCGGGAGATCCTCGATTTTTTGACCGGAAGAAGTTTCACGGCTTTCCGTCGAATTCAAATAATGTCTAACGGTTTTTGGCCGCCGGACCCTCGGTTTTTGGCCGGGTTAAAAATAAATGGCTCCGCAGTTTTCTGACCGGGAGATCCTCGGTTTCCGACCGGAAGAAGAGTTTCACGGCTTTCGGCCGAATTCAAACAATGTCTAACGGTTTTTGGCCGCAAGACCCTCGTTTTTTGGCGGGTAAAAATAAATGGCTCCGCAGTTTTTTGACTGGGGAGATCCTCGGTTTTCGACCGGGGATAAAAGTTTCACAGCTTTCGGTCGGAATTCAAATAATGTCTAGCGGTTTTGGCCGCAAGACCCTCGATTTTTTGGCGGGGTAAAAATAAATGGCTCCGCGGTTTTCGACTAGGAGATCCTCGGTTTCCGACCGGGATAAAAGTTTCACGGCTTTCGGTCGGAATTCGAACAATGTCTAGCGGTTTTTGGCCGCAAGACCCTCGGTTTTTTTGGCCGGGGTAAAAATAAATGGCTCCGCAGTTTTTCGACTGGGAGATCCTCGGTTTTTCGACCGGGGATAAAAGTTTCACAGCTTTCTGGCCGAATTCAAACAATGTTTAACGGATTTTTGGCCGCCGGACCTCGGTTTTGGTCGGGGTAAAAATAAACGGCTCCGTCAGTTTTCCGACTAGGAGATCCTCGGTTTTCGACGGGAAGAAGAGTTTCACGGCTTTCGGCCGAATTCAAACAATGTCTAACGGCTTTTTGGCCGCAAGACCCTCAATTTTTTGGCCGGGTAAAAATAAATGGCTCCGCAGTTTTCTGACTGGGAGATCCTCGGTTTTCTGACCGGGATAAAAGTTTCACGGCTTTCGGCCGGAATTCAAACAATGTCTAACGGTTTTTGGTCGCTAGACCGTCGGGTTTTTGGCCGGGGTTAAAATAAATGGCTCCGCAGTTTTCTGACTGGGAGATCCTCGGTTTTCTGACCGGGGATAAATGTTCCACGTCTTTCTGGCCGGAATTCAAACAATGTCTAACGGTTTTTGGCCGCCGGACCCTCGGTTTTTTGGCCGGGGTTAAAATAAATGGCTCCGCAGTTTTCTGACTGGGAGACCCTCGGTTTTCTGACCGGGAATAAAAGTTTCACGGCTTTCTGGCCGGAATTCAAAACAATGTTTCGCGGCTTTCTGGCCGGAAAGACCCTCGGTTTTTCTGACCGGGTCCAAACAGATATTGGACTAACATGATTTGATTCTCTTTTTGGAGTTTTCATTTTCTTTTCTTTTATTCTTCCTTTTGGGCCTTCTTTTAGGTATTTTTTTTTAATCATCAACAAATGCATAAGATAAAGCTTTTGAGAAGAAACTTCCCTTTTTATGCGCTTTCCTTGTTCCAGAGCCATTTCAATGCTTGAGTACTTCACTTCTTTGAGTTGTACCTTCTTCTTGCACAATTAAATAGACATGCTTTCAACAAAGAACATTTTTTTAGTTGAAAAAGTGGTTGAGTTTGTGGCCTTGATTATCTTCATTGCTTGATCCTTGTCTCATTTCCATTGAGAACTTTGCTACCAATTGTTTTTGGGGATGACTTCTTTTCAAACTGACCGGGTTCATCCTTGAGATTCCACGAGGATTTTCTGTGTGGGTTCTGTCCTTCTGCCTCACTCCATTTTTTCTAAGACCCTAGCCTTTGATTTCCATTTTCTTTCTAACATCCGTTCCTTTGGAAGTGATCGACCATCACGATCAGTTGGGATTGGATCAATACACCACTGAGGCTGGGTATCTTTCTTCAACTTTTTTTTTTTACCAGACGGAGTCCTGTAAAACCGGTCCTGTCGCCTTTCTTTGTAATAGTTTCAGAATTAAAATTAAACCGAAAGGGATTCAAAGAATAACTAAACAAAAAGCAAGAAAATGAGTTTAAAGAGAAGCGTCCCTTTCGGGGAAAAGAAGGACTTATCTGGGATGCATGCTGACTCCAAATAAACATGACATGCTTCTTGGACTGGACGCCTGACCCACATAAACTTTCCAACTTCTTATGAACCCATTGATTCGCAATTTCAAAACCAAGGAACCTTGCCAAAATTCTTTTAGTGAAGGGACGTCTTCTTTTTGGTCGGTGGCGCCCTTTTCGGGTTTCCGCCAATCGATCCCTCTCATTTCTCTTCTTACTGTCGCCTGATAGTGCTCTTTGCGAGTTTTCAATAAACGAACTCTCTCATTTTTAGCTTCTCCAATCACCATCGCCTTATGGTGCCCGAAGGTTTTCACCGATAAGACTCTCTCATTTTGTTTCTCTCAATTCACGCTGTGTCAGATTTCCATCAATGACATTCTTCACTTCTTTGCCTTTGCCAATTGATCTGAAGGACTTGAACAAGGTCTTTGGGTAAAAAGGAAATTGAATGGAATTACAACTCTGGAACCATCTTGACGGATTTAAACTGAACCGTCATATCATCTGCCCCAATTTCAATTTTGGGGAAATTGGGATTTTTGTTTTGGTGTGACTGAACCTCAGGAGAGGTTGCCGACGTATCCTTTCGGAATCAAGTCAGAACGTAGTTCAGGTACTTTGTTTTGTTTTGTTCTTGGTTTTCTTTTCTCTTTTTTTTTTTTTTTTTTTGTATTTGGATTCCAAAGAGGGTAGCCAAAGAAATGTAACCGGCTCAAAGAGTTTACAAAAGGGTTGGTAGTGTTTGGGGTAGCAAGAAAGAAAGCCTTCGTCATCTCAATTATACAAAAGCCAACGCCGCATGAGGTTTTGACATAGTACCTTTATGATGCATCTGTATTGACTGCCGTTTCAAGATCATTTCCTTCAATGTCTCCCAAATACAATGTCCTTCTTAGTGATATTTTCCGGATGGTGTATGGATCCTTCCAATTAGGAGCCAATTTTCCTTTTGTCTCTTAGTAATGAGGAGGAATGTGCCTTAATGTCGGTTGTTCTATTTCGAGATTCCTGGGCCGCACTTTTTGTTGCAAGCATGGGCCATTCTTTGTTGGGATAACTACTCGAGTATTTTCTGAGTACAACACACCCCTTTTGTATGCGAACCAATTTTCCTTCAGTTATTCCAATTCATTGTTTCATTTCCTCAAAATAAACTTTTGTGCATTTCAACTCTCGATTCATTATTCTGAAGTCTGACAACGTTTTGGGATCTAGGCATGAAGTCCGCAAGCATGTCATGTTATTTAAAGCTGCATGATTTGAACTAAAGAGAAGAAAAAAAAAAGAAAACTAAAACAAATCTGAAAGAATAAAAAAAATAACAAAAGAAAAAGAAACGGACGATGAAATATTAATTTCATTTCTTGGAATCGAAAGGATAAACGGGGTTCACATTCGGAAATTTAAAGACAAAAACTAAAAGAAACATCCAATTTACACCCTAAAATAACTCTGGATCCAGAAAAATGTGGCAGGACAAGTTTACTGGGTTTCCGCCTGATCGGGAATGGCCTAGCCTTTCAGTTTGGGAATTTAGTGTCTAGTCCCATCTCAACGGTGATAGTCCCTTTCCCCGGCTCGACCATGTGGGTATCGCAGAGCTTCTCCTCATGTTTTCCTTCACTCTCTTCAGTCATGAAATCCTCATTATCTTCCTCTTGACGGTCCTTAAGCTTTTGTGGTATGCGTCCGACAAACAGCGGCTCATTCAGCTGTGGTGTCTTAATTGCCCCCATGCCACATAGGCTTGCTTGGGTGCACCAATTTCCTTTTCTGGTTCTAACTCAGTGATTTTACTCTTCTTTTCCCCTCGTGAAGTATGAATGTGAGGCCAGAGTACCACAAAATCAACCACCCTTTTCTAAAACCTGGAGTTTGGCAAACAAACGGTTAGTCTGAGACAACATAACAAATAAGTAATCCCACGTTGGGTGTGATGCACTTATACAGTTGATCGCGTTGCTACTTGTGTTCGATTGTAATGCGTTATTCCGGCTTATACTTTCCTTTGCTTTCATCTTCTTTCTCTCTTTATCAATTTTTTTTTTTTTTTTGTGATGGTCGAATCTTATGTGGATTGCCTACGTATCATGTCCCCGCATGAATCAGACCGGGCGTAGTTCGAAAAATTGGGAATTGAGTAAATCAACTATTTCTTGAAAGAAATGCTTTAAAAGAAGAAAGGAAAATATATTCATATTTTGCTTTTTGTTTTTTATTTTTTGCTTTTTGATAGAAAGACTTCTAAAAAAAAATTTATTTGCTTTGGAGTAAAATCCATATTTTTATATTTTGATTTTTATTGATTTTTCTTTTTATTTCATGAAAAGCAGTAGAAAGAACGAAAATATTTTTTTTTTAGTTTTTTTTGAACTACTTTTAATCTTTTTTTTTTTAATTTTCTAAAGAAAGATTTTAATGAAGGAACTAAAGGAAAGTTTTTTTTATTTTTTTTTTTTATTTTTTTTTAAAATTGTGGTCGGAACCGATGAGGTTTTCCTACGTATCTCACATCCGGTGAGAATCAGACCCGCGTAGTTCGAATAATAAGGAATGGAGTGAATAAACTAATATTTTTTTTTTGTTTTTTTTTTTGTTTAATTCTTGAAAGAAACGCTTTGAAAGAAATAACATATTTATATTTTGCTTATTTTTGTTTTGCTTTTTTGAAAGAAAGACTACAAAAAAAAAATTTATTTGCTTTGGGATAAAAAAAAATATTTTGGTTTGAAACTTTACTTATTGTCTCTTTTTTCTAAAAAAAAAATATTTTTTTTTTGATTTTTGTTTCACTTTTTTTAGAAAAGTAATTCAAAATGAAAGAAACCTATATATTTTTTTTAGTTTTTATTGATTTTTTTTTATTTCATAAAAAAAAACAGTAGGAAGAACGAAACCAATTTCTTTTAGTTAAACTACTTTTACTGTTTTTTTTTAATTTTTTTCTTTGAATTTTCTAAGGAAAGATTTTAAAGAAGGAACTAAACGAACAATTTTTTTTTTTTCGTTTTTTTTTTGAAATTAGGGTTGGAACCGATGAGGTTTTCCTACGTATCTCACATTCGGTGAGAATCAGACCCACGTATTTCGGAAATAAAAGAACCAAATTATTTTAACAAACTATTTTTTACAGCAATTTTTCAAAACAAATTATTTTCAGAGACACTTACTTTTCATAAAAAAAACTATTGAATTTTTTTTTGCATTTTTCAATATATAAAAGAATCTAATTTTCGTAAAATTAAGAAACTATCTATTTAGAAATCAACAAAATTAATCGGAGATTTTTTTTTTCAAATTTCTTCGTTTTTTTTTCAAAAAATATTTTCTAAGAAAAACACACTATTTTCATAAAATTAAAATGATTTTATACCCCGACAATTTCCACTTCTTATTCTCCCCATTTCTAATAACAAACCGATCGGCACGTAAGATCGAAATAAATGCACAGACAAAAGATGCATCAAGTTGGTCTTTTTGTTTCAGGTACACCTGTCCTAGACAGGCCCAACCCCTATGTCGAGCCTCCTTAGTCAAATATGCACATGATGCAAATAGACGTTCCTATCGGGGATCCGGCATAAGGTTTTGTTATTCTAAGTCATCATCCTGTTGGAAAAAGTGTCTAGACTGCTTTAACTCGAGCGGACAACTCGAGCCGAAGAGTGTCAGTGCACCGGTAGCATGGCTTTCCGGCTTAATTGACAAAACTCTCCGTCTAAACATGTGTGACTACAAATCCTTCACCGGGTGCCAAACACCACAGCTATCTTGAGAAAAACGGGCTATGTCCAGCAAACGCCCGATATTATATTTCAAAAGACTCAGAAGAGGAAAAATGGGTATCGGCACAATTTATATACAATTCACAAAATATCAAAGCGGTAAAAGCAACATTTAGCATATTAAATATAAACATGTAACAAAATCAGATAACAAATAAGCCAAATACAACAATTATTCAAAGCTCGAATTCTTAAACCCTGAACCAGTGGATTCTGGGTTCGGTCCCTAGCAGAGTCGCCAGAGCTGTCACACCTCCTTTTGGCGCGCTTACCCCGAAGGATAATGCATAAGGAAGTTTTTCCAATTTAAGTGACAATATTCGAAATGAGATTATTTATTTATTTCAGAGTCGCCACTCGGAATAAATTATGGTGTCCCAAAATTATTTCGAGCTTCTGAGGCCTTGAAAACCTCATTCTATGTTGCCTCGATTTACGTGCACAATCCGAGCATGTAGCCGGAAAGATTTTGTGATAGAAAATATGAATTCTATGAGAAATTTGGATAAAAATGATATTAATATTGATATGGTTGACTTCGGTCAACATTTTTGGTAAACGGATCCGGACCGAGATTGGATGGTCCCGGGAGATCCGTAGGAAAATATGGGACTTGGACATGCGTCCGGAGTCGAATTCTGAGGCCTAGATCCCAAGTTACGAATTTTTATGTGAAATTGTTTTTGATGCAATTATTAAAGGAAATAAATTAATTGACCTTGGTATCGGGCTCGTATTTTGGTTCCGACGCCCGGTACAAGTCTTAAATATTATATATGTGATTTCTGTAAAGTTTGGTGACATTTGGATGTCGTTTGAGTTGTTTTGGACCTTGAGTCCCAAGTTTGAAAGTTTTGAAAACTAAAGGTATGAAAATCATGCATTTGAGGCTTGATTTGATGAAAACGAGGTGATATTGGCGATGTGATCGCACGAACAAGTTCATAATGTGTTTTTGAGGTTATGTGCATATTTGGTTTGGAGCCTCGAGGGCTCGGGTGAACTTTGGATAGGCCACGAGATCAATTTTTCATGTTAGAAGTTGCTGTCTGCAACTGGTCTGCAGAGTTCGCAAATGCGAACAATAGTTCGCAAATGCGAACTCCCCACTATTCTGCAGAGTTCGCAAATGCGAACAATAGTTCGCAAATGCGAACTCCCCCCTATTGTGCCTGTGTTCGCAAATGCGAACAATAGTTCGCAAATGCGAACTTGAACCTACTGTGCCTGTGTTCGCAAATGCGAACTATAGTTCGCAAATGCGAACTAGACACTATTCTGCCTTGGTTCGCAAATGCGAACAATAGTTCGCAAATGCGAACCTCCCCATATTTAGCCTGTGTTCGCAATTGCGAACAATAGTTCGCAAGTGCGAACTTCCCAGTTTTGCCTTGGCTTCGCAAATGCGAAGAAAAGTTCGCAAATGCGAACTTCCCATCCTTAGCTTAATTTTCAAACTCCAGAAATTGGTCGGGGTTCGCAATTGCGAACCCATGTTCGCAAATGCGAACACAGAGACCTGAAAAACACGAATTTCAATCATTTCTTCACATTTTACAAAAACAAAACACCCATTTGCGATTCTTCAAGGATTTCTTCTTCATCAAAACGATTGTAAGTCACTTTTTACTTAATTCTTTCAATTCCTAACATCATTTAACATGTTTTTCATAAGAAATCAATGATTTTCATGGTAGAATTCTTGTTTTTGTTAGAAAATAGGGTTTTTCATAAATTGGGAATTGGACCTCGAATTGAGGTCCGATTTTGAAACAAATCATATATATGAACTCGTGGGGGGATGGGTAACCGGATTTTGGTCCTAACCCCGAGTTCCGACCATGTGGGCCCGGGGTTGAAATTCACTATTCATGGCAGAATGTTGTAAAAGTGGTATTTGGTCTTAAGAATTAGTTGTTGAATAGAATTGATGATATTAAATCAATTGTGTATAGATACGATTGGATTGGAGTCAAATTCGAAAGGAAAGGGCATTGCTACGGATTAAATCATTCGTAAACTTTCGAGGTAAGTGTTTGTTCTATCCTAGTTTGTAGGAATATGAATTTAATTATGAATAAATTGCTGAATAAGAGTTATTGGTGTTATACTGGTAATGAAGGTGATTTGTTGAAAGTATTATAAATTATTGGTTTAAGACCGGTAATTATAAATATTGTTGATATAGAGATTATTGGCTAATTGCCGGTAACATATATATTTTATATTTGGGATCGTGTGGTACGCCGACCACAAAGTGACTTAAAATCTTGGCATTGGCCATAGTTGCAGGTAGCCGATTGATATATTTGGGAGCGGGTGGTACGCCTACCACAAGATATGATTATTGATATATTTTGGAGCGGGTGGTACGCCTACCACAAGATATGATTATTGATATATTTGGGAGCGGGTGGTACGCCTACCACAAGATATGATTATTGATATATTTGGGAGCGGGTGGTACGCCTACCACAAGATATGATTATTGATATATCTGGGAGCGGGTGGTACGCCTACCACAAGATATAACTATTGATATATTTGGGAGCGGGTGGTACGCCTACCACGAGATATAATTATTGATAATTGGGAGCGGGTGGTACGCCTACCACAAGAGATAATTATTACTGTGATAGTTGGGAGCGGGTGGTACGCCTACCACGAGACATGAAATGAAAGAGGAAATTGAGACATGAAAGTAAGATTATTTTGGATATCTTGAGTTATTGAATATTATTTCAGAGAAGAGTATTTCTTTATAAATGTATTGTATATATATATCTATATTGCAACTGTACAGGTTTAGGTGGGTGACTGGCCTTAGCCTTGTCACTAGTTCGCTGGGATAGGCCAGGCACTTACCAGCACATGGGGTCGGTTGTGCTGATACTACACTCTGCGCTCTTTTTGCGCAGATACAAGTTACGGACAGCAGCAGCGGCAGTAGCGACTTGTGGATTTTCCGACTACTGAGACTACGAGGTAGCCTTGCAGGCGTCCGCAGGACCCGTTGTCTCTCCTATCTATGCTTTTCATTCTGTTATCTCATGTAATCGAGATAAACAACTTGTATTTTCTTTCAAACAATTATGTGTATTATTCTTAGAAGTTCGTGAGTATTGTGACACCGGTCTTGGGTAGTGTATCAGATTTGGATTTTTCTTTATCATATCTGACTAAGTCTTCCGCTAATTTTGATTGTTCCGCTGTAATTTTTATGTTGTTAATAAGAAATTGGTTATTAATGGAGATGTAATTAATATTTGGCTTGCCTAGCTTCTATTTAGTAGGCGCCATCATGACCCCGATGGTGGGAAATCCGGGTCGTGACATTCATAGTCGCCACTTGGAATAAATTATGGTGTCCCAAGTCACCAATTTATTTAAATCCCAAATCGAGGAAATTTTTGACTTTCCAGTTGAAGTCTGCAAACCAGAAATTCTAAGTAAGGAATTCTGTTGACCCGAGGGAAGGTGTTAGGCACCCCCGGATCCCGTGGTTCTGGCACGGTCGCTTAAATTATTGTAACGGCTAAATTTCTGATTTTAAAACATGTCCAATACTATAATGCAATTTTAAATCATTTACCGCGTTTGATTATTTTTAAGAAAAAGTGAACATTATTATTGAGGGGCTCCGCAATTTTATTTCTTCTATTTAGCTAGACTCGTAACATTTTTATTTAAAAAAGGATAATCCTAAGGTGACTACATTTTTTCTATTTAGTTTGTCTCTAAAAAAAAAAAGAAAAGTCCTAAATAATTACATGCTTAAAAGGCTACTCTATATTAGTACAAAAGGTGTTCCACCCTCACAAGCCGACTGAATGACAAATTATAAAGCTAACTACAATTTGACAAAACTAATAAAACGGAAAATAACAACAAATATTAATCAACAACTTGCTTTTCTATTTCATTTCAAAACTTCGACTTCCAATTCGAGCTTACATCAACACATGGTTTTTAGAATGTGTACCTGGTATTGAAAGGAATGGGAAGATGGCAAATCAACAGGGCGGTGAAAATACAACAACAACAACAGTAACAACCAGCAGTAGCTTCAACACCTCAATCCCGAAAATCCCAGCAATACGGAGAAAAACAAAAACCAGTAAAAAATAAAAAAGAAAAATATATTCCAGATTTTCTCTTTGTTTTGTCTTTCTAGCTTTGAACTCTTTTCAATTCTCAAAAGAAACTCTCAACAATTGGATTTTTGTCCGTGTATACTTCTGTATCCTGATTGTATATATAGGTATACTACTCTCTTTTTTTCCTTTTTTTTTCTTCTCTTCCTATTTTTACTTCTCTTTTTCCACTTCTTTTTTCATAAATCCTTTCTTCTATTTATAGGCAAGAATTTCGAAAATTTTCAAATTTTTTATTAAAAAGAAAATATTTTTTTAATTTAAAGAAAACCCACTAATCCATGTTTTCCTCTCCTTGTTTTCTTCCTTGATTTCCTTGCCCCCCACTACTTTATGTCATGTGATTATGATTATTTTTGGCTAAAAAAATCTGAAATTTTCTTCTTGGACCAAGGGGTTTTGGGTTGGGTAAGGGTGCTTAGGATTGGGCTTGTAACTTAATTTGCAAGATGGCCCAATCCAATTTTTTTCTATTTTGTTCTTCTCCATTATTTAACTTCCTAATTAATAAAGCCCAAAATACTAAGATTAATTTATAAAAAACTAAAATTATCTTGAAATACTAATTAACTCATAATAATAATTATCACACAAAATTAAACATTAATAAAAATAAAATTGCATGATTTGGACATTAAATGCTTAAAAATGCAAAATACATATTTTTTATGACTTTTCATTTCTGTAAAATAAACTTAATTGTAAACTTGAATTTTATATACATACAACATATTTTTGTATATTTTATTTTATTTAAACAAGCAAATATGCACAGATAAAAATGCAAATAATACAAGAAAAATACACAAAATTCACAACAATTGCAAGAAAACTAAAATTATTTTATTTTGAATCTTTGGGAGTATTTATCTTATAGGGCAAAAATCATGTGCTCACAATGATCTTATCATTATACAATAACTTGTACCAAAGATCCTCAAATTGTATATTGCATATAACTTATAGCATATTTAGCCAAGCTTAAAAAATGTGCTTATTTTGAAAAATATTCTTTTCTCAAAAGTACTTTAGGTGAGATGCAATTTTTATTTGCTTAATTAATTTGAGAAGCAAATCCAAGCAGGAATTAGTATTTGGGTAAACTTTTAAAAAAAATTAAGTTTATTTTTCTCAAAAATATTTTTCAAAAAAATACTTTTGGGGAGAAGCTATTGTCAATTTACACCATGGACGACTGATTTGTTCCTCGATTGAGCTCCATTGAAGAGCTCTGGAAGCTTCGCATGAATGAGAAAACAGAGCGTATGATTCCCAAAATGAGAGAATGAACTATGTGTTTGATATTGATATGTAATGGTGTATGTATAAAATATAACTAGCAACTAACTTTAACTAACCGACAGCTAATTGACAATTACGACAGCTAATTGGCAAAACTGCATGTCGCCAGGACCTATATCTAATTATACTAAAAGCTACACTAACCAACATAGCTTCAGGATTATCCGGAGGATATAAGTAGAGGGGATCACTAGGATCCATCCCAGAATTGGGGACAATATCGACATTCTCAGTAGTACTAGTTGCATCGCTTTGATCAACAACAACCATATCAAATTTTGAAGAAATAGATAGTGAAATTTGAACAAAAGAGCAGAAACCTAAATTGAAGGTGAGATGAAACACTTACAGTGTATGGACTGAATAAAATTAAGGTAAAATCGAAAAGTTTTATTATACTAAGAGTTGATGGAGACGACTGAATCGAAGGTCCTTGTGTTCTGATACCATATCAATTTACACCATGGACAAATGATTTGTTCCTCAATTGAGCTCCATTAAAGAGCTCTGGAAGCTTCACATGAATGAGACAAGAGAGAGTCCGTTTCCCAAAATGAGAAAATGAATTGTGCATTTGATATTTCTATGTATTTGTGTACATATACACGAGGACAAACATAACTAACAACTAACTCGAACTAACGACAGCTAATTGACACCTAAGCCACTAACTAACAAGTGATCAGCTAACTAGTTGTAACTAATCGTACAACAGGTAAAGCTAAAAGTACAAGGGACTATAAGCTGCACATATAAGAAAGATAAATACATCTCAATAGCTACCTTTTTGTACTTCTCCAAAACTACTTCTACTTCTAATTTAAAAAACTTTTTTTTTCTTCTAAAAGCTTTTCCAAACAATTCAACATTGAAAATTTCTTTCTCGTCCTTGGAAAATCTTGGCCAAACATGTTATTAAGCTCTTCGAAGATAGAAATTAAGTTGAAAAAATTTGTAGAAGCTAAGCTAAAAAAAAGAAAGAAATCAAGATTTTTGAAAAAAATTAAATATTTACTTCTTGCACTATCTATATCTATATTAAAGCAAGAAAGTTACCATGTATAATTGACATTATGGTTAAGACAAATGGCAAGGTAATAAATGTCAATAGCTTGCCCCAGAGACGAATTGTAGAAGGTCATAACACTGGTGAACTTAGTACGTTCAATTAGGACAACGACATCCCCTCATAGAAAAAAGCTCCACTGCACTCGCAAATACCAAGTCCTATTGCTCTACCATCCCAAATCTGCACATTCTTAGTCTGATTGCATTTTCCCTGTTGGGAATAAAATACCGAATCTTTGAATCACACATTAAGTAACTTCCTTTCAAACTGCCCGACACGTGGGCAAACATCCTACCAACATATCATTATCGTGGAACAATCATTCGTAAGCATCATGGCAACTTGTGCCGAGCCTCAGAACCCTCAGAAGTGCCGCTATCGGGTTGAAACGATAAAATATCCTTCTACAAAGCGATGATAATAATCCGATCAGCTATATCGGGAGAAACATCTCGTACCACATTTGTAGTACCATTACGGTTCTTCAATTCTCAATTTATAACAAGCGGTTCGCATCACATAAGATTGAGTAAGAAGGAATTAAAGTCATACGCCTTCAAGGATCAAATTGCACGATAAGGAATAAAGAAGGGAATTACTCTTAATAGTCCTGCAGCCTCCCGAGGATAAGTACAGATGTCTCCATACCGATCAGTGAGACTCTATTAGACTTGCTCATGACTCGTGAGACCCTAGGAACCTAGTGCTCCGATACCATGTTGTCACAACCCAAAATCCTCGAAGGGTCGTGATGGCGCCGGACACTAGTGTCAGGAAAGCCAACTATATTACTTGATGAAGTTCTCATTTTAACAATCTTGAAAACTAAGATTTTCTTTGAATATTTATAAATAAAAACAAGATAACTACTTCAATTCAAATTAAATAATAAGCAATTAATAAAAAATATTTCAAAACCATCCTAGAACCCAGTGTCACGAGTGCATGAGCATTTACTAAGAAGGAAATAAAATATGACATACATCCGTAATACAATGGACATAAAATAAATATAATTTTCTATAAGGGACTATACTAGCTGCGGACCACCTCGAATAGTGCAACTCACCTAGTCCCCGAATCATCTGTGCTGTAATGCCCGGTAAGCCACTAGATACCTTTGTAATAAAAGTCCACAGAAGTGTAGTATGGGTACGAAAATAACGTGTACTCAATGAGTATCCCGTCTAATATCGAAGAAGTAGGGCGAGATGGTCGACTTCGACACTTACTAGTGGTCCAATAATGATATCAATAATTCATTTAATCGTGGAGTTTTAAAAATATGATTTTTTAATCCAATAGGAGGAAACAAGTAAACAATTATTTTTTTTATAGGAAATTCCAAAAAATCCTTTTCATTATTTATCCAAATATTCTCAAGCCATGAAGAGGCGATAACAACTTTAATAAGTTCAAGGCAGCAATATAAGCATGCGCAAATCATGCCGAGGCGTACGGCCCGCTCCAATAGAAAATAAATTATGCACTGCCACGAGTCGAACGACGCGAACCATAGATGCATCTACTGCCCCACTCGCGAATCATACATGCAACGCGGTCAAATATAAATAAACGCAACAATCAGTCAATCAATAATTCATTAGGGAGAAATTATCCCAAGAAAATGCAATTCTCTTTTAAAAATTCAAGAGAATGAAGTTTAATCTTTTTAGAAATTCATTTACTAATTCAATGTGATGTAAGTAGTTCAAATTATCAATAGATTCACAAATAATCCAAGTATAGCATGCTTTTGGGTCCTAACTACCCGAACAATAGCATAATAGTAGCTACGCACGGACTTTCGTCACCTCGTGCATACGTAGCCCCCACAAATAGGAGCAAATATCCAATTAATTCACCTATGGGGACAATTCCCTCTTACAAGGTTAGAAAGGAGACTCACCTCGCTCCAAAGTATACTTCCAATGGCAATAACGAGCCCAAATTCTCAATTCAAAGCCGAAAGATCCCAAACTAGTTAATTGAAGGAGGAAATAGTCAATATAAACTCACAAGATCGTATGCTAACTATTTAAGAAATTTCACAACCCTTAACACAAGTTTCCTAAAATACGACCCCGGGCCCATGTGCCCGAATTCCGAAATTTTTTGAAGGATGTTATTCTCTACAACCTAAGGATCAATAATATATAATTTATAATTAATTCCATCACAAATTTCGTGGTTAAATTTAAGTTTTATTAAAACCCTAGGTTTTGCTATAACCCCATGATTTTACCTAATTTCTAGTGTTTAATCTACTAAATATACAAGCATTAAACTAAAGATGAGTGAATTAAACTTACCTCACAATGCTAAGTGGAAGTCTTCTCTCTAGAGCTCCCAAAATCGCCAATGGAAAAGTGTATATGTGGTAAAAATGGTCAAGAACTTGTATTAAACGAAACTGCCCAGCGATTTCCGCATCTACAATCCGGTGACCGCATCTACCGCATCTGCGAAAAAGGGGAGGGAAGGCTGGACCGTATCTATGGTCTAGGAGCCGCATATGCGGCTTGGAAGGCACATCTGCAGTTCCTGGCTTGGCCTCCTTAACCGCATCTGTGATTGAATTGCCGCATCTGTGGTCCAAACACTGCAAATGCGGTTATGACTGAAGAAGCAACTCTTCAGGCCTTTCCTGTTATGACCCAAACCCCGATCGTGATGGCGCCCAACAAGGGTCAGGCAAGCCCGACCATTTGAACATTTCCAACCCAATCATTAACTTAAAATACCAATTAAGCATAAACTCTCAATTTGATAATAATAGGAACAGTGCGGAAACCACAATAATAGCAATAATAGCCGACAACAGATCTGGCGTCGCAAGTCAGACCCTCTAGATACAACTGATCAATATCCTATACAAAGGAAATCTAGATATGGAAGTAAAGGAAAAATAAGAGGAGAAATCGGGTCCTGCGGACGCCAGCAACTACCTCGTTGACTCCGATACTGAACTGGACAACAACAAATAATCTCAGCTAAGTCTCCGGGATCCCTGTATCTGCACACAGGGTGCAAAGAGTAAAGTGAGTACTCCAACTCAATGAGTAATAGCAATAAATAACAACTAAAGGAACGGAATCCTGTAAGAACACTACACAGTAATATAAATAAAAGTAAAGGTAGTAACATTTGCTAAATAGGGACATCTGGTAACAATCTCCTACAGTCCGACAATTTACCACCACTGCTGCAGTGCGCAGCCTGATCTACACCTAATACTGTTGCAGCGTGTAGCTTGATCCAATATAATATATATAAAATGTTGCGGCGTGCAGCCTAATCCAATAATAATAGTTGACTGTGCTCATTGGGGGTATGTGCGGACTCCAGAGGGGCTCCTTCAGCCCAATCGCTATAATTCTTGCAACGTGCAGTCCGATCCATATAATATATCACTACGGCGTGCAGTCTGATCCATATCATATATCATTGCGGCGTGCAGTCCGATCCATATCATATATCACTACGGCGTGCAGTCTGATCCATATATAATATACTATTGCAACGTGCCGTCCGATCCAATACATGTATATGTATATAATGATGCGACGTGCAACCCGATCTGGTATATATCAAATACCCTCACTACGGGGTCCTTGACCCCTCTTAGTCCATATAGACTTGGCCTCTCGGGTCCACTCAGCTAAGACAAGGTATTCAACCCTAGGTATTTCTTATTTAGAGTGCAATTTGCTAATACCGGTTCATATTATGTTTTAGAGAAAATGCATAAAGACCCCATTCAACTTGTCCTGAAAAGTCATTTACACACCTAAATTTTACGGGTATCCTAATACCCCACTATTATTTGAAGAACTGTATTTATTTACTCTCTCCTGAAGCCTAGTCAGTCGCGCGTGTTTGACATCGTAAGTGAGCGCATCTTTTTGCTCTATTTTAATCGTTAAGAATACCCAAAAATCATGGGCATTTTTGTATTCGAATTTAGTCTTTTCATTTTCCTCAATTTCCTGACAAGTGGTTGGTCTTTATGTGACATATGTCTCCCAGTAACATCTTTCCTACTCCTTGGTCACTTGCGCTTCCAATTTTACACTTAATTTTCTGTGCTTACCTTCCTCTTCCATGCTCTCTTCTTTCTCTGATTTTTCCCTATTCTTCCTTTTATTGTTTTCTTTTTTCATTTTGGTCTTGGAATTCCTGAAGTAATTACTTTTACTTTAATGAGATTTTAATGTTAAGATTTGAAATTAGGGTTTTGAGAATATAATTTGCCCAAACAATTTAAGGGCAAACAGAATTGTTTTGAAGTACAAGAGGAAACGGGTGAAGGTTGCAAAGAAGCTGCTTCATAGTGATCTGCGGGCAGCTTAATATTGAGAGGAATTGGATAAACTTCCTACTTCCTAAGGAAACTATTTAGATTCTTTTTGGGTAATATCAATTTTTCATATGATACTGATCTGTGGGCAGCTGGGTTTTCATGAAATATTTATGAAGAGAAAAGTGACCATAGAAAGATTTTGGTTCTTTGGAAGAGCAGAGGAGGTCTAAATGATCTGTATATTCCATCACGCTCATAACCAGATTTTTCCACTGAATTGAACAATGTTTTTTTCTTGATTTTTATGTAATGCTTTCTTTTTCTTTTCTGAACTTTTAGTGGGGAATGAATTGGTATTTGGAATTCTTGAATTGAGAAGAAAGGATAGGAAGATGACAAGAAAATATATAATGTGCTATGAATATTAGATAGAGGAAAGACAGTTTGATGAAGCGCGTGTCTCCCACTCAAATTAATATAGCTGGGCAAGGCCTTATGAGGGAGTAAATAAATACAGTTCTTCAAATAATAGTGGGGTGTTAGGACACCTGTAAAATTTAGGCGTATAAATGACTTTTCGGGACAAGTTGAATGGGGTTTTTATGCATTTTCTCTATGTTTTACAGTTAAAGACATGACTGAGAGTATGTGTTCAACAGGTAAAGTGTGGTCAATTAGTTCAATAGACTCCCTAAGGGTTCTACAGATCGGCACAAGGCCCCAAACATGGAAACTAGCCCAAAATATACGGATATAAGCTCAGTCTCAGTCAAAAAGTATAGTAAGTCATCAATCGGGATGGACCAAGTCCGAATCCCCAGCAGTAACATTACCACGCTCATCACACGACTCGTATATCATCTCAACGTAGCACCGCATAGTGCAAATACGGGGTTTAAAACCATCAATATATCATTCATAACCATTACTCACCTCAAACCGGTCTAAATCCTAGCTCGCCTTGCTCTTTTCTCGCAAATCGACCTCATCGAGTGTAGAATCTAACCAAAACCACAAGGAATAGGTTATAATAAGCTAATGAGACATAACCCAATTGAAAGAACTCGAAAAACACCCAAAAACACAAAGTTGGCAAAGACCGAGCCCTGGGCTCGCTTCTCCCAAAATTACGAAATTTACATCATTGGATTCCTCGACTTGCCACAATTCCGTACATATAAAGTTCATCAAAATCGGAATTCAAATGAGCGATCAAATCCCAAATTTACATTTCGAAAACCAAGCCCTAGCTTCTTCAAATTTTACCCAAATTTCAGAGAATTAAAGGATGAATTTTCAATTAAATAGTGTTTCTGGGCCACGAGACTTACCTCCAATCACTTCCCGTCAAAATCCCCTTCAAAATCCACCAACACGCTCTCAAGATGGTGTAAAAATGGAGGAAAAATGAGATAGGTCGCGGATGAAATGTCCTTAAAAACCATACTGATGCCCAGATATTCCTTCTACGTGAATGCGTGGGTCCTCCCGCGTTTGCGATGACGAAAATTCCCTGGGCCCTCTTTTACTCTACACGATCGCGTAGTCTACTATGCGAACGCGTAACAGCTCCCACAAATGCGATGCTTAAATTAGATTGGGCCCCCAGGCCTATTACGCGAACGCGGATCTAGCATCGCGAATGTGATGGTCCAAAATATACAACTACGTGAACACGGCCATGATTATGCGAACGCGAAGACCAATCAGCCCATGCCTACGCGAACGCGACCAAGACCACACGAACGCGAAGGCCAAATATTGCCTGCACTGCTGCTGCAATTTTCTGCAGAAATTCTTAAGTCCAAACTTCCCAGAAATCATCCGAAATCACCCCGAGGCCCCTGGGACCTCAACAAAAAATACCAACATACCCCAAAACATCATACGAACTTGTTACAATCATCAAAACACGTACAATAACACAAAAATCATCAATTCACCACAGATTCAAGCCTAAGTTAAATTAAAATTTTCAAAACTCACATTCGATAAAAAACCCAGACCAAATGACGTCCGAATGACCTAAAATTTTGCACACATACCCAAAATCACCTAACAAAGCTGCTGCAACTATCAGAATTCCATTCGGACCCTTAGATCAAAATATCATCTATCAACCAGAATTTGCCGAAATTCAAACTTCGCCAATTCAAGCCTAATTCTACACCGGACCTCCAAATTCAATTCTGATAGCTCTCCTAAGTCACAAATATCATCAGAAGCTAACCGAATCACTGGAACTCACATCCGAGCCCTCTAACTAAATAGTCAATATCCGGTTGAGTTTTTCCCAACAAGTTTCTTTCTAAGAGGCTAAGTGCCTCATTTCCAACTACAACCAATCCATCTCTATCCAATCAATTCAAACACTGATATTAAATCATAGAGGGACGTAATATGGGGGAAACAAGGTGGTAAATCACGTGATGACGGTCCGGGTCGTCATATTCTCCCCAACTAAAACAAACGCTCATCCTCGAGCGGGTCAAGAAACATACCTGGATCTCAAATATGCGGGGATATCTACTCCGCATCTCTTGATCGGTCTCCTAAGTAGCCTCCTCCATGGGCTGACCTTTCTACTGCACCTTCACTGAAGCAATATCCGTGGACCTCGACTTTCGAACCTGTCGACCCATAATAGCCACTAGCTTCACATTATACGACAAATCATCATCCAGCTGAACCATGCTAAAATCCAACACATGAGATAGATCCCTAACATACTTTTGGAGCAAAGACACATGGAATATCGGATGCATACTAGACAATCTGGGTGGCAAAGCAAGCTCATATGCCACTTCTCCAATCCTCCTGAGTATCGCAAAAGGCCGAATGAACCTCGGGCTCAGCTTCCCTTTCTTCCCGAACTGCATAACTCCCTTCATAGGCGAAACCTTCAACAAGACCTTTTCGCCCACCATATATGATACATCACGAAACTTCTGATCCGTATAACTCTTCTGGCGCGACTGTGCTGTAGGAAGCCTCTCGTGGATCAACTTCTGTGATGACCCGGCCCGTCATTACGTGAGTTACCGCCTCATTTCCCCCTTACTGTGTTGCTTTATATTTTAATATTGGTATTTGAGTTGATCGGGTGGAATTGAGTTGGTTTTAGCTGGAAATGAGACACTTAGCCTCTTAGAAGAAAGCTTATTTTAAAAAAGTCAACTCGAAGTTGACTATGTGGTTAGAGGACTCGTATGTGAATTCTGATGGTTCGGTTAGCTTCTGGGGATGATTTTTGACTTAGGAGTGCGATCAGAATCGAATTTGGAGGTCTAGTGTAGCATTAGGCTTGAATTGGCGAAGTTTGAATTTTGGCGAATTTTGTTTGATAGGTGAGATTTTGATCCGAGGGTCAGAATGGAATTTTGAGAGTTTCAGTAGCTTGGTTAGGTAATTTTGGATATGTCTGCAAATTTTCAGGCCATTCGGACGTTGTTTGGTTGGGTTTTCGATCGAATGAGCGTTTCAGAAGTTTTAGTTTAACTTAGGCTTGAATCCACTGTGATTTGATGATTTTTGTGTTGATGGACGTGTTTTGATGATTAGAACAGTCCGTATGATGTTTTGGAGTAGGTTGGTATTTTTGTTTGAGTCCCGGGGGGCCTCGGGGTGATTTCGGGTGATCAAACGGACTATTTTTAGTTTTGGAGGATAGCAGATTTTGCTGCTATGTGTTGCAGAGAAATTGCTCTATGCGATTGCATGGGGAGCACTGCAATCACATAAGAGGTTTGGAAGGGGATCAAAGTTGTTCTATGCATTCGTGTAAGAGGCAATGCGTTCGCATAGGTTCGGAAGTTTGGCCTGTGCGTTCGCATATGTGTGGCTGCAATCGTGTAGTGTATTTGGGCCTGGGAAGGCTATGAATTGTGCTATGCAATCAAATGGGTTGTAGTGCAATCGCATTAGAGGAAATCTAAAAGATAGAAATTTTTGCTATGCGATCGCAATAGCTGGGCTGCGATCGCATGTAGTAATAATTGGGCCGGACAGAAGGGTTTATAAACATTTCATCCTCGAACCAAGTCTATTTTTCACCATTGTTAAGCAACCTTGGGTGCTTTTGACGAGGGAATTTGAGGGTTTTGACTGGAAACAAATTGGAGGTAAGTCCTATGGCCTAGAAACATCATTTAATTGAAGATTCATCCTTTAATTCTCTGAAATCTGGGTAAAAACTGAAGAAGCTAGGGCTTGGTTTTTGGAAATGTAAAATTGGAATTTGAAAGGGCATTTGAACTCCAATTTTGATGAATTTTATAGGTACGGAATCGTGGCGAGACGAGGATTCCGGTGATATGAATTTCGTAAATTTTCAAGAAGTGGGCCCAAGGCTCGGGTTTTGCCAACTTCGTGTTTTTAGGTGTTTTTCGAGTTCTTTTGATTGAGTTATGTTCCATTAGCATATTATAATGTATTACTTGTAGTTTTGACCAGATTCGGCATCTGAGTAGGTAGATTCAAGAGGAAAGGCTTAGCGCACTAGTCTCGTGGCCGGTTTGAGGTGATTAATAGATGTATATGATGACATGAGGGTTTGAAACCCTAGTATATCACACAGTGACGCTATATTGAGGCAAGACATGTACTTTACGGTGAGTACGAGGTCGATTATGATTGGGAACTATGGCTTAGTCCGACCGAATGATGTCCGTATTGTGTTATTGGCTGGAAATTAGCTGGTAAACCTCCTACTTGGATGGTTATGAATATATTTGGGTTATGTGCCGGTTATTTGGATGTGACGACCCGGCCGTCGTCACGGGAATTACCACCCCATTATGCTGTAATTATATGCTTTATGCTTTATATCAGTGTTAGAGTCTATCGGGTGAGTTAGGAGTGAATTGGATTGAAAATGAGGCATATAGCCTTTTTGAAGGAAACTTGAATATGGAAAGTCAACCTGGAGTTGACTATTTAGTTAGAGGGCTCGGAATCGTGTTTTGATGATTCGGGTAGTTCCGGGAGGTGATTTGTGACTTAGGGGAGCGATCGAAATTGAATTTGGAGGTCCGGTGTAGAAATAGGCTTGAATTGGCTAAGGTTGAATTTTGGCGAAATCCGAATGGTAGGTGAGATTTTGATCTGGGGGTCGAAATGGAATTCCGACAATTCTTGTAGCTCCGTCATGTGATTTTGGATATGTCCGCAAATTTTTAGGTCATTCGGACATCGTTTGGTCGGGTTTTTGATTGAATGTTAGCTTCGGAAGTTTTGAAGAAACTTAGGCTTGAATCCATGTGTAATTGGTGATTTTGATGTTTAGGATGGTGTTTTTATGATTGGAACAAGTTCGTATCATGTTTTGGAGTATGTTGGTGGTTTTCGTTGGGGTCCCAGGGCCCTCGGGGTGAATCCGGACCATTATCCGGCATTTTGAAACAATGAAAATCTACAGACAATTGCAGATCACTGTGCAGAAGGCTAAGCCTTCGCGTTCGCGAGGGTAATGCTGTGTTCGCGTAGGATGGGGCCAGTTGGCCATCGCGTTCGCGAGGTAATATGACGCGTTCGCGTGGGAGAAGGATGCGTTTGCGTGGAGGAAAAATCCGGGGCTGGGGAGGATGGCCTTCGCAGACGCGTGACTATGCGTCGCGTTCACAAAGAAGGAACGGATTAATGCATCGCGTTCGCGTGTGGGGTATCGCGAACGCGTAGGGTAAAATTTCCAGGCAGTGAATTTAAAAACAAGAACATTTCATATACGGGTTTCATTCATAAACCTCCATTGTTGAGCCCTAGAGAGAGAAAGTGATGGGAAATAGCTGGGAGATCATCGGGATATTGTCGGAGGTAAGTTTTGTGGCTTAATTACGCGCTTTTGTCATGAAATCATTGATTATTTCTTTGAAAATGGAAGATTAAAGGTGGGTTTTAGCCCTAGGCCTAAAGTTTTACAAAAACACCGATTTGAGTGGGCAAATGGAGTCCGAATTTGGTAAATTTTATATGCCTAGACTCGTATTGAGACGAGGGTTTCGAATATGTAACTTTTGTAATTTTTCGAGAAGCGCACCAAAAGTCGGGTTTTGACAACTTTGTGGGTTTTGATGCAATTTGGGTTATTTCGAATGGGTTGCGTGAATTTGGCATATATTGATGTATTATCATTGAGTTTGAGCAGATTTGGCATCCGAGGAGATTGATTTGCGAGGCAAGCGGAAGGCGGACTAAGGCTTCTTCCGGTTCGAGGTGAGTGGTGATAGTAAATAATGTACTGAGGGTTTGAAACCCCGTACTAGCACTTCACAGTGCTATGTTGAGATGAGACACGCGTTTTGTGATGGGCGTGGTGACATTATGATTGGGGAGTTGGACTTGGTCTTTTCCAGCTAATAGAATACTGCGTATTATGACTGTTAATGAGATTATGACTGTGTAATTGGGCTAATAGCCATGTTTGGGGCCTCGTGCCGATTGTAGAGCTTTAGGGAACCTGTAGAGCTAGGTGACCCTTATATCATGTTGGAAACTTACACTCAGCTGTAAAACTAACTGAATAGCATACTAAGGGCTAGCACTTGATGTGTACTGTGAGAGATAGATTACTTAGGGTGGAAATTTCCTGATTTAGCTGAGTGGGCCTGAAAGGCCAATCCTATACTAGTTGGGACAGGGTCGAGGACCCGTTATTAGGGACCGGGGGTGGTCATCAGACCCCCACCACACGCACTCCAGAGCCAGCAGTGCAGGGCTTACAGACACCCGAGGCTCCTCCAGTTCAGCCTGTGGTTCCGGTTCAGCCAGCAGATCAGGTTCAGGAGGACAGGGTCCCAGCTATGATGGACGATGAGTAGTGTCGTCTCGAGAGGTTCACCAGGTTATCTCCTCCAGTGTTCACTGGTGCTCCGGGCGAGGACGCCCAAGGTTTTCCGGACAAGTGCCGTCGGATGCTTCGTACGGCAGGGATATTAGAGTCCAGTGGGGTATCTTTCACTACCTTTCAGTTTCAGGGACCATCCTTTGCTTGGTGGGAGGCTTATGAGCGCCGCAGGCCAGCAAGGGCAGCACCACTATCATGGCCAGAGTTCTCCACCTTGTTCTTGGAGAAGTGGGTGCCTCGATCTTAGAGAGAGGAGATGTGTAGGCAGTTTGAGGGTCTCCGTTAGGGGGACATGTCAGTGTCAGAGTATGAGATCAGGTTTACAGAGTTGTCTAAACATGCACCGTGGTTGGTCCCTTCCGACAGAGAGAGGATTGGATGCTTTGTGGACGGCCTCATTTATCCCATTCGTATTCTGATGACTCGGGAGAGGGTTTTGAGTCGTACATTTGAGGATGCTGTGGATATTGCTCGTGACACAGAGACGGATCATAGTAGGGAGCGGAATGAGAGGGAGGCCAAGAGACCTCAAGGATCAGCTAGTTCTAGTGGCACTCAGACCAGAGGTCAGGGTCAGCAGAGCCAAGGTCGCTCTTTCAGGTCTTCACAGTCGGGCCGCTCGGATCGCCGTAGGTGGTCTTCTAGCCAGGGTTATCAGAGTTCGCATCAAAGCCAGCCATTTCTCATCGCTATGCCAGCTCAGAGTTCTTCACTGGCCCCATCTGTCCAGGGTTCTTCTCTGCCTAGTTCATCAGCTGGCCACTCCAGTGCCAGGGGTCCTTATCAGTCTCAACCCCCAGCACCGGGGAGTTGCTACGAGTACGGAGAGTTTGGGCACCACCGTGGAGAGTGTCCCCGTCTTGTTTCCAGGTCTTATTAGCAGAGGGGGCAGCCCTCGTCATCTGGTCCTTCTACTTCAGCACCCGCCCCAACAGCTAGGGGTGAGGGTCAGTCAGCTAGGGGTCGCCCTCGAGGGGGAGGCCGATCAGGCGGACAGGCTAGATGCTATGCTCTTTAGGGCTGATCAGAGGCTGTATCTTCCGATACTGTTATTACAGGTATTATTTGAATCTGCCACCGAGATGCCTCAGTGTTTTTCGATCTTGGTTCTACTTATTCTTATGTGTCTACATATTTTGCTCCTCATTTGGGCACGACCCGAGGTGTTTTGAGTTGCCAGTGCATGTATCTACCCCGGTAGGGGATACTATTATTGTGGACCATGTATACCGGTCCTGTCTGGTCACTATTGGGGGTCTGGAGACCCGAGTGGACCTGTTGCTTCTCAGCATGATCGATTTTGATGTTATATTGGGCATGGACTGGCTATCTCCATGTCATGCTATTCTGGACTGTCATGCTAAGACAGTCACCTTGGCTATGCCGGGTATTCAGAGGATCGAGTGGCGAGGCACGACCGAGTATGTACCTAGCAGGGTAATATCTTTCCTCAAGGCCCAACGAATGGTTGGGAAGGGATGTCTCTCTTATTTTAGCATTTGTGCGGGAGGTCGAGGCCTAGACTCCCAGTATTGATTCTGTTCCCATTGTGTGAGACTTTCCTGATGTGTTTCCCTCAGACCTGCCGGGCATGCCGTCGGACAAGGATATTGATTTTGGGATTGATTTGGTGCCAGGAACTCAGCCTATTTCTATTCCTCCATATCGGATGGCACCAGCTGAGCTGAAGGAATTGAAGGAGCAGCTCCAGGAACTCCTAGATAAGGGGTTCATTCGGCCGAGTGTGTCGCCGTGGGGTGCACCGGTCCTATTTGTTAAGAAGAAGGATGGATCCATGAGGATGTGTATTGACTATAGGCAGCTGAACAAAGTGACAGTGAAGAATAAGTATCCTCTGCCTCGTATTGATGACTTATTTAATCAGCTCCAGGGAGCTAGGGTATTCTCGAAGATTGATCTTCGTTCAGGCTACCACCAGCTGAAGATTAGAGAGTCTGACATTATGAAGACTGCATTCCGGACCAGATATGGTCACTATGAGTTCCTTGTGATGTCTTTTGGGTTGACCAACGCCCCAACAGCATTTATGCATCTGATGAACAGCGTATTCAGGCCGTATCTTGATTCATTTGTGATCGTATTCATTGATGACATACTAGTCTACTCTCGTAGCCAGGAGGAGCATGCTCAACACTTGAGTATTGTGTTGCAGAGATTGAGAGAGGAGAAGCTGTATGCCAAGTTCTCCAAATGTGAGTTCTGGCTTGAGTCCGTGGCATTCTTAGGGCACGTGGTGTCCCGTGATGGTATTCGGGTAGATCTGAGGAAGGTCGAGGCAGTGCAGAGTTGGCCCAGACCGACCTCAGTTACTGAGATCCGTAGCTTTTTGGGATTGGCGGGGTATTATCGCCGATTCGTTCAGGGATTCTCTTCCATTGCTTCACCCTTGACTAGATTGACTCAGAAGGGTGTTCCTTTCTTATGGTCCGAGGAGTATGAGGAGAGCTTTCAGAAGCTCAAGACAGCACTGACCACAACACCAGTCTTGATACTGCCGTGAGCTTCAGATCCTTATATTGTGTATTGTGATGCCTCGAGAGTTGGCATTGGTTGTGTATTGATGCAGGAGGGTAGAGTCATTGCTTATGCTTCTCGCCAGTTGAAGCCCAATGAGAAGAACTACCCTATTCATGATTTGGAGCTAGCAGCCATAGTTCACGCTTTGAAGATTTGGAGGCATTACCTGTATGGTGTCTCATGTGAGGTGTACACAAATCATTGCAGTCTTCAGCACTTATTGAGATAGAAGGACATTAATTTGAGACATCGGAGGTGGCTAGAGTCGCTTAAGGATTATGATATCACTATCTTGTATCATCCGGGGAAGGCCAATGTTGTGGCCGATGCCTTGAGTCGGAAGGCGGTTAGTATGGGCAGCCTAGCTTTCATCCCAGTTGGGGAGAGGCCATTTGCTTATGATGTTCAGGCCCTAGCCAATCGGCTAGTGAGGTTGGATATTTTGGAGCCGAGTCGAGTGTTGGCTTGTGTTGTTTCTCGATCTTCCTTATATGATCGCATCAGGGAGCGACAATATGATGACCCATATTTGCTTGTCCTTATGGACAGAGTGATGCACAATGATGCTAGGGATGTGACTATCGACGGTGATGGTGTTCTGAGGATACATGGCCGTATATGCGTGCCCAATGTAGATGGTTTGTGGGAGTTGATACTTGAGGAGGCACACAGTTCGCGGTACTCTATTCACCCAGGTGCCGCGAAGATGTACCAAGACTTGAGACAGCACTACTGGTGGAGGAGAATGAAGACGGATATTGTTAGGCATGTAGCCAAGTGCCTCAATTGCCAGCAGGTCAAGTATGAGCATCAGAGATCGAGCGGTGTTCTTCAGTGTATGGTCATTCCCGAGTGGAAATGGGAGAGGATCACCATGGATTTTGTTACTGGACTCCCTCGGACAACGAGGAAGTTTGATTCTGTATGGGTGATTGTTGATCGGTTGACTAAGTCCGCACATTTCATCCCAGTTAGCACTACTTGCTCATCGGAGCGGTTGGCAGCGATCTTTATTCGGGAGATTGTCAGGTTGCATGGAGTCCCGGTGTCTATTATATCTGACAGAGGCACTCAGTTCACTTCTTAGTTTTGGAGAGCATTTCAGCGAGAGATGGGTATGCGGGTTGAGTTGAGCACCGTATTTCAACCCCCAGACAGACGGGCAGTCTGAGCACACTATTCAGATCCTGGAGGATATGTTGCGAGCATGTGTGATCGACTTCGGTGGTTCGTGGGATGAGTTTTTGCCACTTGCTGAGTTTTCCTACAACAACAGTTATCAGTCGAGTATTCAGATGGCCCCGTACGAGGCGTTGTATGGCAGACGGTGTAGATCTCCCGTGGGATGGTTTGAGCCTGGTGAGGATAGATTGATAGGGACTGAGTTAGTTCAGGATGCTCTGGATAGAGTAAAGTTGATCCAGGAGAGGCTTCGCATAGCACAGTCCCGCCAGAAGAGTTATGCAGACCGTAGAGTTCGAGAGTTGTCTTTCATGGTTGGTGACAGAGTATTGTTGAAGGTTTCACCCATGAAGGGTGTCATGAGGTTCGGGAAGAAGGGGAAGCTGAGTCCCAGGTACATTGGTCCTTTTGAGATACTCAGGAGGGTTGGAGAGGTGGCATATGAGTTGGCCTTGCCACCCGGCTTATCCAGCATTCACCCAGTATTCCATGTGTCTATGCTCTGGAAGTACATCGGGGATCCGTCTCATGTATTAGACTTCAGTACCATTCAGCTTGATGGTGATCTATCTTATGATGTGGAGCCAGCGGCTATTCTGGGTAGACAGGTTCGAAAGTTGAGGTCTAAGGAGATTGCTTCAGTTAAGGTGCAGTGGAGAGGTCGACCCGTGGAGGAGGCCACTTGGGAGATCGAGCGGGAGATGCGGAGCAGATATCCTCACTTGTTTGAGACTTCGGGTATGTTTCTTGACCCGCTCGAGGACGAGCGTTTGCTTAAGAGGGGGAGAATGTGACGACCCGGCCCGTCGTCACAGGAATTACCACCCCGTTATGTTGTAAATACATGTCTTATGCTTTTATATCAGTGTTAGAGTCTATCGGGTGAGTTAGGAGTGAATTGGATTGAAAATAAGGCATATAGCCTTTTTGAAGGAAACTTGAATATGGAAAGTCAACCTGGAGTTGACTATTTAGTTAGAGGGCTCGGAATCGGGTTCTGATGATTCGGGTAGTTCCGGGAGGTGATTTGTGACTTAGAGGAGCGATCGGAATTGAATTTGGAGGTCCGGTGTAGAAATAGGCTTGAATTGGCTAAGGTTGAATTTTGGTGAAATCCGAACGGTAGGTGAGATTTTTATCCGGTGGTCAGAATGGAATTCCGACAATTCCTATAGCTCCGTCATGTGATTTTGGATATGTTCGCAAATTTTCAGGTCATTCGAATGTCGTTTGGTCGGGTTTTTCATTGAATGTTAGTTTCGGAAGTTTTAAAGAAACTTAGGCTTGAATCCGTGTGTAATTGGTGATTTTGATGTTTAGGATGGTGTTTTTATTATTGGAATAAGTTTGTATCGTGTTTTGGAGTATGTTGGTGGTTTTCGTTGGGGTCCCGGGGGCCTCGGGGTGAATCCGGACCATCGTCCGGCATTTGGAAACAATGAAAATCTGCAGAAAAATGCAGATCACTGTGCAGAAGGCTAAGCCTTCGCGTTCGCGAGGGCAATGCCGCGTTCCCGTAGGCTGGGGCCAGTTGGCCATCACATTCGCGAGGTAATATGACGCGTTCTTATAAGAGAAAGTTGGAACGTATCGCGTTCGCGTGGGAGAAGGACGCGTTCGCGTGGAGGAAAAATCCGGGGCTGGGGAGAATGGCCTTCGCGGACGCGTGACTACGCGTCGCGTTTGCGATGATGGAACGGAGTAATGCATCGCGTTTGCATGTGGGGCATCGCGAACACGTAGGGTAAAATTTCTAGGAAGTGAATTTAAAAACCAGAACATTTCATATACGAGTTTCATTCATAAACCTCCATTGTTGAGCCCTAGAGAGAGAAAGTGAGGGGAAATAGCTGGGAGATCATCTGGATATTGTCGGAGGTAAGTTTTGTGGCTTAATTACGCGCTTTTGTCATGAAATCATTGATTATTTCTCTGAAAATGGAAGATTAAAGGTGGGTTTTAGCCCTAGGCCTAAAATTTTAGAAAAACACCAATTTGAGTGGGCAAATAGAGTCCGAATTTGGTAAATTTTATATGCCTAGACTCGTATTGAGACGAGGGTTTCGAATATGTAACTTTTGTAATTTTTCGAGAAGCGCACCAAAAGTCGGGATTTTGACAACTTTGTGGGTTTTGATGCAATTTGAGTTATTTCGAATGGGTTGCGTGAATTTGGCATATATTGATGTATTATCATTGATTTTGAGCAGATTTGGCATCCGAGGAGATTGATTTGCGAGGCAAGCACAAGGCGGACTAAGGCTTCTTCCGGTTCGAGGTGAGTGGTGATAGTAAATAATGTACTGAGGGTTTGAAACCCCGTACTAGCACTTCGCAGTGCTATGTTGAGATGACACACACGTTTTGTGATGGGCGTGGTGACATTGTGATTGGGGATTTGGACTTGGTCCTTCCCGGCTAATAGAATACTGCGTATTATGACCGTTAATAAGATTATGACTGTGTAATTGGGCTAATAGCCATGTTTGGGGCCTCGTGCCGATCTGTAGAGTTTTAGGGAACCTGTAGAGGTAGGTGAACCTTATATTATGTTGGAAACTTACACTCAGCCATAAAACTAACTGAATAGCATACTAAGGGCCAACACGTGATGTGTACGGTGAGAGATAGATTACTTAGGGTGGAAATTTCCTGATTTAGCTGAGTGGGCTTGAAAGGCCAATCCTATACTAGTTGGGACAGGGTCGAGGACCCGTTATCATGTATTATGTATATATATATATATATATATATATATATATATATATATATATATATATATATATATATATATATATATGCCGTTATTGGATCGGGCTGCATGCCGCGACAGTATATATATTGGATCGGGCTGCACACCGCAGTAGTATATATATATGATCGGGCTGCACGCCACAATAGTATATATATTGGATCGGGCTGCACGCCGCAACAGTATATATATTGGATCAGGCTGCATGCCGTAGTAATGTATATATTGGATCGGACTGCATGCCGCAGTAATATATATGACGATCGGACTGTACGCCGCGATATTATTGTGCTTGGGCTGTAGGAGCCCCTTCGGAGTCTGTACATACCCCCATTGAGCACCGTCGACGTTAAATGGAACGGGCTGCGCGCCGCAGCGGTATATGTATTGGAGCGGGCTGCACGTCGCAGCATTTTACTATCCATATCCTTATACATACTTAAATAATTATACATTATAGACATATGTATATATCTTCATATATTGAGATGGTTTTACACCGTAGAGGTACGAGTGAGGATTTGGTCAGTGTGGGATCTTGTTGAGACAGATGTGGACTGGAGATCAGAGTACTCATAGTAGTGATGACTTACCTATGGGGGTTCGCCTTAGACTGTTTAGTGACAGTACATGAGTTCTTACTTTTAGTTATTGTCTATTATTATTACTCAGTGAGTTGAAATATACTCACCCCACTCCCTGCACTTTTTGTGCAGATCCACAGGTGCCCGAGAGCAGTTGAGTTGTTGTAGCTGCTGATCCTTATCTATTTTTGCGGAGACTATGAGGTAGCTGCCGGCGTCCGTAGAACCTGTTTTCTCCTTTTTATCATTTTGTTGTTTTCATCTTGTTTAGACTTGTTTGTACTAGGATGTTTATTTTGTAGAGGCTCAGACTCGTGACACTACGATTCGGTTGGGACCGTATTTTGTATGTTGATACTATTGCGTTTATCATATTGACATGAACACTTGCTGTTTAAGCTTAACTGGATTAATTAGAATTAATAATTGGCTGGTTTAAGAGATAACATGGTCGGGCTTGCCTAGCATTGTGTTGGGCGCCATCACGACCGGGGTTTAGGTCGTGACATTGGATCCTGTAGGGATTATTATCACTATTTCCATGATGTATAGCATGTTTTCATGATATCGGTCCTGAGTTAAACATTGTCTCAAAATGGCTAGTAAAATTCTTGGGTTTCAAACACCTAATTTATAATTTCTGATAGTTGGAGCTAAAAATGGTAAGTTTGACTGTGCCCGTGTGGCTTGCATTCATATAGCTGGACTGATAGTGGATCGGGCTACATGTCGCAGCATATGTTACGATGATATTGCACTTGGGCTGTAGGAGCCCCTCCAGAGTCTGAACCCCCACAATGAGCGCGGGTACCCAAATGGATCGAGCTGCGCGCCGCAACGGTCATGTGTATTTGTATTGCATTCATGCATCAATATCTACTACTTTATCTATCTCTACTCATTATTATTACACTGTTAAATGCGTAGGAGTACTGATTTTAGCTTCACATTGTTGTATTTTCGGGGTTTCTTACTATCAAGTCATTATACATGTCTATTACCATTCAGTTAGAAGTACTCACTTTATTCCCTGCACCATGTGTGCAGATCCAGGTACTTTGGCAATTTAGCTGAGCTTTTGCTGTCTTCAGAGCATTTTCAGATTTGTCGAGGTAGCTGCCTGATGTCTGCAGGACCCGACTCCTCCCCTATCCCTTTTGTTTTTCTTTCTGTAGCTTTGAACCTATGTATTATCGAATTTTTATTACACTATATTGTTAGAGGATCTAGACTCGTGAACCCCATGTCCTTGGGAAAGTATTGAGTACTATCTTGATATTCAGCGTATTTCTATCTATTAGTTTAATCTTTTAGCTTCATTACTATTAAATGATTTTCAAATAATTGGTTTTGAGCTTTATGCTCGGGTTGTGAGTGTAAGTGGCCGGGTTTGCCTAGCAGTTGTGTTGGGCATCATCACGACCGGGTTGGGGTCGTGACAAGTTGGTATTAGAGCCTAGGTTACTAGGCCTCATGAGTCATAAGACGGTTAGTGGAGTCTCGCATATCTATACGGAGGCGTCTTTATTTATCCTCGAAAGGCTACAAAACCTTTAGGAAACATTTCATATTCTTGAACTCTTGTCGTATGGCTTTGTTGTTTCGAGAACTAAACTTCTGTATTCTATTCTCTCGCAGATGGCGAGAATACGTGCTACCGGACGTGGCAGACGACCACCATTGCCACCTACTAGAGACCTTGAGTGCGACCGTGGTTGTGGTCAAGGTAGAGCAACAAGGGCAGTACTAGTTGACCCACCAATTGCCCCTATTCAGGACCAGCCTCTAGTTGTTGACACTCCTGCAGCACCCGTTCAGGCACCGGCAGTGCTATCGTGATTCCTGGTCTTTAGGAGGCTTTAGCTCAGATCTTATCTGTCTGCACTGGTCTAGCTTAGGCAGTTTTAGCCCTTACTGCTGCAACTACTTCTTAGACCGAGGATAGTCATCAGGCCCTCGCAGGTCGCACACCCGAGCAGGTTGTGTAGGGACTACAGACACCAGATGCAGCCCCAGCTCAGCAAGTTGCACCGGTTGCTCCAGTTGCGCCAGTTGCACCAGCTTCAGGGTATGTTGTTCCAGTGATGCCATACGTCGAGTAGTGTCGGCTAAAGAGGTTTGGTAGACTTCAGCCTTCGTCATTCAGAGGTACTGAGGGCGAGGATGCCCAGGGATTTCTGGACAAGTGTCAGCAGATGCTTCGCACTGCAGGTATCTTAGGGTCGAGTGGAGTGTCTTTTACCACCTTCCAGTTTTTATGGCCAGCATTCACACGGTGGGAGGATTTTGAGAGGTATAGGCCTGCGGGAGCATCACCCCTTACTTGGCAACAATTCTCCACTCTCTTTTTGAAGAAGTATATGCCGTAGTCTCGTAGAGAGGAGCTATGCTGGCAGTTTGAGTGGTTGATCTAGGGTGATAGGACAATGACCCAGTATGAGTTGAGGTACATGCAGTTGGCTAGACATGGTACTTGGATGATCCCGATAGATCGGGAGAGGATTAGGAGGTTTGTGGATGGCCTCAACTATCCGATTCACATTTTGATGACTAGGGAGAGGGTGGTAGCATCTTCACTTGAGGAGGTAGTTAATATGGCTCGCCAGATTGAGACAGACCATCTTCGAGAGCGTGAGGAAAGGGAGGCCAAGAGGCCTCGAGGTTCAGGTAGCTACAGTGGTGCTCCGTCTAGGGGCCAGTTCTAGTAGGGCAGGGGTCGTTCTTTCAGGCCTCGACAGATAGGTCGCCTAGAGTACAGTTCGACTTCTTCAGGCCGTGGCCATCAGGGATTTTAGCATGGCCAGTCTTCACTTAGTGCTCTTGCAGCTCAGAGTTCTACTCTTGCCTCATCAGTACAGGGTTCATCTGCAGCGAGGGGTTCCCTTTAGTCCCCTTCTCCGGCACTGGGTAGTTGTTATGAGTGTGGTGAGTTTGGCCACATGAGGAGACAGTGTCCTCGACTTTGTAGTAGTCTATCTCAGCAGAGGGATCAACCCTCCTCTTCTACTCCATCTACTTCAGCACCATTCCAGTCAGGTAGGGGTGAGGGTCAGTTAGCTAGGGTTCGCCCTAGGAGTGGAGATCGATCGAGTGGTGGTCAGGCTAGGTTTTATGCACTTCCAGACAGGAGAGACACTGTTGTATTAGACGCGGTTATCATAGGTATTATCTCAGTTTTCCATAGGGATGCTTCTATTTTGTTTGATCCCGGGTCTACATACTCCTATGTGTCTTCATATTTTGCACATCATTTGGGTATGACCCGTGCTTGTCTTGCCTTTCCTGTGTATGTATCTACCCCGGTGGGTGATACTATTATTGTATATCACGTATAGCGATCTTATCTTGTTACTATTGGGGGTCTAAAGACCCAAGTTGGTTTGCTGTTGTTGGGTATGGTAGACTTTGATGTGATTCTGGGTATGGATTGGCTATCTCTGTACCATGCTATTCTGGACTATCTTGCCAAGATAGTTACATTGGCCATTCCAGGTATTTCGAGGATTGAGTGGCGAGGTTCGACTGATTATGTACCCAGCAAGATAATCTCCTTCTTAAAGGCCCAGCGGATGGTTGGGAAAGGTTGTTTAACATACTTGGCTTTTGTGAGAGATATTGGAGCTGAGACTCCTAATATTGATTATGTGCCCGTTGTGAGAGATTTCCCAAATATGTTTCCAGCAGACCTGCTAGGCATGCCGCCGGATAGGGATATTGACTTTGGTATTGATCTGTTGTGGGGCACTCAGCCCATCTCTATTCCTCCTTATCATATTGCATTGGCGGAGTTAAAGGAATTAAGGGAACAACTTTAGGAACTCCTAGATAAGGGGTTCATTCGCCCGAGTGTGTCACCGTGGGGTGCACCGGTGTTGTTTGTCAAGAAGAAAGATGGCTCAATGAAGATGTGTATTGATTATAAGCAGCTGAACAAGGTAACAGTGAAGAACAAGTATCCTCTACCGCGCATATATGATTACAAGCAGTTGAACAAGGTAACGATGAAGAACAAGTATCCTGTACCGCGCATTGATGATTTGTTTGACCAGCTCCAAGGAGCGAGGGTATTCTCAAAGATTGATCTTCGTTCAGGCTATCACCAGCTAAAGATTAGGGATTCTTATATTATGAAGACAGGTTTCAGGATGAGATATAGGCATTATGAGTTTCTAGTTATGTCTTTTGGGCTGACTAATGCCCCAACCACGTTCATGCATTTGATGAACAGTGTGTTCCAGCCGTATCTGGATTCCTTTGTGATTGTGTTTATTGATGACATCCTGGTGTATTCGCGTATCCAAGAGGAGCATGCTCAACATTTTAGAGTAGTATTGTAGAGATTGAGGGAGGAGAAGCTTTATGCAAATTTTTTCATGTGTGAGTTCTGGCTTGGGTCTGTGGCTTTTCTGTGACACGTGGTGTCTAGTGATGGTATTCAAGTTGACCCAAAGAAGATAGAGGTGGTGCAGAGTTGGCCTATACCGTCCTCAGCTACGGAGATCCGTAGTTTTCTCGGTTTGGTAGGGTATTATCGCCGGTTTGTCCAGGGATTTTCATCTATTGCTTTATCCTTGACCAAGTTGACGCAGAAGGGTGCACCATTCATATGGTCGGATGAGCGCGAGGAGAGCTTTCAGAAGCTCAAGACAGCTTTTACCACAACTCCAGTTTTAGTGGCATTAGCTTCAGGTTCTTATACCGTGTATTGTGATGCTTCGAGAGTTGGGATTGGATGTGTTTTGATGTAGGAGGGTAGAGTTATTGCTTATGCTTCTCGTGAGTTGAAGCCTCATGAGAAGAACTACCCTATTCATGATTTGGAGTTGGCTGCCATAGTTCATGCTTTAAAGATTTTGAGGCACTACTTATATAGCGTATCCTATGAGGTGTATACTGATCATTGCAGTCTCCAACACTTGTTCAAATAGAAGTATCTAAATTTGAGGCAGCGGAGGTGGCTTGAGTTGCTCAATGAGTATGACATTACCGTTTTGTATCATCTGGGGAAGGCTAATGAAGTGGCCGATGCTTTGAGCCGAAAGGTAGTTAGTATGGGTAGCTTGGCATATATTCTAGTTGGGGAGTGACCCTTTGCAGTGGATGTTCAGGCGTTGGCCAATCGGATGGTGAGATTAGATATTTCAAAGCCGAGACGGGTATTGGCTAGCGTGGTTTCTCGGTCCTCCTTATATGACGGTATTCGTGAGCGCCAGTATGATGATCCATATTTGCTTGTCCTTAAGTACAGAGTTCAGTATGATGATGCCAGGGATGTGACTATTAATAGTGATGGTGTGCTGAGGATGTAGAGCCAGATTTGCGTGCCTAATGTGGATTGGCTTCAGGAGTTAACATTGGAGGAGGCCCATAGCTCACGGTATTCTGTCTATCCAGGTGACGCGAAGATGTACCAGGATTTGAG
Organism: Nicotiana noctiflora; assembly: GCA_032618575.1. Lineage (NCBI taxonomy): Eukaryota > Viridiplantae > Streptophyta > Magnoliopsida > Solanales > Solanaceae > Nicotiana > Nicotiana noctiflora. Next base: position 45,938 of record JASVEL010006503.1, read on the forward strand.
GTAGCATTACTGGTGGAGAATAATGAAGAAGGATATTGTGAGTCATGTAGCTCGGTGCCTCAACTGTCAGCAGATCAAGTATGAGCATCAGAGGCCCGGTGGTGGGTTCAGTGCATGGATATTCCTGAGTGGAAATGGGAGAGGATTACTATGGACTTCGTGAGTGGTCTCCCTCGAACAACGAGGAAGTTTGATTCAGTTTGGGTGATTGTGGACCGGCTGACCAAGTCCGTGCACTTCATTCATGTATTTACTACATTTTCTTCGAAGCGGTTAGCAGAGATTTTCATCCGAGAGATTGTGAGATTGCATGGGATCCTAGTTTCTATTATATCAGATAGAGGTACTCAATTTACTTCTCAGTTCTGGAGGAATTTTCAGCGAGAGTTGGGTTCACATGTAGAGTTGAGCATAGTGTTTCATCTTCAGACGGACGAGCAGTCCGAGCGTACCATTCAGATATTGAAGGATATGTTACATACATGTGTTATTGACTTTGGAGGTTCTTGGGCTAATTACTTGCCTCTTATAGAGTTCGCTTGCAACAACAGTTACCAATCCAGCATTCAGATGGCGCCATATGAGGTTTTATATAGGAGACGGTGTAGATCTGCAGTTGGTTGGTTTGAGCCCGGCGAGGCTAGGCTGTTGGGGACAGAGTTGGTCCAGGATGCTTTAGATAAGGTGAAGGTGATTCAGGAGAGACTTCGTATAGCTCAGTCACGTCAGAAGAGTTATGCAGATCGGAAGGCCCGAGATGTATCTTATTCGGTGGTTGAGAAGGTCTTGCTGAAGGTTTTGCCTATGAAGGGCATCATGAGATTTGGAAAGAAAGGGAAGCTCCAAGGTTCATTGGCCCTTTTGAGATACTTAGGAGGATTGGAGAGGTGGCCTATATGTTTGCTTTTCCACCCATCCTGTCAGGATTTCATCCGGTATTTCACGTGTCTATGCTCTGGAAGTATGTTGGGGACCCATCTTATGTGTTAGACTTCGGTACAGTTCAGTTGGATGATGACTTGACTAATGTGGAGCCTGTATCTATTTTGGGTCGACAGGTTCGGAGATTGAGGTCTAAGGATATAGCGTCAGTGAAGGTGCAGTGGAGAGGTCGGCCCATGGAGGAAGCTACTTGGGAGACCGAGCGGTAGATGTGGAGCATATATCCTCACTTGTTTGAGACTCCAGGTATGTTTCTTGACCCGCTCGAGGATAAACGTTTGTTTGAGTTGGGAAGGATGTGATGACCCGGCCCGTCGTCACGTGAGTTACCGCCCTGTTTCCCCCTTATTGTGTTGCTTTATGTTTCAATATTGGTATTTGAGTTGATCGGGTGGAATTTAGTTGGTTTTAGTTGGAAATGAGACACTTAGCCTCCTAGAAGAAAGCTTGTTTTGGAAAAGTCAACCGGAAGTTGACTATGTGGTTAGAGGGCTCGAATATGAATTTCGGTGGTTCGATTAGCTTTAGGGGATGATTTGTTTCTTAGGAGTGCGATCGGAATCGAATTTGGAGGTCCGGTGTAGCATTAGGCTTGAATTGGCGAAGTTTGAATTTTGGCGAATTCCGGTTGATAGGTGAGATTTTGATCCGAGGGCCAGAATGGAATTTCGAGAGTTGCAGTAGCTTTGTTAGGTGATTTTGGATATGTCTGCAAACGTTCAGGTCACTCGGACGTCGTTTGATCGGGTTTTCGATCGAATGAACATTTCAGAAGTTTTAATTTAACTTAGGCTTTTATCCATTGTGATTTGATGATTTTTGTGTTGATGGACGTGTTTTGATGATTGGAACAAGTTCGTATGATGTTTTGGAGTAGGTTGGTGTTTTTGGTTGAGGTCCCGGGGGCCTCGGGGTGATTTCGGGTGATCAAATGGACTATTTTTAGTTTTGTAGGATAGCATACATTGCTGATATGTGTTGTAGAGAAATTGCTCTATGTGATCGCATAGGGAGCACTGCGATCGCATAGGAGGTTTGGAAGGGGATCAATATTGTTCTATGCGATCGCGTAAGAGGCATTGCGATTGCATAGGTTCGGAAGTTTGGCCTGTGCGTTCGCATAGGGGAGGCTATGATCCCGTAGTTCATTTGGGCCTGGGGTCCCTGGCTATGAATTGTGCTATGCGATCGCATGGGTTGTAGTGCGATTGCATAAGAGAAAATCTGAAAGATGGAAATTTGTGCTATGTGATCCCAATAGCTGGGATGCGATCGCATGGAGTAATAACTGGGCAGGACAGCATGGTTTATAAACATTTCATCTGTGAACCAAGTCTATTTTTCACCATTGTTAAGCAACCTTGGGTGCTTTTGACGAGGGATTTTGAGGGTTTTGACTGGAAATCAATTGGAGGTAAGTCCTATGGCCTAGAAACATCATTTAATTGAAGATTCTTTAATTCTCTGAAATTTGGGTAAAAACTGAGAAGCTAGGGCTTGGTTTTTGGAAATGTAAAATTGGAATTTGAAGGGGCATTTGAACTCTGATTTTGATGAATTTTATATGTACGAACCCGTGGCGAGATGAGTATTCCGGTGATGTGAATTTTGTAATTTTTTGAGAAGTGGGCCCGGGGCTCGGGTTTTGCCAACTTCATGTTTTGGGTGTTTTTCGAGTTTTTTCGACTGGGTTATGTTACAGAACATATATATTAATGTATTCCTTGTGGTTTTGACCAGATTTAACACCTGAGGAGGTAGATTCAAGAGGAAAGGCTTAGCGGACTAGTCTCGTGGCCAGTTTGAGGTGAGTAATAGATGTAAATGATGACATGAGGGTTTGAAACCCCGGTATATCACACTGCGACGCTATATTGAGGCGAGACGCGTACTTTACGGTGAGTTCATGGTCGATTGTGATTGAGGACTATGGCTTAGTCCGACCGAATGATGTTCGTACTGTGTTGTTGGCTGGAAATTATCTAGTAAACCTCCTACTTGGATGCTTATGGATATATTTGGGCTGCGGGCCAGTTATTTGGATCCAGTAGGGATTATTATCAATGTTTCCATGATGTATAGCATGTTTTCATGATATTAGTCATGCGTTAAACATTGTCTCGGAATGTCTAGTAAAATAATAGGGTTTTAAACACCTAATTTATAATTTCTGATAATTAGGACTAAAAATGATAAGTTTGACTGTGCCCGTGTGGCTTGCATGCATATAGCTGGACTGATAGTGGATCGGGTTGCACGCCGCAGCGTATGTTACGATGATATTGTGCTTGGGTTGTAGGAGCCCCTCCAGGGTCTGAACCCCCACAGTGAGCGCGGGTACCCAAATGGATCGGGCAGCGCGCCGCAGCGGTCATTTGCATTTGCATTGCATTCATGCATCGATATCTACTACTTTATCTGTCTCTACTTGTTGTTATTACACTGTTAAATGTGTAGGAGTACTGACTTTTGCTTCACATTGTTGTATTTTCGGGATTTCTTTCTATCAAGTCATTATACATGTCTATTACTTCTAAGTTGGAAGTACTCACTTTACTCCCTGCACCATGTGTGCAGATCCAGGTATTTTTGGAGTTTAGCTGAGCTTTTGCTATCTTCAGAGCATTTTTGGAGTTGTCGAGGTAGCTGCCTGACGTCCACAGGACCCGACTCCTCCCCTAATCCCTTTTGTTTTCTTCCCGCAGATTTGAACCTATGTATTATCGGAGTTTTATTACACTATATTGTTAGAGGCTCTAGACTCGTGACCCCCAGGTATTTGGGAGAGTATTCAGTACTATCTTAATATTTTTCACACCTCCTTTTTTCACTTTTAAATGAGTATACCCCGCTAATTACTAATACACCCCAAGAAGGGATATCACAATACTAACAGGGAGGAGTTTTTCCACTATAAGGACAATCAGAACCGAATTTTTATTTATTAAAATTCAGAGTCGCCACCTAGGAAAATAATGGTGTCCCAAGTCACCGGTTTAATCTCGAATCCGAGGAAATTATGACTCTGTTTTACAGTCCACGAAACTAAAAATCCGGATAACGAATTCTGTTAAACCGGGAGAAGGTGTTAGGCACTCCCGGATTCCTTGGTTCTAGCACGGTCGCTCAATTGCCATATTTGTAATATCTGATTTCCTTATATGCCTTAGTTTCAAATGCTATTGATGTTCCGCTTTGGTTAATTTTAAGATTTTCACGACGTTGCGAAAATGCATTTCGAATCACACCGCAACCAGTACGCCTGTGACCTTGATGCATTTCAGCTTCGTCGGAATTTTGATTTGAGTCACATAAATGTGCACTCGTATTAGGAATGTGTATTCATTATAATCGTGCCCTAAGATGTCTATGTCTTGTTAATTTTGGGAGAAATCATGGAATTTAGCTTAACGATCTTTCCAATTTCTAACATTTTATAAGAAATTACGGAGGGTCCCGCAACTATGCCTTTGTGATTTAGCGAGGCTCATCTCCATTTTTATTAAGGTCTTTTCCTAAGTATACTATATTTTCTATTTCTGTTTTTCCCTTCGGTATAAATGTTTCAGATTTTATGTCATTTTTCGTATCATCCTTTATTGGAATTCAAGCCCCTTTTATATGCTACTGGGCCTGAAATCCAAGCCTCCTCATGTGATTACATCTAGATGCAACTGGATAACTAAGTTCCAGCTAGCATTTTCATTTCTCTCCCAAGGCATTAATGCCATCTTAATTAAATCTAGGCCTGTATTTACGGCGAGGCCCAGGTTACGTATGTCTAAAGCGGAATTGAAGCAGATCAACATTTAAACAACAATACTACGATCAAATACTTCACAATTAACTATTTCAAATAATGGCAAATTACATTTTTTGATCCTTACTGATTTCAATATTGTCAATTAACTAGAAATGTGTCAACATTAGTTTAATCGACTTGTTACTGTTTAACTTCTACAATAAGAGAGTATGAACTTATGAACTATCTATTAATTGAGACACTATTTACATAGTTATTATCGTTCTCATTAAACTGAAAATAGTATTCTAAATTTCAACTAGACATGCTTGAATTTTGACTCTTATTACAACCACATTCAGGTCACCATATCACAACAAACTAATACGAGTTCTGTAGCTAAACTAATTTCAACAGTGATATAACAATAATCACGATTTAAAATCCTACTACTCATGCTTTTTGAATTAATTGACGTTGATTCAGAACTTGGTTAACGAAAATATCTAAGTATTAGTATTACATGTCTAATTTCAGAATAGTTATGAATCTAAGTGTATTAACTGTGTTTTAGCTGGTTTTAGTTTTAGGTGATAATTCCTTACTTAGCTTGTTTATCCTACTGTTATCGAGTCAAAACATATTTCTAGTTTACTAATTATTACAACCAGATCCTAGATGAATTACAGAAATCTAAATAATTCTAAACTACATAATAGAATATAAGTACATGAAAATTCATATAACACAATTGTATATCATTTTCTCCAATCAGCAGCTCATTACAACTTCAGGTCAAAAGTGTGTACCTGGTTCAAAACAAATCGATGAGTCTAGAGTTTTGGAGAAGAAGAATAGTCAGCAACCAATAACAATGATACAACAACAGCAATAAGGCGATTCAATCACAACAAACAGCTATAAAAAACTCCAAATATAAAACCATGCAAACCAACCCAAGTAAAGTCATAGAATCCAGCAAAGTCGAGATGAATTGATGAAGAATCGTCCCACAGAAATCCCAGAACAACACTCTAGTTAATCAGCTTATATGACCCTTAATTGTATATTTCAGAACTTTAGAACTCTTTACAAAATCTGGACTAATCTCTGAATTTTCAAAATCCAGCCCTAAAATTGGAACCCCTTTTCCAGGCTCACTAACAGCTTATTTATAGAGTTATTTTGGGGGGAATTTCAAATAAGTTAATTCTATTTCCCTCCCCTTGTTCTTTTCAATTATTTACAGTATAGTCCATTCGAAATGTATCGAAATGCCTTAGAACCCCTGCTAGAAGGTTCTAGGCAGTTCTATTGGGTTCCCTTAGGCATGTTTTACCCAATTACCCTCACTTCCTAAGATTTATTACACTATTGCCTTTTAGTTCTACCTAGTCTGCCCTTTATTTTCTAAGTAATTGCAGAAATACCAAGCTTTAAAGTCATTTTTATCTTTATAGGCTCTATTTAATCTACAGAAATACCCTTTACTATTCCCTTTTACCCTTTATATTTAATCAATATTACCCGACCTGCCTTAGGTATGGAAGAACTAGGGTAAGTAATTATTTAACAAGTAGCCACTAATTAGAAATGTTTTAAGAATTAGCCACTTTAGACCCCAACCCTTCTCGTTATTAGCCAACACTTATCAGAACATAATCATTTATCAAAATATGACCATTATTTAAAACATAGCCACTTATAAAAAACATAGCCACTTAATCAACACTCAGACTTATGTCACAAACGTTGCCACAAAATCTTTATACTCACGACCCAAATAACACAAGTACTCAAAGGTTCAGAATGGAACTCACATACAAATCAAGTTACAAATATAGCCAGATTCATGTTGTTTTGCACATATAGCCTTAATCAGAATTAACTTTCAATTAATCAGAACTCAGAGGAGAAATTTGATAATGGTTTAATTCCAACTAACCAAAACTCAACCGAGACAGAGTATAATGATTAAACACATAAAACAGACTGAGTAGCACATGATTCATGCGTAGTTAATATCAAAAACCCTAAGAACACTTAGAAAACTTAGGCATGTGTAAGATTCAAGGCTCGCATGAACAGGCAGAGATGGATTTGTATTTTTAAACATGCATAAGAAACAGGCTCAGGTAATCATAGAAGGCATGCCAAGAAACATTTTTTTCACAAAACACATAGCAACCAAGAATAGAAACAAAGGTGGGGAACTTAGCTTTTTCGGGCTCTTTATTTTCTTTTTTCTTCTCTTTCTTTCTTTTCTTCTTTCTTTCTTCTTTCTTTCTTCTTCGTTCTTTTCATTTTTTCTAGATTTTTCAGAACTTTGAAGATGTTTGGTCTTCTGAGTAATGGATCTTTCAAATGGGGCTCTCGGTTCGATTTAGGTGTATATGGGGGTGGTCTGGAGACCTAAGGTAGTGTTTTGGGGGTAGGGTTAATTTTGGGTACTCGTCGGAGTAGGGTTCCGGCAAGTATTTTTCTAATATTCGACACGTTCGAGGATGATTCGAGGGAAACCACCCAGAGGGGGTGGTAGATCACCTCAAAACGGTTCAAGGGTGTTAATATGGGACCTTGGTTCATACTATGTGAGGTCGCTGGCTAGGGTTTCGGCGACCGGAGTTTCAAGAATAGGGAGGTTTTTTCTTTTTGGTCGGGGTTTATGGTGGCTTGAAGGTTTTGGGTAGTGGAGATGGTGTTTGAGGTTTGCCTGAGCCGGAGACGAAGGCCGGGGCATGGCTTTTCGGTAGTCTCCATGAGAGACTGGAGGAGGAAGTAGATGAGTCTCAGGCGGCTAGGGTTTTTTTATGGTTTGTATATATGTGCATAATGACGGACTTTATGTGAGATGGGAGTATATATATCAGTTGTCTAGCGTTGATTCCTGGCCATTGGATTAAATCGAATGAATGGCCAGGATCATTTGGCCCTCAAAACGTTGTCGTATGAAAGGTCCCCTTAGGTCCGTTGGATTGTATGCTTGGATGTCTTGGATTAATTTACCTATGCTACGTCATTTCATTTAATGAGATATTGCTCTTATCCGTTTGATCAATCGTATTGGACGGCCAGGATTAACTCCATATACATCATCGTTTGGTTTATAAAGGGACCGCTCCATCTGGTCCATTAGATTCAAATCATCAACAGCTTGGATTTATTGGGTTGGTACGGCGTCGTTTGGTTATAAGGCAGACCATGCATATTTCTGTTTGGGCCTGGTCTGTATTTTGGGCTTGGTATATATATGTGTTTCCTTATGTATTTAGCCCAAATTTATATTGTATATTGTGTTTTGTCTTGTATTTTATTTATTTTTTGTATTTTTCTTTTTGTATTTTGTATTTTTCTTTTTGTATTTATTTTCAACTGCTATATTTCCTTTATTTTCTATTTTCTTGATTTTTTCCTTAATTTTTCGGTATTTTTGCCATTTTACTTTTATTTTCCGGTATTTTTGCATGTTACTTGATTTTTCTGAATTTAACATTTTTTATGATATTTTCCAATTGATTTCTTTTGTAATTTTCATTTCAATTTTTATTTTCAAACAAAAACACTGGTATTTCAACTAAATCATACAATTACAAACAAAAAATCATTTTTGTATTATATATATATATATATATATATATATATATATAATGGCTCAGGGCAAAAATCACGTGCTCACAGCTGCCCCTCTTTGCTCGGGAACACGAAGAGTTTCAGTGCAATGATAAGTGAGCACTAATGAGAGATTTTTGCCCACTTGCATATTCCATACGAAGCATTTTGAAAAACGTTTGACCACACCCTGCTTCAGAGGTTGCCTACATATCTTGGGCTAAACAGGAATCAGGTTAGTGTAGTTCGGGAAGGTCTGGTAGTTTGAAACTACCAGGGAATTGCTGTTGCTGCTGTTATTGCTATGATCACTGACTAACTCCTTATTACACCGGGATAAAAATAAAATAAAGAAGCTATTCTAAGCTATGGTCTATGAATTACAAGAAAATCCTATCTATGTCTTGTATTTTTGTATTGTCTCGCTCTTCCATATTGCATGTTGCTCTTTATTTGCATCTTTCATTTTTTATGAATTTTTGCTCATGACTTGCTTCTAGCATACTGCTTTCATCCATTTGTATAACTTCATAATGTGCTTCTTGCTACCAGGTCGATACCTTCTTATTGCAAAAACAAAGAAAACTTTTTTTCTCTGCCCCAGTATGGGGCTTTCAATGCATTATGGTGTTACTTTGTTAGAAAAACTTTTAAAATACAGAAAGTACTCCCTTGTTATATAGGTGGGCGCCTTAACAGAAATTAAAATGCTGAAAAGTATTCCTCGTTAAAGAGGTGGGTGCCTGAGCAGAAATTAAAATGCTGAAAAGTATTCCCTCGTTATATAGGTGGGCGCCTGAATAGAAATAAAAATGCTGAAAAGTATTCCCTCGTTATACAGGTGGGCGCCTGATGCAGAAATGAAAATGCTGAAAAGTATTCCCTCGTTATACAGGTGACCGCCTGAACAGAAATAAAAATGGTGAAAAGTATTACCTCGTTATACAGATGGGCGCCTGATGCAGAAATGAAAATGCTGAAAAGTATTCCCTCGTTATCCAGGTAGGCGCTTGATGCAGAAATGAAAATGCAGAAAAATATTCCCTCGTTATCCAGGTGGGCGCTTGATGCATAAATGAAAATGGAGAAAAATATTCCCTCGTTATCCAGGTGGGCGCCTGACGCAAAAATGAAAATGCAGAAAAATATTCCCTCAGTTTGATAACTGGGTGTAAATTCTGAAAAGAAAATGTAGAAAAATATTCCCTTGTTATACAGGTGGGCGCCTGATGCAGAAATTAAAATGCATAAAAATATTCCCTCGTTATCCAGGTGGGCGCTCGATGCAGAAATGAAAATGCAGAAAAGTATTCCCTTGTTATACACGTGGGCATCTGATGCAGAAATGAAAATGCAGAAAAATATTCCCTCGTTATCCAGGTGGGCGCCTACTGCAGAAATTTAAAAATGCAGAAAAAAATTCCCTCAGTTTGATAATTGGGGTGTAAATTTGTGAAAGATAATACCTCCCTTGATGTTCGGGTAGGTTCCTGATTACTGAGTGAGTCCTCCCTTGTAGATTCTCTCCTTTGTTGCCGTTTCTTTTTGATGTTTTCTCCCACATTGGTCACATTCACTTTGAAGTGATTAGTGAGAATTTGAATTTTTTATCCATGTCTAAATCAGTGAACAATTTATTAGTCATAAAATGATAGTTAGCAACTGGCATTCTTGCTGGACTTGCTTCCATTGTCAGACTCATCTTGCTTCATTCTGCTTTGCAGTTCATCACCGGATTTTCTCAATTTTTCTCTTGTAATCCCCTTTGCTTTTCACTTTTTGTTTCTTTTCCTTTTATTTCCTTTTGGCTGTATGATCGCCATGTGTTTTTTTATTTTCTCTTCTGAATGACCCAGTGTTATTACGCCATCTAACATGAGAAGCTGGTAGTTAGCTTTCAATTGGCAACTAGTTTTGAACAATAGAATGAAATGCAATGACCTGAATTTCAGGGGTTAGGGTATTTTGAAGTAAAGATAGAACTTATCTGGGGTACGAAGGCTGATTCCTTTGACCATGCCATGTATTTGAATATCCGACCCAGTCTGTCCAATCGAATTGTTGTTGTCTTATTTCATCTTTCCGCCAACCCAAACCTTTCTTATTTTGCTGTTCCCCTTTCATCAAGACATTCCTCACTTCGCCTTATGGTGTCCGTTAAGGTTTTCACCAATAAGACTCTTTCCTTTTATTTTCTCTCACCTCACATTCACCTTATGGTGCCCGTTAGGGTTTTCACCAATAAGACTCTCTCATTTATTTTTCTCTCATCTTACATTCGCCTTATGGTGCCCGTTAGGGTTTTCACCAACAAGACTCTCTCATTTATTTTCTTTATTTTTTGTTTCCAAACTTCCGGGTTTCGTCCATGATGTGTTCCTCTTTATTTCTGTTGCATTGTCATTTTCTTGAAACTAATCAGAAGGCCTTTCTTTGGACTGTAATGTGGCTTTTGGATGGGTTTAGAAAGAAAGGTATAAAGGCTCAAAATTTAAACGAGGGTTCAAAACCATTACAGCTCTCGGAATCATAAAACATAACTTCTGCCCCAGTTTCAACATTTTGGGAATCTTGGATTTTATTTCTGTCGTGACTGCACCTCATTGAGGCTGCCTACGTACCCTTTTGAGATCAAGTCAAACGTAGTTCAAACCATAAGATATCTTCGTCATTTGACTTTTTCCCGATTTTCTTTTGTATATTTTTTCTATATATATATATATATTTTTTCTTTTTTTTTTTCATTGTTCATTATTAATTCCGAGAGAGGGGTATGAAAGAATAATGCAATAAGGCTAAAAAAGGATAACAATGGGTAAAGTGTTTGGATAGAGAAATAAAATGCCTTCATCATTTCAATTTCAAGATTATGACAAATACAATTGTACATATGAAAAAGGAATCATACATAGTATCTCTTGACTGCATCAGAGTTGATAGCAGTCTCTACACATTTCCCTTCCAAATCTATTAGATATAAAGCTTCGTTGGACAATACCCGAGACACTATGAATGGCCCTTGCCAATTAGGTGCAAACTTTCCTTTTGCTTCGGCCCAATGTGGTAAAATACATCTTAGCACCAACTGTCCATCTTCGAATTTCCGTGGACGTACTTTCTTGTTGTATGCTCTGACCATCCTCCGTTGATACAACTGTCCGTGACAGACTGCTGCTAACCTTTTCTCATCGATCAAGCTCAATTGTTCTAACCGAGCTTTTACCCATTCATCATCATCAATTTCAGCCTCAGCTATGATTCGGAAGGAAGGTATTTCAATTTCTGCAGGTATGACTACCTCCGTTCCGTACACCAATGAGTAAGGGGTTGCGCCAATTAAAGTAGATACAATTGTACGATAACCCATGACAGCAAATGGTAATTTCTCATGCAACTGTCTTGACTCTTCCACCATCTTCCTGAGAATATTCTTAATGTTCTTATTTGCAGTCTCAACTGCTCCATTTGCTTTAGACCGATAAGGTGTAGAGTTACGGTGCAGGATTTTGAACTTTTGACATGCCTCTGCCATGAGGTGAGTGTTATTTGCACCATTGTCTGTGATAATCTCAGAAATTCCGAAGTGACAAATAATATTTGTATGTACGAAATCCACTACCGCCTTCTTTGTTACTGCTTTAAATGTCTTCGCCTCCACCCATTTAGTGAAGTAATCAATTGCTACCAAGATAAACCTATGCCCATTAGATGCTGCGGGCTCTATTGGGCCGATGACATCCATGCCCCAGGCGACGAATGGCCACGGTGCTTACATTGTATGCAATTCATAGGGTGGGGAGTGAAACAAATCTCTGTGTATCTGACATTGGTGGCATTTCCGCACATATCTAATGCAATCACGCTCCATGGTGAGCCAATAGTATCCTGCTCTCAATATTTTCTTGGCCAAAACATATCCACTCATATGAGGTCCGCAAGCTCCTGCATGTATTTCACCATGATTGTGTCGGCTTGCTGTGCATCTATACATCTCAGTAATCCCAAATCTGTGGTTCTCTTGTATATAACTCCTCCGCTGAAGAAAAATCCATTTGCTAGTTGTCTTAGAGCCCTTTTTTGATCTCCCGTGGCTTGCGTTGGGTACCCTCATGTCTCAAATATTCTTTAATATCATGATACCACGGCTCACCGTTAGGTTCTTCTTCCACAGTGAAACAATAAGCATTTTGATCACAAACTTGTATCTATAGTGGATCTGTATAGGCTTTGTCCGGATGGTGCAACATGGATGATAATGTGGCTAGAGTATCTGCTACTTTGTTATGCATTCTTGGGATATGCTTGAACTCAATGGATTGAAACCTCTGAGATAGTTCATGCAGACACCGTCGATAGGGTATAAGTTTCAAATCCCTTGTCTCCCATTCTTCTTGAATATGATATATCAAGAGATATCAGAGTCACCCATGACCAAAATCTCTTGAACACCCATGTCTATTTCAATTCTCAATCCCAATATGCATGCTTCATACTCGGCCATATTATTAGTACAGAAAAACCGGAGCTGAGCGGTAACATGATAATGCTGACCCGTTTCTGAAATGAGTATTGCTCCGATTCTGACCCCTTTATTGTTGACGGCCCTATCAAAATACATTCTCTAGCTTGGTTTGTTGTCTTGTTCCAATTCTTCAATATTCGTTGTCTCCTCATCAGGAAAATATGTCTTTAATGGATCATACTCATCATCGATAGGATTTTCTGCCAAATGGTCAGCGACTGCTTGTGCTTTCATTGCAGTGCGAGTTAGATAAATGATATCAAACTCTATAAGTAGAATTTGCCATTTAGCGAGCCTTCCTGTGGGCATAGACTTCTGGAAGATATACTTCAGCGGGTCCAACCGAGATATCAGATAAGTAGTATAAGCCGACAAGTAATGTTTTAACTTCTGCGCAACCCACGTTAAAGCACAACATGTTCTCTCCAACTGAGTGTATTGTACTTCGTAAGATGTAAACTTCTTACTAAGATAATATATTGCTTGCTCTTTCTTCCTTATTTCATCATGCTGCCCCAGTACACAACCAAAAGAATTGTCCAATAGAGTCAGATAAAGGATCAAGGGCCTTCCAGGTTCTAGAGGAACCAATACAAGAGGATTGGCCAGATATTCCTTAATTTTGTCAAATGCATCTTGACATTCATTAGACCAATTCACCATAGCATCTTCCTTTAATAATGTGAAAATGGGCTCACAGGTTGATGTTAACTAAGCAATAAATTTGCTAATATAATCTAACTTGCCCAACAAACTCATCACCTCTTTCTTGTTCTTCGACGGAGGCAGGTTCTGGATTGATTTTATCTTTGACGGGTCTAATTCAATACCACACCGACTTACTATGAATCCCAATAACTTTCCTGATGGCACTCCAAAAGCACATTTTGCTGGATTGAGCTTGAGATTATATCTTCGGAGCCTCTGGAAAAACTTTCTTAGATCCTCGACATGATCACATTGCTTTTTGGACTTGATAATAACATCATCCACATATACTTCAATCTCTCGATGTATCATGTCATGAAACATAGTGATCATTGCCCTCATATATGTAGCTCCAGCATTCTTCAACCCAAACGGCATCACTCTGTAGCAATATGTCCCCCAATGCATGATAAATGCCGTCTTTTCTGCATCTTCTTCGTCTATCAGGATCTGATGATAACCCGCATAACAATCCACAAAAGAACCAATCTCATGTTTGGCACAATTGTCGATCAATATATGGATATTTGGCAATGAAAAGTCATCCTTTGGACTAGCTTTATTGAGGTCTCGATAATCAACACACACCCTGGTTTTTCCGTCCTTCTTTGGAATAGGCACAACATTGGCTAACCAGGTGGGATATTTAGTGACCCGTATAACCTTCGCCCTAAATTGCTTGTTGACTTCTTCTTTTATTTTCACACTGATATCCGTTTTAAACTTCCTTAACTTTTGCTTGACCGGCCGACATTTTGGATATATGGGCAATTTATGTACCACTTGGTCAGTACTGAGCCCGGGCATGTCATCATAAGACCAATCAAATATGTCATTGTACTCGTGTAACAACCTGATCAAATCTTCTCTGAGCGAAGTCTCTAAATGTACACTAATCTTTGTTTCTTGAACATTCTCCTCACTTCCCAAATTAATAGACTCCGTCTCAATTAAGTTCGGTTGGGTTTTTCTTCATAATGGCTCAAATCTTTACTAATTTCCTCCAATACTTCCTCATCCTCATATTCCAGTTCAAGACTAGACCGGAAATCCTTCATGCATGACATATCATTGGAATCAGAAAATATTGAACTGTACAAAAGAAGAAGAGAAATAAAATAAGGCAAGAAATGGAGGAAGCAAAGAAATTGCCTTTCATTGATTTTTTGAAAGGTAACAAGATTTGGATACATTTGACTTGACGGGATATAGGATTACAATTTTAAAACAAGATAGTTTTAGGAATGAAATATTAAAAGCTAACTACCACAACTCCCTCCTGATTAGAAGAGGAGTAGCTTCCCAGTTATTTAGCATAGTGTGGGGTCCAACAAATTGAACGTCCATTTTGCTTGTTCCTTCGGCTGTCTCCATCACATTCACGTCTTCAAATAACCTTTCAAATCTTGCTAAAAGCTCTTCATCCGGTTTTATCTCTGCATGGTATGGCATGATAGTTACCAGACGTCTCTGTGTACCAGGCTTGACAAAGGAGTTGGACAATTTTGGGATAGGTTTGGGGAGGGTCCACCCTTTCTTTTTCAATTTCTTAGCTTTCTGTATATTAGAAATGGTTGGCTTGAAACCCAAGCCAAAAGTATCAGTGCTGCCTGGAAGGTGAATTGGTTGTGTTATACCATGCAAGGTAACTCCTAAACCCTTTCCTGGAGAGAACTCATTCTTTATCATCTCTTTGGCGACCATGACCGCTGCAGGGGCCACTATCGGTACTGGCATATTTCTCCTTCAGATATTTTGTTCACGGTCACGGTGTCCATTACTTGATACACCCACGGACCTTTATCTCAACTTCCTCAAATGGTGTAATAGCATTACAAACATCATCTTCCCCGTGCACTATTATTTCTTGTTGCTCCCACTCAAATTTTACAATTTGATATAAAGAAGACGGTACTGCTTTCGCAGCATGGATCCATGGACGTCCTAACAAAAGGTTGTATGATACAGCAACATCCAACACTTGAAACTCCATCGTGAAATCCACTGGTCCGATAGCAAGTTCTAGTATGATATCCCCCACGGTGTTCTTTCCGTCTCCATCAAAACCCCTCATACATACACTGTTTCGGTGAATCCTCTCATGATTAACTTTCAGCTTCCCTAGAGTTGACAATGGACAAATATTGGTGCTTGATCAGTTGTCCACCAAAACACGAGTTACTACGGATTCTTCACATTTTACCGTGAGGTATAGTGCTTTATTATGCTCCGTCCCTTCTAGCGGTAGCTCGCTGTCCGAAAATGTTATCTTATTTGTCTCAAAGATCTTGTTTGTGGTTTTCTCCAGATGACATACCGAGATTTTCTCTGGTACGTGGGCCTCATTTAAAATCTTCATCAATGCCTTTCTATATTCATCAGAATGAATTAGCAGGGATAACAACGATATTTGCGCGGGCGACTTCCTCAATTGCTCGACTATGGAGTAATCTTGAGCTTTAATCTTCTTTAGAAATTCTTCAGCTTCTTCCTCGGTGACTGTTTTCTTTACACAAGATGGATTTTCTTTCACCACTTTCGTCTTTCTCAATCATCAGGGGCAAAACATCGCCCAGACAGGGTCAAACCATGACTTTCACAAATTTCCCCCTTGACTTCTTTCCCTTTATACATTACTGTTACCTTGTCATAATTCCAAGGTACAGCTTTGGTACTCACAATCGGCATCTGAACAACTGGTTTGATAACCACTGGCTCTATATAAGCCCCATTCACAGTCAATATGGGCTTCACCCCAAGCACTATCACTTTTACTGGCTCATGCTCAATTATCACTGATGACTGTTTTGCTGGTAGCTCAATTGACACTTTCTCACTTTCAGCTTTCTCCTTGACCCTGCTGTTTGCTTTAATTGTCATCACCATCTGAGAAGGTTTTTTGCAGCTTTCTCCCTGTACTAACTCTATCATATGTGTCTCATGATGCACTAGCAAAGGATTTTGCGTTATGTTGGGAGTCTCTGGAGCTTGCACCTCAATTCTCCTGGAGTCAATGAGTTCTTGTATTGCAGACTTTAAGTGCCAACATTCCTCCGTGTCATGTTCCGGTTCCCCAGAACAGTATTCACAACAGACATATTGGTCTAAATTTCTGGGTGGAGGGTTGGGAATTTTAGGCTTAATGGGGTTCAGCATCCCTAATTCTCTCAATCAGTGAAAGAGACTGGTATATGATTCTCCCAGAGGAGTGAATGTTCTTTTTCTCTGAGCCCTGTCACCTTTCACTTTAGGGTCAGGACGGAAGTTGGTTTGGTTTGGATTTCTGTAGGTTTTTGATGGTGGGTAGGCATTTTGGGCATGGTAGACATTCTGAGGAGCTGGGGTTCGCCATAAAGGTGGAGGCGGTGGGTAAAATTGAGCATGCTGGACAGAAAATTGGGGACCGGTTGGAGGATAATATTGTGGAGGTGGGTTATATGATGCTGGTGGATATGGTTTATATGGGCGAGGTTGATGATGATATGGGTTGGGAGATCTTCCTTCAATAACCGCCACTTCTTCCTTCTTCTTCTTCTTCTTTCCAATCGACCCTCATGTTCCTGTCTGAATTGATCGATTTGTAACCTTGATGGCTGAATAGCTCATAATCTTATTCGTCTTCAGACCTTCTTCCACAAAACTACCCATCTTTACTACCTTGTTAAGGGTCTTTCCGATTGCAGACACCAAATGGCCGTAGTATGTTGGCTCCAAAGCTTGTAAGAAACAATCTACCATTTCTCCTTCTTTTATTGGTGGATCCACACGGGCCGCCTGTTCCCTCCACCTGAAACCATACTCCCGAAAGCTTTCTCCGGGCTTCTTTTCCATCGTAGTCAATGACAATCTATTAGGGATGATTTCCAGATTATATTGAAAATAGTTTGCAAATGATTGAGCTAAATCATCCCAAATGAACCATCAGGTATGATCTTGTCGGGTGTACCATTCCAATGCCGAGCCACTGAGGCTTTGATTGAAGTAGGCCATAAGTAATACATCCTTTCCTCCTTCTCCATGCATTTTACTACAGTATCCTCTGAGATGGGCCATTGGATCACCATGGCCATCATACATGTCAAATTTTGGCAATTTAAACACGACAGTTAGCTGTACCTCAGGGAACAAACACAAGTCCTTGTATGCCACACTAACTTGGCCTCCCAGAC
The DNA here is from genome assembly GCA_032618575.1 of Nicotiana noctiflora. NCBI lineage: Eukaryota > Viridiplantae > Streptophyta > Magnoliopsida > Solanales > Solanaceae > Nicotiana > Nicotiana noctiflora. The sequence continues at coordinate 63,630 of JASVEL010006503.1, forward strand.
CCTACATATTGTGAAACGACCGCTCAAGGCTCTTCATTTTCCTGGCCATCTCCTCTTGTTCAGAGTTTCTAGTAGGTTTCTCCTCCTCCATCATATCGATAAGTGGGGTGTAAGAATCATGTTGCCTGAAGGTGGGTTCTGGAGGGTAGTAATGATTATCCTGGACATGAAATACAGGCTCGCTAGAGGATTTGTGTAAAGTGACTGGTGGTGGTGCCACATACATAGGAGAGGCATGGGGTGGTGGTGGTGGAGCTTGTTTAGGCAGGGGTGGTGGTACTTATTATGTAGTAGCGTAATAGTGCGAGTAGGCGAAATATGTGGAAGATGAGTTCATGGTGGGTGGTTCCTGGTTTGGGTTTGAGGGAGGAATGTATGTAGGGTTAGCTGGGTAAGAAGGTAAAGGTTGCCCCCTTGACCAAGCCTGGTACATTTCTGACATCTGTTACTTATACATTTCTTCCTTCATGCTAGTCACATCTATTACTTCCTTCTCTTGCACAGGATCCATGATTGTAGGCTCAATTTCTTGAGTTACCGCTTTTGTCATGCTTTTAGAACGAGTGTTGTAGTTGTGATATGCCAGAATGCCAGTTGCTAACTGTTTTATCTGATACTCATCAACAACAGAAACTTATTAATAGTTAGAATCATAATGTATAAACATCACAAGTTTTAAAAACATAACTTTTGCCTAGTAATTATGCATCATCCCGGTATTATTCTTTTTTTGACCCGCCAATTTTCTTTTACCACTTTTTCTTTTTTCTTTTGTTTCCACCCATCATTGCTTTCATTGTTTTCTTTTTCTTCTTTTCCTTTTTTTTTTTCATTTTTCGATCCTATATATTTGTCTATCTCTCAAGAAATTTGCATATATAAAAAAAAATAATGACAATTTCTTTCGAATTTTCATTGATATTCAAACATTGATTACAAAAAATGATGTTCTACTACAAACTTCTAAATGCGGAAAAGTACAAATACAAAAATGCATGCCCTATGAATACATTAAAGCTCCTAGTGCCTGTGAGACATCGTTCGGTCTTAACGCGAGCCTATATGCTAATCCCCTTTGGAGTTTGTCCAGGTCGGTCATTACTTGTTTCACGAAGATCATTGCTGCTGCGGTAAACGTTGACTGAGACATATCCTTGCACAGTTGACATTTCCGCCTAATGTATTGAGCAATGTTGACAATTCTTTCCCCGATGACCCTTTTTTCTTGAAGCAACCTACCAATCTGTTCGGCACGAGCATCTAAGGTTTGCTGGTTCTTCTTTTGAAGTTGTTGTAGCTCCAATTCTAATCGATCCATGGCCATGTAGCAATGTTCTCTCTCTACATCAAGTTCTTTGGTTTGTTTACTACTTTTGATCTCGGCTGTGATGATCTTCTTCCTAAATCGGGATACTTCAACAATATGTTCATCTTTAAGCTGTCGAACCATCCAAGCTTTTTCTTCAGCGTTCTTGGCTAATTGTTTCCGAACCCCAACTAATTCCTTTTCAGCTTTATCTAGATCAAAGCTATAATCGTTCACCTTGCGCCGTAGATTTTCAATTAGCTTCTTATCCCTGGCAAGTCGAACTGGGGTTTTGGTTGTTGCTCTCATTTTCACAATCTGAGCCTTCAAAGTTTCATTTTCTTTTCTCAGCTGTTTCTTTTCACACTCATTGGGTGCTGCTTGTAGGCTGCTTTCGAATTTGAGGTCCTGGAATTGTTTTTCCAATATGCTGATTCTGGCTCGATATTCATTTTCCTTAGCCATCCATTCTTTTTGTTCCTTAGACTGCTCGACAAACTATTGAATATGAGGCCTCTTCATCGGTCTCTCATGCTCAACATCTCTACGGTACCATGCAGAATATCCTGGTGATACTTCTCCTCTAGACCGATCTCTCACACAAGTGTCCATTCTCAAACATTGGCATTCATTCCATATTTGCCGAATTTTTGCTTCAGGGAATTGCCCATCCGGACTGATTTCTATTGCTTGAAGGCTGAGGTCCCCATCTTTCGGCACAACCTGAAATCTTCCGAGTTGCCTTACTACCCGGTATGACGCATAAGGTTGGATGCTCTTGAGACCCATTAACAGAAAATACGACCCTTCCGCTGGCATATATATAACTTCATTGAGGGACGACCACCCATATGTCCATTCTCTCCGGCTAGCAGTCAGTGATCGCAAATATGTGATCCAACCTTTTGATCCTTCTGGCAACTTGGCTTCTTTTGTCCTCACGTAGAATTCTTCGATACACGTCTTTTCAGACGATCCATAGCTTGAAAACTGAGGGTGGCGGCATAAATGCTCTATCATCCACATTTAAAGATGTAAATTACACCCCTCGAAGAAATCTTGTCCCGCTTTGCAGGCCATGAGAGCACGGAAGATATCGGCCACTATCATTGGTATCAACGTACTATTGTCCTGTACAAAGAGAGTACTAGCAAATCCAGCAACTCTAATGTCAATATTCCCATCTTTCCTCGGAAATATGATCAATCCCAAAAAGGCTACCATAAAGGCGAAACGCCTGTGTTCCTCCCACTTAGCCCGGTTCGCTTTGCTGCAGAGTTTGTTTGTTGGATCATTGAATCCTCCAACGTGGCCATATCTGCGGTATATAAAGTTCATAGTGCAGAACCCGTGGACCAAGTCTTCATTGTGAACATTTCTGGCAATCTTTAAGGAGTCGAGGAATTTGTGCACTATAATAGCCCTTGGAGCCACCGGATACTTGTCTTTTAAGGGAACCTCGCCCTTCCCGATGTAGTTGGAAATTTCCTCCAATGTCAGAGTGAGCTCAAAATCCGAGAAGTAGAGCACATTATGTGCGGGATCCCAGCAAGCAACTGGAGCTCAGATAATATCACCCCGAGGTACTATGTTTAGCAGCCCAGTAAGAACTTTTAAATATTTGTTGACCCAATCCTGTCCATCTTGGCCTAGATAATTCCACCATAATCGCAACTTCAAAGGGATCTTGTTCATTAGTGCAAAGAGTTCATTTTGTATTGTGCTCATCCTCCACATTTATTAAAGGTGATTTATTCAAAAGAAAAATATATTCAAGGACAATTTTTATTCATTTTAAAAAGAATTAACCCTTACGTATTTCTTTTAAAAATTTCAAGGCTATTATTTAAAAAGAAAAAAGAAATGACTTCAAAGCGGCCATTTTTGCACAAACAGTCTTCCCGCGTCCTTTCCGAACATTTGGCTATTTTCAGAAACATCATCACTTTGATTTTATTGAAAACTAAAAATTCGACATTTTTTGGTTACTTTTTTTAAAAGGGGTGGTTGGACCCGTCACGGGTTGCCTACGTATCTCGCCTAATGGTGAGAATCAAACCTGCGTAGTTTGGTCAAATTGTTTTACGACCAATTATTTCAACAAAATTGTTCCGACTATTTTTCGAACTTTCTTTTCAAACTTTTGACAGCGTTTCATCAATATTTCAGTTTATTCTATTCTAAAATTTCTTTCTTTTTTGTTTCCAGGTATTTTAGCGGGTCAGCATAATAATCCAGGACAAATAAATACAATATATAATATGCCCGGTCTTTTGATTTCCGGGTCACCTGTCCTAGACGGACCCAACCCTTGTGTTGAGTCCCCTAAGTCAGATATGATGCAAATAAACGTCCTAAATCTAGGCTCAATATCCCGATGTTTTCAATGGTACTAGACCGTGTACCCGAGCGGACAACTCGGATCGAGGAGGGGGCTACGTACCGGTGACCCGCGGAGTCAATCGGCTTTGTAACTTATCCGGCCTCTATTTTCTTATTGGGTATTGACTTAACAGAAAAGGGAGTCTCAACCAGTAAGCACATCCCAGGAGGTAAGAAGAGAAGGGTTTTCTGCACAATTTTATATATACAATTCATGTAATATCAAAGCGGTAAACATGTAGCATATTGATCAAAGCATATAATGAAATTAGATAATATCAAAACAACAATTTAATCGAGCTCGAATTCTTAAACCCTGAACCGAAGTTCTGGATTTTTTTTCCCCAGCAGAGTCGTCAGAGCTGTCACACCTCATTTTTTCACTTTTAAATGAGTATACCTCTCTAATTACTAATACACTCCAAGAAGCGATATAATAATACTAACAGGGAAGGAGTTTTTCCACTTTAAGGACAATCGGAATGACATTTTTATTTATTAGATTTCTGAGTCGCCACTTGGAAAAATAATGGTGTACCAAGTCATCGGTTTAATCCCGAATCCGAGAAAATTATAACTCTGTTTTACAGTCCGCAAAACTAGAAATTCGGATAAGGAATTCTGTTAACCCGGGAGAAGGTGTTAGGCACTCCCGGATTCTGTGGTTCTAGCATGGCCGCTCAATTGCCATATTTGTAATATCTAATTTCCTTATATGCCTTAGTTTCAAATGATATTGATGTTCCGCTTTGGTTAATTTTAAGATTTTTGCGACGTTGCGAAAATGCATTTCGAATCACACCGCAACCAGTACGCCTGTGACCTTGATGTATTTCAGCTTCGCCGGGATTTTGATTTGAGTCACATACTCGTATTAGGAATGTGTATTCATTATAATCGTGCCCTAAGATGTCTACGTCTTGTTAATTTTGGGAGAAACCGTGGAATTTTGCTAAACGGTCTTTCCAATTTCTAAACTTTTTATAAGAAATTATGGAGGGCCCCACAACTATGCCTTTATGATTTAGCGAGGCTCATCTCCATTTTTATTAAGGTCTTTTCCTAAGTATACTATATTTTCTATTTCTGTTTTTTCCCTTAGGTATAAATGTTTCAGATTTTATGTCATTTTTCGTATCATCCTTTATTGGGATTCAGGCCCCTTTTATATGCTACTGGGCATGAAATCTAGGCCTCCTCATGTTATTACATCTAGATGCAGCTGGATAACTAAGTTCCAGCTAGCATTTTCGTTTCTCTCCCAAGGCATTAATGCCATCTTAATTAAATTTGGGCCTGTATTTACAGCGAGGCCCATGTTACTTATGTCTAAAGCGGTATTGAAGCAGATCAACATTTAAACAACAATACTGCGATCAAATACTTAACAATTAACTATTTCAAATAATGGAAAATTATATTTTTTGATCCTTACTGATTTCAATATTGTCATTTAATTAGAAATGTGTCAACATTAGTTTAATCGACTTGTTACTATTTAACTACTACATTAACAGAGTATGAATCTATGAACTATCTATTAATTGAGACACTATTTACAGAGTTACTATCATTCTCATTAAACTGAAAATAGTATTCTAAATTTCAACTAGACATGCTTGAATTTCCACTGTTATTACAACCACATTCAGGTCACCATATCACAACAAAATAATACGAGTTCTGTAGCTAAACTAATTTCAACAGTGATATAATAGTAATCACGATTTAAAATCCTGCTAGTCACGCTTTTCGAATTAATCGACGCTGATTCAGAACTTGGTTAACGAAAATATCTTAGTATTAGTATTACATGTCTAATTTCAGAATAGTTATAAATCTAAGTGTATTAACTTTGTTTTAGCTGGTTTTAGTTTTAGGTGATAATTCCTTACTTAGCTTGTTTATCCTACTGTTATCGAGTCAAAACATATTTCTAGTTTACTAATTATTTCAACCAGATCCTAGATGAATTACAGAAATCTAAATAATTCTAAACTACATAATAGAATATCAGTACATGAAAATTCATATAACACAATTGTATATCATTTTCTCCAATCAGCAGCTCATTACAACTTCAGGTGAAAAGTGTGTACCTGGTTCAAAACAAATCGATAAGTCTAGAGTTTTGGAGAAGAAGAATAGTCAGCAACCAATAACAATGATACAACAACAACAATGAGGCGATTCCATCACAGCAAACAACTATCAAAAACTCCAAATATAAAACCCAGCAAACCAACCCAAGTAAAGTTAGAGAATCCAGCAAAGTCGAGATGAATTGATGAAGAATCGCCCCACAGAAATCCCAGAACAACACTCAAGTTAATCAGCTTATATTTCCCTTAATTGTATATTTCAGAACTTTAGAACTCTTTTCAAAATCTGGACTAATCTCTGAATTTTCAAAATCCAGCCTTAAAATTGGAACCCCTTTTCTAGGCTCACTAACAGCTATTTATAGAGTTATTTTGGGAGGAATTTCAAATAAGTTAATTCTATTTCCCTCCCCTTGTTCTTTTCAATTATTTACAGTGTAGTCTATTAGAATTGTATCGAAATGCCTTAGAACCCCTGCTAGAAGGTTCTAGGCAGTTCTATTGGGTTCCCTTAGACATGTTTTACCCAATTACCCTCACTTGCTAAGATTTATTACACTATTGCCTTTTAGTTCTACCTAGTCTGCCCTTTATTTTATAAGTAATTGCCGAAATACCAAGCTTTAAAGTCATTTTTATCCTTATAGGCTCTATTTAATCTACAGAAATACCCTTTACTATTCCCTTTTTACACTTTATATTTAATCAATATTACCCGACCTGCCTTAGGTATGGCAGAACTAGGGTAAGTAATTATTTAACAAGTAGCCACCAATTAGAAATGTTTTAAGAATTAGCCAGTTAGACCCCAACCCTTTTCGTTATTAGCCAACACTTATCAGAACATAACCATTTATCAAAATATGACCATTATTTAAAACATAGCCACTTATAAAAAATAGCCACTTAATCAACACTCAGACTTAGCTCACAAACGTAGCCACAAAATCTTTATACTCACGACCCAAATAACACAAGTACTCAAAGGTTCAGAATGGAACTCACATACAAATCAAGTTACAAATATAGCCAGATTCAAGTTGTTTTGCACATATAGCCTTAATCACGAATTAATTTTCAATTAATCAGAACTCAGAGGAGAAATTTGATAATGGTTGAATTCCAACTAACCGAAACTCAATCGAGACAGAGTATAATGAACAAATGCATAAAACAGACTGATTAGCACATGATTCATGCGTAGTTAATATAAAAAACCCTAAGAACACTTAGAAAACTTAGGCATATGTAAGATTCAAGGATCGCATGAACCGACGGAGATGGATTTGTATTTTTAAACATGCATAAGAAACAGGCTCAGTAATCATAGAAGGCATGCCAAGAAACATTATTTTCACAAAACACATAACAACCAAGAATAGAAACAGAGGTGGGGAACTTAGCTTTTTCGGGCTCTTTCTTTTTCCTTTTTCTTTTCTTTCTTTCTTTTCTTCTTTCTTTCTTCTTCGTTCTTTTCATTTTTTCTAGATTTTTCAGAACTTTGAATACATTTGGTCTTCTGAGTAATGGATCTTTCAAATGGGGCTTTGGGTTCGATTTAGGTGTATATTGGGGTGGTTTGGAGACCTAAGGTAGTGTTTTGGGGGTAGGGTTAATTTTGGGTACTCACCGGAGTAGGGTTCCGGCGAGTATTTTTCTAATATTCGACACGTTCGAGGATGATTCGAGGGAAACCACCCAGATGGGGTGGTAGATCACCTCAAAACGGTTCAAGAGTGTTAATATGGGACCTTGGTTCATACTATGTGAGGTCGCCGGCTAGGGTTCTAGCGAACGGAGTTTCATGAATATGGAGGTTTTTTGGTTTTGGTCGGGGTTTATGTTGGCTTGAAGGTTTTGGGTGGTGGAGATGGTGTTTGAGGTTTGCCTGAGCCAGAGACGAAGGCTGGGGCATGGCTTTCCGGTAGTCTCCATGAGAGACTGAAGGAGGAAGAAGATGAGTCTCAGGCGTGTCACACCTTGTCACGACCCCAAATCCGGTCGTGATGGCGCCCAACAATCAAGCTAGGCCAGCCAGACCAACAATTACCGATTTCATCTAATACCAGTCCCAAATGGACAACCCAAGAAGAATATATGAGTTTAAGAACTCCAATAGTAATAATAATGAACGAAATACTGACACTCCCAAAGATCTGGAGTCACAAGTCTAGAGCCTCTAGCAAAACCCAACATGAATAGAGAGTACTGTATAGAAATACTCAAGTCTGAATACAAAATACAAAATAACAACTGGAAAGGAGAGGAGAAGCTAGGTTCTGCGAACGTAGGCAGCTACCTCAGCAACTCGATATGACACTGCAAACGCTGGAAGTGACTGTCTACTGCTCCTGAGTACCTGAGTCTGCACATAAAAGGTGCAGGGAGTAGGGGTGAGTACTAAATACTAAGTGAGTAATAAATATATAAAAGCAGCTGAAGGTAAGAAATCCACAAAATACCACAATATGAAGCTACACTACAGTCCGAATCTCCTACGAACTAGCATCAACAGTACAATTCAAGTACAATTCAGCTACCACAGAGTAATTCAACAAATAAAGATGCAATGCAATGCACATAACCGCTACGGCGTGTAGCCCGATCCAATTTAACATCGACGGCGCTCACTGGGGGTGTGTACAGACTCCGGAGGGGCTCCTACAGCCCAAGCGCAATACTGCTGCGGCGTGCAGACCGATCCTCATATCAACCACTGCGGCGTGCAGCCCGATCCCATGCTCAGTCCAAAATATACAATTAAGTCACAAAACAATTCATTTTTCTTAATTCCAGTTCATAATTTATGAAAAATACTTTAACTTTATTAAATTTGCAAAAGCCGGTGACTTAACATTTCAAAAAGGTGATTTCAATTTCCAGGACTGAGATCAGTGATTTAAGCAATTATAGCTATCACATAAATATTGTCCTCTAAGGACGCTACGGATCGGCACAAGGCCCCAAACAAGGCTTACATCCCACAATTATATCAAATACAGTGTATTTCCAACACTAATAACATATTATTCCTTTCGGGGATGGACCAAGTCTCAATCCCTAGTCACAATCAATCCCGCACCTGCCACGGTGTGCGAGCCACGCCCTACTAGCGTCACAGTGTGCTAAGCCGGGGTTTCGAACCCTCAGGCTACCATATACACAAACTACTCACCTCTAGCCGGTCGTAGACTCGTCCACGATGCCTTTTCCTTTGAATTTAGCTCCCTCGTGCGTAGAATCTAGTCAAACCACAATAATTATATCAAATACGGGTCAAAGAATCATAACCCATTACAATTTACATGAAATTCGCATAAATACACCAAGTTGGTAAAACCCGACTTTCGGTACGCTTCTCGAAAAATTACGAAAGTCACATATTCGGAACCCTCATCTCAATACTAGTCTAAGCATATCAATTTTACCAAATTCGGACTCCATTTGCTCATTCAAAACCTTGATTTTCTAAAGTTCAAGCCTAGGGTTAAATCTTCCATGAATCACCCCAAATTCTTCCATTTTCATGATATAATTGCATAATAATACCAATACTAATCATAGTTTAAGTCCATAGTTGCTTACCCGATGATTTCCCTTGAGTTTCTCTTCAAAATCGCCCAAATCGCCTCTAAAGCCGAGACCCAAATGTGTGAAATGTTTCTGAAATTTTCTAACTTCTGATACACTTAACTCACTGCGATTTTCGCTTCTGCGATACACGGACCGCTCCTGCGGATCCGTTTCTGCGGAAAGTCTTCCGCTCCTGCGGAATGTTCCACTTCTGCGACCAAGAGTCCGCTCCTGCGGACTCGCCTATGCGGCCAACCACCTGCTTCTGCGGACTTCTCCATTTCGCCTCTTGACCGCTTCTGCGGTCTACCCTTACGCTCCTACGACGCCGCTTCAGCGGAAAGATTTCTGCTTCTGCGAAGCCAAGTGCTCCTGCGCCACCCTCGTCCGCTCCCGCGGACTCGCTCCCGCGCCCCCATTTCCGCAGGAGCGAAAACAACAGAACCAGAGTCAAAACCTGAAATTTTTCCACATTTTCTCCCGTTTGGCCATCCGAAAACACCCCGAGGCCCCCGGGACCTCATCCAAACACACCAACACATCCTAATTCCTTATTCGAACTTGTTCCAATCATAAAAACACCATCCTAAACATCAAAATCACCAATTACCCACGGATTCAAGCCTAAATTTTTTAAAACTTTCCGAATTACACATTCGATCAAAAACCCGATCAAACGACGCCCGAATGACCCGAAATTTTGCAGGCACATCCAAAATCACATAACGAAGCTATTGCAACTGTCGGAATTCCATTCTGACTCCCGGATCAAAATCTCACCTACCGTTCGGATTTCGCCAAAATTCATCCTTAGCCAATTCAAGTCTATTTCTACACCGGACTTTCGAATTTAATTCCGATTGTTCTCCTAAGTCATAAATGATCCCCCGGAACTAGTCGAATCATCAGAATCCAGTTCCGAGCACTCTAACTCAATAGTCAACTCTTGGTTGACTTCCCACATTCAAGCTTCCTTCAAACATACTATTTGCTTCATTTTCAATCCAAATCACTCCTAACTCACCCGATATATTCTAATACTGATATAAAAACATAAGATATGTAAATGCAAGGTAACGGGGTGGTAATTACCATAACGACGGGCCGAGTCGTTACATTCTCCCCAACTTAAACAAACGCTCGTCCGCGAGCGGGTTAAGAAACATACCTGGAGTATCAAACAAGTGAGGATATCTACTTCGCATTTCCTGCTCGGTCTCCCAACTTGCTTCCCCCACGGGATGACTTCTCCACTGCACTATCACTGAAGCTATGTCCTTGGATCTCAGCTTACGAACCTGTCGACCCAAAATGGCTACTGGTTCCACATCATAAGTCAAATCCTCATCTAGCTGTATCGTGCCGAAGTCCAACACATGAGACGGGTCTCCGACATACTTCCGGAGCATAGATACATGGAACACCGGGTGAACTCCCGACAAACTGGGTGGCAAAGCAAGCATATAAGCCACCTCCCCAACTTTCCTAAGCACCTCAAAAGGTCCAATAAACCTTGGGCTCAACTTCCCTTTCTTTCCAAACCTCATAACACCCTTCATAGGCGAAACCTTCAACAACACCTTCTCACCTACTGAATAAGACACATCTCGGACCTTCCGGTCCGCATAACTCTTCTGACGCGATTGAGCTGTGCGAAGTCTCTCCTGAATCACCTTTACCTTGTCTAAGGCATCTTGGACTAACTCTATCCCCAATAACCTAGCCTCGCCGAGCTCGAACCAACCAACTGGAGACCTACACCGTCTCCCATATAAAGCTTCATACGGTGCCATCTGAATACTGGACCGATAGCTATTATTATAAGCAAACTCCGCCAAAGGCAAATAATCAGCCCACGAACCACCGAAATCAATGACACAAGCACGCAACATGTCCTCTAATATCTGAATAGTACGCTCAGACTGTCCATCCGTCTGTGGATGAAATGCTGTGCTCAGCTCTACCTGTGAACCCAACTCTCGCTGAAATGTCCTCCAGAACTGAGAAGTGAACTGGGTACCTCTGTCCGATATAATAGAAATGGGAACTCCATGCAATCTCACTATCTCACGGATGAATATCTCTGCCAACCGCTCTGAGGAATAAGTAGTACACACTGGGATGAAGTGAGCTGACTTGGTCAACCTATCCACCACCACCCAAACTGAATCAAACTTCCTCGCCGTCCGAGGGAGTCCACTAACAAAGTCCATAGTAATCCTTTCCCACTTCCACTCAGGAATATCAATACGCTGGAATACACCACCAGGTCTCTGATGCTCATACTTGACCTGCTGACAGTTTAGACACCGAGCCACATGGCTCACAATATCTTTCTTCATCTTTCTCCACCAGTAATGCTGCTTCAAATCCTGATACATCTTCGCGGCTCCTGGATGAATAGAATACCGCGAACCGTGGGCCTCCTCCAATATCAACTCACGCAGGCCATCAACATTGGGCACGCATATCCGGCCCTGCATCCGCAATACACCATCACTATCAATAGTGACATCTCTGGCATCATCATGCTGAACTCTGTCCTTAAGGACAAGTAAGTGTGGATCATCATACCGGCGCTCTCGAATACGATCATATAAAGAAGAACGAGCTACTACACAAGCCATCACCCGACTGGGCTCAGAAATATCCAGCCTTACCATCTGATTAGCTAACGCCTGAACATCAACTGCTAGGGGTCTCTCCCCAACTGGAATATACGCCAAACTGCCCATACTAATAGCCTTCCGGCTCAAAGCATCAGCCACTACATTGGCTTTCCCGGGATGGTACAAGATAGTAATATCATAGTCTTTAAGCAACTCAAGCCATCTCCGCCGCCTCAAATTTAGATCTTTCTGCTTAAACAAATGCTGAAGGCTGCGGTGGTCTGTATATACATCACAAGATACACCATATAAGTAATGCCTCCAAATCTTCAAGGCATGAACAATAGCAGATAACTCCAAATCATGAACAGGATAGTTCTTCTCGTGGGGCTTTAGCCGACGAGAAGCGTATGCAATAACTCTACCCTCTTGCATCAACACACAACCGAGCCCAACTCTAGAAGCATCACAATACACCGTATATGACCCCTGAGGCTGATGGTAACACAAGTACTGGAGCGGTGGTCAAAGCCTCCTTGAGCTTCTGGAAGCTCTCCTCACATTCATCAAACCACACAAATGGAGCATTCTTCTGTGTCAACTTAGTCAACGGTGAAGCAATAGATGAGAAACCCCGAACAAACCGGCGATAATAGCCTGCCAAGCCGAGAAAACTCCGAATCTCTGTAGCTGAGGAAGGTCTGGGCCAATTCTGCACTGCCTCGACCTTCTATGGATCAACCCGAATACCATCACTGGACACTACATGTCCCAGAAAACCAACAGTATCAAGCCAGAACTCACACTTAGTGAATTTTGCATAAAGTTTCTCTTCTCTCAACCTCTGCAATACCACTCTCAAGTGCTGTGCATGCTCCTCCTGACTGCGTGAATATACCAGAATATCATCAATAAACACAATCACAAAAGAATCAAGGTACGGCCGAAATACACTATTCATCAAGTGCATGAATGCAGCTGGGGCATTAGTCAGCCCGAAAGACATCACCAGGAACTCGTAGTGTCCATATCGCGTCCTGAACGCTGTCTTCATAATATCTGAGTCCCTGATCTTCAACTGATGATAGCCCGATCGAAGATCAATCTTAGAAAATACACTAGCTCCCTGGAGCTGATCAAATAGGTCCTCGATACGAGGCAATGGGTATTTATTCTTCACTGTTACCTTGTTCAGCTGCCCTGTAATCAATGCACATTCTCATTGTGCCATCTTTCTTCTTCACGAACAACACCGGTGCACCCCAAGGTGACACACTCGGCACGAATGAAACCCTTATCTAAGAGTTCCTAAAGTTGTTCTTTCAATTCCTTTAACTCCGCTGGTGCCATGTGATAGGGAGGAATAGAAATGGGCTGAGTGCCCGGCACCAAGTCAATACCAAAATCGATATCTCTGTCAGGCGGCATGCCCGGCAGGTCTGCTGGGAATACATTCGGAAACTCCCTCACAATGGGGACCGAATCAAGACTGGGTGTCTCCGCCTTAACATTTCTAATGAAGGCCAAATAAGATAAACAACCTTTGCCAATCATTCATTGGGCCTTTATATAAGAAATCACCCCTGTCGGACACATAATCAGTCAAGCCACGCCACTCGATCCTCGGATTACCTGGAATAGCTAGTGTGACTGTCTTGGCATGACAGTCCATAATCACATGGTAAGGAGATAGCCAATCCATGCCTAGAATTACATCGAAATCTACCATGCCCGGTAGTAATAAATCAACTCGGGTCTCCGGACCCCCAATAGTAATAATACAGGATCGATATACCTGATCCACAACAACAGTATCCCCTACCGGGGTAGACACATGTACGAGCAAAGCAAGAATACCACGGGTCATACCCAAAGTGATGTGCAAAATAAGTAGAAACATAAGAATAGGTGGATCCGGGATCAAATAAGACAAAAGCATCCCTGTGGCAGACTGAGATAATACCTAAAATGACCGCATCTGAAGCACTAGCATCCTTCCTATCCGAAGAGCATAGAAACGAGCCTGGCCTCCACCAGTACGATCCTCGCCCCTAGGGCGACCTCTGGATACCTGGCCACCGTCCTAGTCGACTGTGCTGGCGCTGAAGAAACATGAGTAGAAGACGAGGGCTGATCCCTCTGCTGAGACCGCTTACGAAGCCACTGAGGACACTCTCTCCTGATATGGCCCAAGTCACCGCACTCAAAACAACGGCCTGAAGATGGAAGAAGAGGCTGCTGAGGACCCCTTGCTACAGATGAACCCTGTGCTGAGGAAGCAGGAGCAGAGCTCTGAGCTGGAAGAGCACTCAGTGCAGGCTGACTCTGCTGACGGCTCTGCTGACCCTGATAACCCTGATGGCCCTGACGACCACGATATGATGAAACCCCACTGGACTCTGCACGTCCAGACTGATGAGACCTGAAAGGACGACCCCTGCTATACTGGGGTTGGCCCCTAGACGGAGCACCACTGTAGCTGCCAGTGCCACGAGGCCTCTTAGCCTCTCTCTCCTCCCGCTCTCTGCGGCGATCTATCTCAATGTGACGGGCAACATCAACCATTTCCTCAAAGGTAACTGTCGAAACTCTCTCCCTGGTCATCAATATGCGGATGGGATAAATAAGGCCATCAATAAATCTCCGAATCCTCTCTCTGTTTGTAGGAACCATCCACATGGCATGACGGGCCAACTGTGTGAATCTCATCTCGTACTGATTAACCGTCATCTCTCCTTGCTTCAACCACTCGAACTGACGTCGCAGCTCCTCTCTCTGAGACTGAGGCACGTACTTCTCCAAAAATACCGTGGAGAACTGCTGCCAAGTGAGGGGCACTGCCCCAGCGGGCCTACGCCTCTCAAAATCCTCCCACCACTGGAATGCTGCACCTGTGAACTGAAAAGTGGTGAATGAAACACCGCTGGACTCTAGAATACCCGCGGTGCGAAGCATGCGCCGACATCTGTCAAGAAAACCCTGGGCGTCCTCGCCCTCCGCACCACTGAATGTCGGAGGCCGTAGCCTCTCAAATCTCTCCAAACGACGCTGCTCATCGTCGGGCATAGCTGGAACCATATAAGCAGGAGCTGGTGCAACGGGCGCAACTGGCTGAACTGGCTCGGGTGTGCGGGCCACGGGGGTCTGATTCCCTCCCCCCGCCTGTGAAGAAGATACTGCAGCAGTAGCTGCAACTACCTGAGCCAAGCCTATGCACACTGATAAGATCTGAGCCAAGGTCTCCTGAAGACCCGGTATCACAATGGGCACTGCCGGTGCCTGAACCTGAGTTGCCAGAGCGTTTGTCGCTGGAATCTGGTCTTGAGCCTGGGCCACTGGTGCAGGAATCTGACCCTGAGTCTGGTCAGCTGGTGGGTTAGCAGGTGCTGGCACAGCTGCCCTACCTCTACCACGACCATGGCCTCTGGTTGCCAATGATGGTCGTCTGCCACGTCCGTTAGCTCGTGTTCTCGCCATCTGCAAGAGAATAGAAAATGGAAAAATTTAATTTCATGGCAACACAATTCGCACGATATGAATCCAAGAAAATGAGGTTTTCCCTAAAGTTTCTGTAGCCCTCCGAGGATAGATACGGACGTCTACGTACCGATCCGCGAAAGCCTACTAAACCGGCTCGTGACTCGCGAGTCCTAATAACCTAGGCTCTGATACCAACTTGTCATGACCCAAATCCGGTCGTGATGGCGCCCAACAATCAAGCTAGGCCAGCCAGACCAACAATTACTGATTTCATATAATACCAGTCCCAAATGGACAACCCAAGAAGAATATATGAGTTTAAGAACTCCAATAATAATAATAATGAACGAAATACTGACACTCCCAAAGATCTGGAGTCACAAGTCTAGAGCCTCTAACAAAACCCAACAGGAATAGAGAGTACTGTATAGAAATACTCAAGTCTGAATACAAAATACAAAATAACAACTGGAAAGGAGAGGAGAAGCTAGGTTCTGCGAACGTAGGCAGCTACCTCAGCAACTCGATATGACACCGCAAACGCCGGAAGTGCTCGTCTACCGCTCCCGAGTACTCGAGTCCGCACACAAAGGTGCGAGGAGTAGAGGTGAGTACTAAGTACTAAGTGAGTAATAAATATATAAAAGCAGTCGAAGGTAAGAAATCCACAAAATACCACAATATGAAGCTACACTACAGTCCGAATCTCCTACGAACTAGCATCAACGAGTACAATTCAGCTACCACAGAGTAATTCAACAAATAAAGATGCAATGCAATGCACATAACCGCTACGGTGTGTAGCCCGATCCAATTTAACGTCGACGGCGCTCACTGGGGGTGTGTACAGACTCCGGAGGGGCTTCTACAACCCAAGCGCAATACTACTGCGGCGTGCAGCCCGATTCTCATATCAACCACTGCGGCGTGTATCCCGATCCCATGCTCAATCCACAATAAGCAATTAAGTCACAAAATAGTTCATTTTTCTTAATTCCAGTTCATAATTTATGAAAAATACTTTAACTTATTAAATTTGCAAAAGCCGGTGACTTAGCATTTCAAAAAGGTGATTTCAATTTCCAGGATTGAGATCAGTGATTTAAGCAATTATAGCTATCACATAAATATTGTCCTCTAAGGACGCTACAGATCGGCACAAGGCCCCAAACAAGGCTTACAGCCCACAATTATATCAAATACAGTGTATTTCCAACACTAATAACATATTATTCCTTTCCGGGATGGACCAAGTCTCAATCCCTAGTCACAATCAATCCCACACCTGCCACGGTGTGCGAGCCACGCCCTACTAGCGTCACAATGTGCTAAGCCGGGGTTTCGAACCCTCAAGCTACCATATACACAAACTACTCACCTCTAGCCGGTCGTAGACTCGTCCGCGATGCCTTTTCCTTTGAATTTAGCTCCCTCGTGCATAGAATCTAGTCAAACCACAATAATTATATCAAATACGGGTCAAAGAATCATAACCCATTACAATTTACATGAAATTCGCATAAATACACCAAGTTGGTAAAACCCGACTTTAGGTACGCTTCTCGAAAAATTAAGAAAGTCACATATTCGGAACCCTCATCTCAATACGAGTCTAAGCATATCAATTTTACCAAATTCGGACTCCATTTGCTCATTCAAAACCTTGATTTTCTAAAGTTCAAGCCTAGGGTTAAATCTTCCATGAATCACCCCAAATTCTTCCATTTTCATGATATAATTGCATAATAATACCAATACTAATCATAGTTTAAGTCCATAGTTGCTTACCCGATGATTTCCCTTGAGTTTCTCTTCAAAATCGCCTAAATCGCCTCCTTAAGCCGAGACCCAAATGTGTGAAATGTTTCTGAAATTTTCTAACTTCGATACAATTAACTCACTGCGATTTTCGCTTCTGCGATACACGGACCGCTCCTGCGGATCCGCTTCTGCGGTAAGTCTTCCGCTCCTATGGAATGTTCCGCTTCTGCGACCAAGAGTCCGCTCCTGCGGACTCGCCTATGCGGCAAACCACCCGCTTCTGCGGGCTTCTCCATTTCGCCTCTTGACCGCTTTTGCGGTCTACCCTTCGCTCCTGCGACGCAGCCTCAGCGGACATATTTCCGCTTCTGCGAAAACAAGCGCTCCTGCGCCTCCTCGTCTGCTTCTGCGGACTCGCTCCTGCGCCCCCATTTCCGTAGGGGCGAAAACAATAGAACCAGAACACTTCCCCGCAATTTTTCCACATTTTCTCCCGTTTGGCCATCCGAAAACACCCCGAGGCCCCCGGACCTCATCCAAACACACCAACACATCCTAATTCCTTATTCGAACTTGTTCCAATCATAAAAACACCATCCTAAACATCAAAATCACCAATTACCCACGGATTCAAGCCTAAATTTCTTAAAACTTTCCGAATTACACATTCGATCAAAAACCCGATCAAACGATGCCCGAATGACCTGAAATTTTGCAGGCACATCCAAAATCACCTAACGGAGCTACTGCAACTGTCGGAATTCCATTCCGACTCCCGGATCAAAATCTCACCTACCGTTCGGATTTCGCCAAAATTCATCCTTAGCCAATTCAAGCCTATTTCTACACCGGACCTCCGAATTCAATTCCGATTGTTCTCCTAAGTCATAAATGATCCCCCGGAACTAGTCGAATCATCAGAATCCAGTTCCAAGCATTCTAACTCAATAGTCAACTCTTGGTTGACTTCCCATATTCAAGCTTCCTTCAAACATACTATTTGCTTCATTTTCAATCCAAATCACTCCTAACTTACCCGATATATTCTAATAATGATATAAAAGAATAAGATATGTAAATGCAAGGTAAAGGGGTGGTAATTCCCGTAACGACGGGCCGGGTCGTTACACACCTCCCATTTTACAACCTTTTTTTTATTTTCCTGAATAGGAGAATAAGGTATACCTCGATAATTATAAATACCTTGGGAAAGGATATAATAACAACGAGGAAGGAGTTTTTCCAATTTAAGGACAATCGGTTCGGGATTTTATTGAAAATTTCAAAGTCGCCACTTGGGAAAATAATGGTGTCCCAAGTCACCGGTTAATCCCGAATCCGAGGAAGTTGACTCTGTTTAATAGTCCGCACAACAAGAAATTCAAATAAGGAATTCTGTTAACCCGGGAAAAGGTGTTAGGCATTCTCGGATTCCGTGGTTTTAGCACGGTCGCTCAACTGTCATTCTTGATTTTAATTAATTTCACTATATGCTTTTAAAAAATGACAAGAGGGGTTGCTCTGATGGTAAGCAACCCCCACTTCCAACCAAGAGGTTGTGAGTTCGAGTCTCCCCAAGAGCAAGGTGGGAAGTTCTTGGAGGGAAGGATGCCGGGGGTCTATTTGGAAACAGCCTCTCTACCCTAGGGTAGGGGTAAGGTCTGCGTACACACTACCCTCCCCAGACCCCACTAACTGGGATTATACTGGGTTGTTGTTGTTGTTGTTGTTGTTGCTTTTAAAACATGTGTGCGTGTTTCACTTTAAATATTTTATGAATTGCGACGTTGCGAAAACGTATTTCTAGTCACACCACAACCAGTATGCCTGTTACTTTTAACACGTTTCGGCTTCGCCGAGATTTAGGATTTGAGTCACATTATATGTGCACTCGTATTAGGAAAGTATATTTTAAAGTTGTGCCTATAGCGTCTAATGGCTTGTTATTCTTTTGGAAAGGCCGTGGAATTTGCTAACAACCTTACCGAGTCTATCACATTATTATTTGTTTATATGGGGGCCCCGCTATTTCATTTTCATACGAGGCTCGTCCCATTCGATTTTTATAGTCCAATCCTAGCCAATAACTATATTTTCTATCATTTGTTTTTCCTTAATCATTTAATTATAGCTTCAGAAATAAGTCCAGGCCTTATCACTTTATATTACTGGGCCTGGACATTTGGGCTTGCTTTCAGCAGACTGATTCATGCATCTGGGTTTCAGAAACCCAAAATGTACTGAAATCATTTATCAGAAACCCAATTATTAATCTAATTGAATCCAGACCTGTGTTATTCGTTAGGCCCAGACCAAACGAGACAGAGAAGGAGAAACAAAAATAGAAATTCATTATATACACATATTTGAAATCAAAAAGAGAATAAACTCAAATTATATTTGTTTATGAAGATGAAACAACAGTACAAAACTAATGATATCAATTCCAGATCTCAACTATTTAACACTATTGTATATGACTAACAGACTACCTTTGTTTTATATTTTGTCAACTATTTTTAAACTACTGAAACAGATTAATTGTAGACTAAAGGTGATAGAATATTACTTAACTATATGAATCAAATTTATTGTTTAACAATTCACTAATTATAAATCATACTCTTTTAATTATCAGAAGCTATTTGTAATTCGAATAGTAGGCTGATTGTGTAATCATGTTGATCAACCTTATAACTCTTATCTACTGATTTTTTAAATCATGCAACCTACAACTAATACTGAACTCTGAAAGTGAAGAGGTAGATTAAAACTAAGTTGATGACCTTATTATAGTTGTTTAATCACTATTATTATATGCCAGTTATGAATCCGTTTTTAAAACTGTGTAAGTTAGTTTAAACTAATTAGCCTACTATTAAACTAAACTAAATCTAGGTGATTACGATTATTACTACTACTCTAATCTACATACTACTCTATTATATTGTCTTTCAGCATCATTTCATACTTCACATGTATTACTTATACAACCATTTCCTATCAAAATTACAGATTATCTACTTATGCATTGGAAAAGAAGAAACAAATAACAGAATAGCCTTTAAAATCAAATCATGTTATTCAATCCTTCGAATCAACAGCAGTTACATTGCTCGAGTAGTAGCTATGTACCTGATTCAGCAAAAGAATTCTATGAGTCTAAGGAAGCAAATGAGAAGAATAATCAGTTGATCACAACAGCAAAGCACATCAGCAGAATTGAATCAACACAACAATCACAGTTAAACTCAACACAGTCAAACAGAGATTTCATACTCAACAAAATAGCAATCCAATAGCACAGTTGAAGAAAAACCAATAGAAACCCAACAAACAGGAGATAACAGAGGATTCCTAGTTGATTTTCAGAATAGCGCTCGACAAATACCCAGAAATTACTCTTAGAATATGATAGTTTTCTTAATTTTAGAAGTATTTTTTGAATTCTAAAAATCCATCCCTTATTCAGGCTTAATTACAGCCTATTTATAGATGTGAGTGGTGAAATTTTGAGGGGAAAATTTGAAAATCTTATTCCCAATTCCCTCCCATTAATTCTTTTATTTACTACACTTTAGTACTCTTTTCAGATTCAAAAAATGCCTTCCAGCCTTTGCTGGAAGGTTCTAGGGGGATCTATTGGCTTCTATTAGGGGCCTATTACTATAGTACCCTCACTTGCTAAGGTTATTAACAACTAAGCCTTTTTGTTGGGTCTATTATGCCCTTTGTTTTGTTCATTATTGCAGAAATACTAGGCCTAAATGTCTGATTTGTCCCTATAGGCTTTATTAAATCTACAATTATGCCATTTTTCATTCCTTTTATGCCCCTGTTATTAATTAGTAGTTACCCGACCTATCTAAGGTCTGGGTGTACAGTTTTTATGCCTTATTTAACTACTGGCCAGTTATTATATGTTTAAGACTTAGCCAGATTTGATCCTTGATTTTCTTTCAATTTTGACCTCTTTTAAGAGGTATCCTTTCATTACTGTCTATTAGATTTGAATTTGCAGGGCTAGCCTGCTTATTTATTAAGAATTAAACCTTTTTAGAATCAGCCAGTCCAATGTTTGGACTTGGTTTTACAAAATTAGTCACTTTTGTTATTCATTGGCCACTTATATTAGATTCAGACTTACAGAGTTGGCCAATTTCATTTAAGCCTAAGGAATTACAGAGTTGGCCAGTTTCAGAACTAACCACTCTTTATATTGTTTAAATTGTAGCCATAATTAGATCATTTTCATTTTTAGCCAATTAACATACTTAAACATTAGCCAATTATCTAATTACCTATCTATCACATCTATAACCAATACCCCTACAACATAATAAGACTAATTGTAGTCTAAAACATGAATTTATCACAAATATAGCCTTCTCATATCAATTTGCACACATAGCCACAATCAGAAATCATTTATCATCTAATCAAAACTCAGAGAGAAATTTGATAATGGTTGAATTTCAATTAAACAATTCACAACTCAGATTGAGGCATAGTATAACAAATTTAACATAAAGAGACATATTCAGAATATATTCATGTTTAAACTCACAAAAACCCTAAAAAGGCTCGAGGATACTAGTCAAGTGTAATAAACAGGATTAACAATAGACTAGTGAAGCATGTTATTAACTAAGCTAATACAAACATGAAACATATCAAAAGAAAGAAGATGAACTAATCATGCAACTAATTTCAACTAAATCAAAGAAACAGAATTAATCATAGAAAAACATGCTTAACAATCAAAAATAGAAACAAAGAAAGGGAGAGGGGACTTTGCTCGGAGGATATGTCTCATGAGCTTTTCCCTATTTTCCCTTTATTTTCTTATTCTTTTTTTTTTCTTCTTTTTCCAGTTTCTTTTCTTTTTCCCTTTTTTCTTTCCAGACTTCAGACTTTATTGGGTATTGTGGTAAAGAATGGTGTTAGAGACATGAGAGTGTGTCTTTGGGGTGGGGTTGTCAGATTTGCCGGAGTTAGGGTTCCGACGATTTAATCTCGAAGATTCGAGAAGTTTCAGTGATATTTGACGGAAAGTGGTTATGTGGGGTTAAAGATCTATGTAAGATGGTCCTTTGGTGTACGTTTGGATGGTTGTTTCTTAGTTTGGTGGTCACCGGAGAAAAGTCCGGTGACCGGAGTTTCAAGAACAGGGGGTTTTTGATGTTTCTTTGGGGTTTCAGGGTGGTTTGGTGTAGAGAAGTAGGAAAAGAAGGGTTTGGAGGTTGGGAATGGCCAGAGACGGCCATGGAGGTCGGCCAGTCTCCATGGCCGGTGAATAGAAGAAGAAGGGGATGAAGACGATGAGGCGGCTAGAGTTTTTTGTTAAAGAGAAATTGCTGGTCTCTGAAGAGACCAAGCCCTTTATACTCCTAATGGCTTAATTGATCCTGGCCTTTGGATCAGCTTTGATCAACGGCCAGGATCCAAAGATCACAAACGATGCCTTTCAGTTTTAAATGGAGAAGGATTGATCTCCGTTAGATCATGATAGATGGACGGCCCAGATTGGTTCAATGAAGTTGCGTCGTTTCATTTAAGTTCAGAGATTCAAATTGGACCGTCTGATTAAATACATGGACGGTCAGGATTGAGTATTATATAATAATTGGACCGTATTTTTTAAATCCTCTGGGCTGATATGTTTGGGCTTGTAATATTTGGCCCAGTTTTTGTATTTTTGTGTGTTTTTCATGTATTTTAATTATTTTTTGTGTATTTCTTGTTGTATTTCATTTTTTCCTTTTGTATTTTTTTTCAATTACTCAATTTCTTTTAATTTCCTATTTTCTCTAATTTTTCTAATATATTTTGACATTTTTTGCTATTCTTCTTTAATTTCCGGTATTATTTGTATTTTTTGTTAATTTTCTTTTACTTCCGTTATTTTGTGACATTTTATACTTAACCTATTTTTAATTTTCTAATTTTTATTTCTAGTTTTTCAATCACACAAATACACTTTATTTCAATCAAAACATATAATTGCAAACAAAAATATTATTTATTTTAATTTTGGAATTTTATTGCTTAGGGCAAAAATCACGTGCTCACAGCTGCCCCTCTTTGCTCGGGAACACGAAGAGTTTCGGTGCAAAGACAAGTGAGCAGTAATGAGAGATTTTTGCCCACTAGCATATTCCGTGAGAAGCATTTTGAAAACCTTTTGACCATACCCTGCCTCAGAGGTTTCCTACATATCCTGGGCTAAACAGGAATCAGGTCAGTGTAGTTCGGGAAGGTCTGGTAGTTTGAAACTACCAAGACTTTGCTACTGCATTGCTATTGCTATGACCACTAACTTACTCCTTATTACACCAGGGATAAAATGTAAAATGAAGAAGCTATTCTAAGCTATGATCCTACGAGTTACAATGATTCCTATCTACTTCTTGTCTTCTTATTATTCCTTGTTTTTTCTTGATTTTCCATGCTACCATCCTTCTTTTTTGTTGGTTTTTTGATTTTCTTTCTCTTGCCTCTGATATATTGCTTTTTCCTTTCGGTGTGGCTTCCAATTATACTTTTTGCTTTCAGGTTGATACCTGCTTAAAAATAAAACAAAACAACAAAATTTTTCCTCTGCCCCAGTGTGGGCTTTTCGCATGTTACGATATTACTCATGTTAGATAAAACAAATTAAAATTTGCAGAAATTAAAATTGCAGAAATGTATTCCTTTGTTATACAGGTGGGCGCCTAAACAGGGCGCCTAAACAGAAATTAAAAATTGCAGAAATGTAAACAGAAATTAAAAATTGCATAAATGTATTCCCTTGTTATACAGGTGGGCGCCTGATGCATGAAAATGAAATGCTGAAAAATATTCCCTTATTATCCAGGTGGACGCCTGATGCACGAAAATGAAATGCAGAAAAAATATTCCCTTGTTATCCAGGTGGGCGCCTGATGCATGAAAATGAAATGCAGAAAAATATTCCCTTGTTATCCAGGTGGGCGCCTGATGCATGAAAATGAAATGCCAAAAATATTCCCTTGTTATCCAGGTGGGCGCCTGATGCATGAAAATGAAATGCAGAAAATATTCCCTCAGTTTGATAACTGGGGTATGTGTTTTTTTTTGGAAAGATGATACCTTCTTGCTATTTTTGGGTAATTTTCTTGCTTGATTGAGTGAGTCCTCCTCTACGGATTCCTCCTTTTATTGTGGTACTTTTTTTTTGTGTTTTTCTTTTTCCACATTGGTCACATTCACTTTAAAGGGATTAGTGAAAATTTGAATCTTGTTGTTCCTGTCTAAATCAGAGAACAATCTTATTAGTTATAAAATGCTGGCAACTGGCATTTTGCTGATTTTGCTTCCATTACTTTCCTCTTTTGCTTTATTCTACTATGAAACCTTTCGCCAGATTTCCTTTGTAATCTCCTTTTGTCTTTCTTTTGTTTCTTTTTCATTTTCTTTGGCTTTGATTTCCGTCCTTCTTTATTTTTTCTCTTTTTCTCTTTTCTTCTTTTTTCTTTTTTTTTTCGTCCCAGCGTTATTTCACCTCTTAACATGAGAAGCTGGTAGTTAGCCTTCAATGGGCAAATTGGTTTTTTAATCAATGAAATGAAGAAAAGTTCAAATGTCAAAAAGGGTTAAGGGTAATTTGGTGTGGAGACAGAACTTATCTGGGTATGACGGTTGATTCCTCTGATCATGCCATGTATCTAAACTCCAACCCAGTCTGTCCAATCGAATTGTCATTATCTCAACTCCAACTTTCTTTCAACCCAAACTAATCTTGTTTTTGTTGTTTTTCTTTTTCCTAAAAAATAGTCCTCACAGTCGCCTTACGGTGCCGGTTAAGGTTTTCACCGATAAGACTCTCTCATTTATTTCTCTCGATCTCACCGTCGCCTTACAGTGCCGGTTAATGTTTTCACTGATAAGACTCTCTCATTTTTATTATCTCAGTCTCACAATCGCCTCACGGTGCCGGTTAAGGTTTTCACCGATGAGACTCTCTTATTTTTATTCTCTCAGTCTCACAATCGCCTCACGATACCGGTTAAGGTTTTCACCGATGAGACTCTCTCATTTATTTCTTTTTATTCTTTTGTTTTCTTAACCACCGGTATTGTCCGTGCCCGGTTTTCCTTTATTCTTATTGTATTGTCATTTTCTTGAAATTGATTAGAAGGTTTTTCTTTGGACCGTAATGTGGCTTTTGGATGGGTTCAGAAAGAAGGGTATAACAAGGCTCAAAATTTTACGAGGGTTCAAAAATATTTACAACTCTCGAAATTATAAAACATAACTTCTGCCCCAGTTTCAATATGTGGGGGAATTTTGGATTTTTTCTTTATTGTGACTGAACCTCAGTGAGGCTGCCTACGTACCCTTTCGGGATCAAGTCAAACGTAGTTCAAACTACGTTCATATTCATTGTTGCATTTTGACTTTTTCCCGATTTTCTTTTGTCTTTTGTATGCATTTTTCTTTTGTTTACATTTGCTTTTTTCTTTTGCATTTGCTTTTTCTCTTCTTTTTTTCTTTTGTCTCTTTTTTCTTCATTTTCCCATTCTTTTTTTTTTTTCACTTTTTCTCTTCATCATGAAAAAAATTCCGAGAGAGGGGTATGAAAGAATAGAACAAATAAGGCTCAAACGGGATGTCAATGGATAAAGTGTTTGGATAGAGAATAAAATGCCTTCATCATTTCAATTCCAAAATCACGACAAATACAATTATACAAATGAAAAGGAATCATACATAATATCTCTTGACTGCATCTATATTGATAGCAGTCTCTACGCATTTTCCTTTAACATTTGTCAGATATAGGGCTCCATTGGACAACACCCGTGATACCATGAACGGTCCTTGCCAGTTTGGTGCAAATTTGCCTTTCGCTTCAGCCCAATACGGTAGAATACGCCTCAATACCAATTGTCCTACTTCAAATCTCCGAGGACATACTTTCTTATTAAATGCTCTGGCCATTCTCTGCTGATATAATTGCCCATGGCAAACCGCTGATAACCTCTTCTCGTCAATCAGATTCAGTTGTTCTAATCGGGTTTTTACCCATTCATCATCATCAATCTCAGCTTCAGCTATGATTCAAAGAGATGGTATCTCGATTTTTGCGGGTAATATAACAGCCTCTGTTCCATACACCAATGAATAGGGTGTGGCACCAATCGAAGTACGTACGGTTGTGCGATAACCCATAAGAGCGAAAGGCAACTTCTCATGCCATTTCCTTGACTCTTCCACCATTTTTCTGAGAATCTTCTTTATATTCTTATTTGCAGCTTCTACTGCTCCATTTGCTTTAGGCCTGTAAGGTATAGAATTACGATGCAGGATTTTAAATCTTTGACATGCTCCTGCCATGAGATGACTGTTCAGATTTGCACCATTATCTGTGATAATTACTTTAGGAATTCCAAAATGGCATATGATATTTTCATGCACGAAATCCACCACAGCCTTATTCGTCACTACCTTAAATGTCTTCACCTCCACCCATTTGGAGAAATAATCAATCGCGACCAAGATAAATCTGTGTCCATTAGATGATGCAGGCTCTATTGGTCCGATGACATCCATGCCCCAGGCAACGAATGGCCAAGGTGCAGACATTGTATGCAATTCATAGGGTGGAGAGTGAATCAAATCTCCATGTACTTGACATTGATGGCATTTCCTCACATATCTAATACAATCATGCTCCATGGTGAGCCAATAATATCCTGCTCTCAGTATTTCTTTGCTAGAATGTATCCGCTCATATGAGGTCCGCAAGCTCCCGTATGTACCTCAGTCATAATTGTGTCAGCTTGTTGCACATCTACACATCTCAATAATCCCATATCTGGTGTTCTTTTATATTCAATCCCTCCACTGAAGAAAAATCCATTTGCCAATCGTCCTATAGCCCTCTTTTGATCTCCAGTAGCTTGTTCTGGGTATTTCCCTGTCTTCAAGTATTCTTTGATATCATGATACCACGGCTCTCCATCAAGTTCTTCTTCCACAGCAAAACAATAAGCATTTTTATCACGCACCTGTATCTGTAGTGGATCTACATAAGCTTTATCTGGATGATGCAACATGGAGGATAATGTGGCTAAAGCATCTGCTACTTTATTGTGCATTCTTGGGATGTGTTTGAACTCTATAGATTTAAATCTATGGGACAATTCATGTAGACATTGCCGATAAGGTATCAACTTTAAATTTCTTGTCTCCCATTCTCCCTGAATCTGATGTATCAAAAGATCCGAGTCACCCATGACCAAAATCTCTTAAACACCCATATCTATTGCCATCCTCAGTCCCAATATACACGCTTCATATTCAACCATATTGTTGGTGCAGAAAAATTGAAGCTGAGCGGTAACGGGATAATGCTGACCCGTTTCTGAAATAAGTACTGCTCCAATTCCAACTCCCTTACTGTTGGCGGCTCCATCGAAGTACATTCTCCAACCCGGCTTGTCATCTTGCTCTACTTCTTCAACATTCATTGCCTCTTCATCCGGAAAATATGTTTTTAGCGGCTCATATTCATCATAAACAGGATTCTCTCCTAGATGATCTGCAACTGCTTGCGCCTTCATTGCCGTACGTGTTACATAGATGATGTCAAATTCTGTGAGCAAAATCTGCCATTTAGCAAGTTTTCCTGTAGGCATGGGCTTTTGAAATATATACTTCAATGGATCCAACCGTGATATCAAATATGTGGTATAAGCTGACAGGTAATGTTTCAGTTTCTGAGCAACCCAGGTTAATGCACAACACGTTCTTTCCAACTGAGTGTATTTTACCTCATAAGATGTGAACTTTTTACTGAGGTAATATATCGCCTGTTCTTTCTTTCCCGTCTCATCATGCTGCCCCAGTACGCAGCCAAAAGAATTGTCTAGCACAGTCAAATAAAAGATCAGAGGTCTTCCCGGTTTCGGAGGAACTAACACTGGAGGATTGGCCAAATACTCTTTAATCTTATCAAAGGCTTCTTGGCATTCATCAGTCCAATTTACCGTAGCATCTTTCTTCAACAGTTTGAAAATAGGCTCACATGTTGACGTCAGCTGAGCAATGAACCTGCTGAAATAGTTCAACCTGCCTAATAAAATCATCACTTCTTTCTTATTCTTCGGCGGAGGCAAATTCTGGATTACTTTATCTTTGATGGATCCAATTCAATACCACGACGGCTTAATATAAACCCCAGTAACTTTCCTGAAGGCACCCCGAAAGTACATTTCGTTGGATTGAGCTTGAGATTATATCTTCGGAGCCTCTGAAAAAACTTCCTCAAATCTTTGACATGGTCATATTGCTTTTTGAACTTAATGATGACATCGTCCACATATACTTCTATCTCTCGGTGCATCATATAGTGGTCATTGCCCTCATATATGTAGCCCCGACATTCTTCAACCCAAACGGCATCACCCTGTAACAATATGTTCCACAAGGAGTGATAAAGGCTATCTTTTCTGCATCTTCTTCATCCATTAGGATCTGATGATAACCCGCATAACAGTCCACAAAAGAGCCAATTTCATGCTTGGCGCAATTGTCAATCAGTATATGGATATTTGGCAATGGAAAATCATCCTTTGGACTAGCCTTATTGAGGTCTATGTAGTCAACGCACACCCTGGTTTTTCCATCCTTCTTCGGAACTGGCACAACATAGCTAACCAGGTGGGATATTTAGTGACCCGTATGACCTTCGCCTCGAATTGATTGTTAACTTCTTCTTTTATTTTCACACTGATGTCCATTTTAAACTTTCTTAGCTTTTGTTTTACCGGCCGACATTCTGGATAAATAGGCAATTTATGTACCACCAGATCAGTGCTGAGTCCGGGCATGTCATCATAGGACCAAGCAAATATGTCCATGTACTCATGTAACAACTTGATTAGATCTTCTCTGAGGGAAGCCTCTAAATGTACACTGATCTTTGTTTCCCGGACATTATCCTCACTCCCCAGATTAATAGATTCTGTCTCATTTAAGTTCGGTTTGGGTTTTTCCTCATATTGATTCAAATCTTTACTGATTTCCTCCACTATTTCCTCATCCTCATATTCTACTTCATGTTCACTTTCAATTTCCTGTATAACTATTCGATTATCAAGACTGGATCGGGAATCATTCATGCATGACATATCATTGGAATCAACAAATATTGAACTGTACAAAAGAAGAAAAATAAAATAAGGCAAAAATGGAAGAAAGAAAGAAATTGCATTTCATTGATTTTTCAAAAAGATAGCAGACAATGAATACATTTGTTTTTGATAGGGTGTGGGATTACCAAACAAAACAGTTTTGGGGGAAATGAAATATTTGAAGCTAACTACCACAACTCCCTCCTGATCGGAAGAGGAGTAGCTTCCCATTTATTAAGAGTGATGCTGGGTCCCACAAACTGAATATCCAATTTACTCGTTCCCTCACCCATCTTCAACATATTTACATCTTCAAACAGCATCTCGAACCTTGCTAGGAGCTCCGCATCTGGTCTTATTTCAGCATAACTTGGCATAACAGTTGCTAAATGTCTTCGTGTACCAGGCCTAGTAAAGGAATCGGATGGTTTTATAATAGGTTTTGGGAGGGACCAACTTTTCTTCTTCATTTTCTTGGCTCTTTGGATATCGGCAATAGTAGTCTTAAAACCCAGGCCAAAAGTGTCATTATTTTCCGGCAAGTGGATTGGTTGTGTTATCCCTTGTAGAGTTATCCCAAGACCTTTCCCCGGTGCAAACCCATTTCTTATCATTTTCTTAGCTACCATTACTGTTGTAGGAGCCACTGTAGGAATTGGCATGTTCTCCCCTTCGGGTATTTTATTAACCTTCATAGGATCCATGACTTGATATACCTACGGGCCCTTGTCCCCTTCAGTTTCTTCGAACAGTGTTATAGTGTTGCAGACATGATCGTCTCCACGCACTATGATCTCCTGTTGTTCCCATTCAAATTTCACCATCTGATGCAGAGAGGATGGTACAGCTTTCGCCGCGTGGATCCACGGACGTCCCAATAACAGATTGTAAGAAACAACAACATCTAGCACTTGGAACTCTATAGTGAAGTCCACCGGTCCGATAGTAATTTCCAACACAGTGTCCCCTACAGTATTCTTGCCTCATCCATCAAAGCGCCGTACACGCACACTGTTTCGACGAATTCTATCAGGATTGACCTTCAGTTTTCCCAAGGTTGAGAGTGGGCAAATGTTGGCACTTGAACCGTTGTGTACCAGAACACGGGTAACCACAGATATTTCACACTTAACTGTGAGATATAATGGTTTGTTATGCTCTGTTCCTTCAAGTGGCAATTCATTATCTAAAAATGTTATCTTGTTTGTCTCAAAGATCTTATTCGTGATTTTCTCCAGATGGCATACTGAAATTTTCTCGGGCACATGTGCTTCATTCAGAATTTTCATCAATGCCTTCCTGTGCTCTTTAGAATGGATTAGCAATGATAACAATGAAATCTGCGCAGGCGTTTTTCTCAATTGCTGCACTATTGAATAGTCTTGAGCCTTCATTTTTTTCAAGAACTTTTCCGCTTCTTCTTTAGTAACTGCCTTCTTCACATGATTCGGATTCTCCTTTACTACTTTTGTCTTCCTAAACTCTTCCGGGGCAAAGCATCGCCCGGAGCAAGTTAGGCCATGTGTTTCATTGACTTCTCCTGTAACCTCCTTCCCCTTGTACATCACTGTAACTTTATTATAGTTCCACGGTATGGCCTTGGTATTTACAACTGGTATATGCACCACCGGTTTTATAACCACAGGTTCCACATAAGCTCCCTTCACGGTCAACAAAGGCTTGGCTTCTGGCACTACTACTTTCATGGTCTCGACCACCGACGGCTTCTTTATTGGCAATTCAGCTGACGCTTTCTCTTTCTCAACCTCTCCTCCCACTTTGCTATTGGCTTTTATCATCATCACTGATTGAGAGGTTTCTTACTACTCTTTCCCTGTTCCAACTCTATCATGTGCGTCTCATGATGGGCTGGCAATGGGTTCTGTGTGATATTGGGAGTTTCCGGAGCCTGAACCTTGATCCTCCTGGTATCAATAAGCTCCTATATGGCGGACTTTAAGTGCCAACACTTTTCAGTATCATGTCCCGGCGCCCCGGAACAATATTCACATCAGACTGATTGGTCAAGGTTTCTGGGCGGTGGGTTTGGAATTTTTGGCTCAATTGGGCTTAACATCCCAAGCTCCCTTAGGCGATGATAAAGACTGGTATATGACTCCCCTAACATAGTGAATGTTTTCTTTGTTTGGCTTTGTTTCCTCTTACTTTCGGATCTGGACGAAAGCTGGGTCTATTTGGATTTTTGTATGTTTTGGAAGGCGAGTAGGTGTTTTGTGCCTGGTAGACGTTTGGGCTCGCCATACATGCAGAGGCGGTGGGTAATGTTGAGCATGTGGGACGGAAAAATGTAGAGTGGTGGGAGGATAATATGGTGGCGGTGGGTTGTAGGGTGCTGGTGGATATGGTTGATATGGACGAGATGGATGATGATATGTACTTGGGCCTCGAGACCACGATCTACTTTCAACAACTGCAACCTCCTCCTTCTTCTTTTTACCAATTAATCCCCCAGTTCCGGTTTGTATCGCCTGGTTCGTGGCCTTAATAGCCAAATAACTCTTGATTTTATTGGTTTTCAATCCCTATTCTATGAAGCTTCCCATTTTCACCACCTCATTGAAAGTTTTTCCAATTGTTGATACCAGATGACCATAGTAAGTAGGCTCTAAAGCCTGTAGAAAGCAGTCCACCATTTCTGTTTCCTTCATGGAAGGGTCTACCCGTGCAGCCTGTTCCCTCCATCTAAACCCGTACTCCCGAAGACTTTCTCCGGGTTTCTTATCCATTTTTGTTAATGACAGCCTTTCTGGAATTATCTCTAGATTGTACTGGAAGTGGTTGGCGAATGACTGAGCTAGATCATCCCAGATGAACCATTTGGTGTGATCCTGTCGAGTATACCACTCCAGTGCAGAACCGCTCAAACTCTAGCTAAAATAAGCCATCAACAACTCGTCTCTTCCCCCCGCTCCACGCATCTTGCTACAATAACCCCTTAGATGGGCTACCGGATCCCCATGTCCGTCGTACATATCAAACTTAGGTAGCTTAAATCCGGCCGGGAGCTGCACCTCCCGGAAACAAGCATAAATCTTTATACGCGACGCTCACTTGGCCTCCTAGCCCTTGTATGTTATGGAAGGATTGTTCAAGACTTCTCATCTTCCGCGCCATATCTTCTTGTTCTAAGTTTCTGACAGGTTTTTCTTCCATCATATCTACAAGTGGTGTGTAGCAGTCATGCTGCCTAAACGTTGGCTCCGGTGGATAATAATGAGTGTCCTGAACATGGAACACTGGTTCACCGGATGATTTATGCAGAGCAGGTAGTGGTGCCACATATACCGGGGTGACCTGAGGTGGTTGTGGTGGGACTTGTTTGGATAGTGGTAGTGGTGCCTGTGAAGTTGTGGCATAGTAGTGTTGGTAGTTTGGGTACGTGGATGATGAGTTCATGGTAGGTGGCTCAGGATTTGGATTTGTGGGAGGGACGTATTGTGGATTGGCTGGATAGGTAGGCAAAGGTTGACCCTAGACCAGGCTTGGTACATTTCCGATATTTGCTACCTTAGCTTATACATTTCCTCTTTCATACCCACAACATCTACAACCTCTTCTTCCTGTACCGGGTCCATGATGGTAGGTTCAATCTCCTGAGTTACTGCCTTGGACATAGCGTTTGAACGTGTATTATAATTACGATGTGCCAGACTGCCAGTTGCCAGCTGAAAATCTGATACTCATCAACAACAAAACTCGTTAATAGTTAGCTCATAAGGGGTAAAATGTAATGATTAAAATAACAACTTTTGCCTTGATCATTATGCCTCATCCTGGCATTTATTCCTCCTTGAACCACCATTTTCTTTTCACCTCTGCTTTTCATTGTTTTTCTATTCTTTTTTTTTTCCTTTTTTCCTTTTTTTTTCTTGTTTTCTTCTTTTCCCATTTTTCATTTTCGTTTTTGTTTTCCGTTCCTACATGTTTGCCTATCGTCCAGACAATTTGTATAAAAATGGAAAGAGAATAATAACAACTTCTTTTGAATTTTTCATTGATACTCAAAAACATCGATTACAAATGATGTTGTACTACAAATGCAGAAGAAATAAAAATACAAAATGTATGCCCTACGAATACATTAATGCTCCTAGTGCCCGCGAGATGTCGTTCGGTCTTGCCGCGAGCCTATATGCTAATCCACTTTGGAGTTTATCTAGGTCAGACATTACTTGCTTTATAAAGAACTTTACTACTGATGTGAATGTTGACTGGGACATATCTTCACACAATTGGCATTTCCTTGTGATGTACTGAGCAATGTTGACAATTCTTTCTCGAATGACCCTTTTTTCCTAAAGCAGCCTGCTAATCCGTTTGGCGTGAGCGTCTAAGGTTTGTTGGTTATCCTTTTGTAGTTGTTGTAGCTCAAATTCTAACCGAGCCATAGCCATGTAACAATGTTCTCTCTCTACTTCAAACTCTTTGGTTTGCTTGCTACTTTTGACTTCGGCTTTAATGACTTTCTTTCTCAATTGAGCTACCTCAACCTTGTGTTCATCTTGTAATTGCTGAACCATTCTAGCTCTTTCCTCGGCATTTCTGGCCAGTTGTCTTCGAACCCCGACTAACTCCTTTTCTTCTTTATCAAGATCGAAGTTGTAGTCGTTCACTTTGTGCCGAAGATTTTCAATTAATTTCTCATCTCGGACTGGGTTATCGGCTGCAATTTTCATAATTGCAATTTGAGCCTTTAAGATTTCATTCTCTTTTCTCAGCTGCTTCTTTTCTCCTTCATCGGATGCCGCTTGTAAGCCTCTCTCGAATTTGAGATCTCTAAATTGTTTCTCTAGCAAGCTGATCTTGGCTCTATACTCATTTTCTCTGGCCACCCAATCTCTGTGCTCCTTAGACTGCTCGGCCAATTCTTGAATGTGAGGCCTTTTCATTGGTCTATCATGCTCAACATCCCGGCGATACTTCTCCCTGAGCTCGGTTTCCCACACAAGTGTCTACCTTCAAGAATTGGCATTCATTCCAAATCTGTCGAATCTTTGCTTTCGGGAATTGTCCGTCCGGACTAATTTTTACTGCTTGTAAGATGAGGTCCTTGTCTTTTGGTATAACCTGATATCTCCCAAGCTGT
This sequence comes from Nicotiana noctiflora, assembly GCA_032618575.1. NCBI lineage: Eukaryota > Viridiplantae > Streptophyta > Magnoliopsida > Solanales > Solanaceae > Nicotiana > Nicotiana noctiflora. Next base: position 98,111 of record JASVEL010006503.1, read on the forward strand.
CATAGTACCCTGTATTGTGCATAAGGCTGAATGCTTTTAAAACCTATAATCAAGAAATGCGACCCTTCCGTTGGCATGTATATCACTATGTCAAGGGGCATCCATTCGTATGCCCAATCAATTTGGCTGGCAGTCAACGATCGCAAGTATGAAATCCAACCTTTTGCTCCTTCCGACAACTTAACTTCTTTTGTTCTCATATAAAACTCTTCAATGCACGTCTTCTCATGTAAGGCCCCAGAAAATTTCGCTAAGTAATATAGGATTCTGTGGTGCCACGTAGGCTTATTATATTTTATGTGCAATGAACATGATGGACATCAATTAGACTTGATAAATATGAGTATGAGTCTTATGGTAAGTGGTATGAGGTCCAAATGGAAGCCCAAGTGTAAGCCAAATGGGAAACTTTTCGAAATAGGCCAAAATTCCAAATGGATTCGCATATAGCTCCACTTCAAAGGATCATATATAATTATATATAAGGTTTTATGTGGTGTATAGCATATCAAATGAAAGCCCTTTGAGTCTAGTTTCCAACGCTTCAAACCGTTCGTCATTTGGACATTCCTACACAAAGTTATGATCAAATTACCAAAGGCTGGAAAATGCTGTCTTGTGTCAAATGTGCGACCGCATTCCTGTCGCATTGTTAACTTTGCGGTCGCATTTCTACCGCAAATTGAACCCGAGAAGCCCAGTTAATTCTTCTATTTTTATAGCCCGACCCCATTTCAATATATAGGCTTTGGGGTTCATTTTGGGGTCATTTCTTAGTGATTTTAGAGAGAGTGAGAGTATTTTAGAGAGAGAAGGAGGAACCCAACATCTAAATCATCCAAATCTTGCATCAATCTTCAAGAATCAAGAACCCAATAGCAAGTTCTTCATCTAAGAGGTAAGATTCTATACCCTAGGGTTTAATTTCGAGTTTGGTGTATAAGATGAGTTATTGAGGTATGATTCTTGGGTTTATTAGTATTGTGTATACATGCATGTACAACTTAGGTTTATGGGAAGATTGTTTAACTTAAATAACTAAAGATTGGGTTAGGGAATGAAGGAAGTCTTAAAAAGGGGATTCGAAATCAAGATGCTCAACTAGTGTTTGATAAATTGTTCAAATGAGCTAGTTTCATGAATATCTTTCTAATATGTGTTTAATTTTGTTATGTTTCGTAGTAGATTGGAATTGCTAGAGTTTTTGGAGTGTTGTAGTAACTTAAGGAAAGCTCAATCGAGGTATGTATGGCTAACTTTGAATCTTGTGAAATCGCCCTTATGTGTGCAATTCGTTTGGCATGTGTTAATTTGAGAGATTGTGTGTAATTTGTTGATTTTGTTGTTGGGTATCTAATTGATGTTAAACTACATGTGGTGTGGTATGAAATATGAATTGAAAGATAACAAGGGAATTGGAATTGGTGAAGAATTGTGAATAATGGTTATGATGGCCTTTATGGCACCTTGTGGAAAAGAAACGAAACACTTGAGAATTGGTTTATTGTTGAAAGAGACGAAGCACTTGAATTGTGGAAAATTGTTGAACATACTTGTGTGAATATTTTTGATTATGGAAATATTGTAACTTGGTTGTGATATTGGCTTGATAAGTAATTGAGAACATGGAACAATGTGCAAGTTGCTTATTTGAACTTGTTGAAATTGTGTGTAGTACCTTATCTGCTGTTTGAAATTGTTGTGTTTTAAACTGTAAGGCGGGGTCGTGTCGCGCGCCGCAACGTGAGGAAATAAGGTGTGGGTTGGGGTGATAAGGGTGGCCGAGGTAATAAGGGTGGTCAGGGGTAATAAGGATGGAAAGCGATCGAAATCGCTATTGAAATTGATACAAAAATCAATGATGTGAAATTGTGAAAGGAGACAGCAGGAGAGTTTGCAACCTGGGGGGCACTGATTGCCCCTATGTTTGACTACTTGCAATTTGTGTGGTTGATTGGTTGTTGTTCTATTTGTTTACCTCGAACGTGTTTGTGTTGAGGCTTATCTGAAATGAGTAAAAGGTGGAAAACATGGTTGGCTGGCTTGATTAGTTTTGATGTAATTTAATGGCTTGAGTTTACTTGGGACAAAGTTTGTCCATACATACCAATACAATTCAAGTGTACTGACGTCCCTTTTGCCGGGGACGCTACATTCGTATTATGATTGTAGGTGAATCAGTAGCAGGTACTTCAGCTCATCAGCAGTAGCATCCTTCATCTTCCACTGCCCGTTTTGGTGAGCCCCTTTCCTTTCGGGGCCCTACGTGGCTCATGCCACTCTTGTTTAGACTTTATTTTGATTTTGTGTAAGGTATAGCCGGAGCCTTGTTACCGGCAAGTATTGTATCGTCCTTTGTATCCTAGAGGTTCCGTAGACATGTAAACCGTGGGATTCGAGGCTCATGTATATATTATGTTGGGCGTTGTAAAAAAACTGTAAACTTGTTAATGAATCACTCGCATGGTTATGTTTGTATATTGTGAAATCAGTTATAATTGGTAAGGTATTTGGTTAATGAGAAATAATCAACACAGGGGTAACACATGGGAATGAAAGGCACCCAGGTCCGCTTGATTGGGGCTACCCGGTCAGGCGCCGGTCATGTCCCTCGATTTGGGGCGTGACATCTCAGACGACCCATAACTCGAGAATGGAGGGTGACGACACAAATGTTCTATCAACCAAATCTGGAGAATCAAATTGCAACCCTCAAAGAAATCATGCCCCACTTTATAGGATGTGAGAGCACGGAAGATATCAGCTATAATCATTGGCGCCTGTGTGCTATTATCTTGTACAAGAAGAGTACTGGCCACCCCGGCGACCCATATATCAATGTTTCCATCTTTCCTCGGAATATGACTAATCCGAGGAACGCCATTATAAAGGCAGATCGCCTATGCTCTTCCCATTTGACTCGGTTAGATTTACTGCAGAGCTTATTCGTAGGGTCATTGAATCCCCCGATATGACCATATCTGCGGTAGATGAAACTTAAAGAACAAAATCCATTAGCCAAGTCTTCGTTATGGACGTTCCTGGCAAATTTTAGAAAGTCGAGGAATCTGTGCACTGTTATTGCCCTCGGAGCCACTGGGTATTTTTCTTTCAGGGGAACCTCGTCTTTCCCGATATAATAAGCAATTTCCTCTAAGGTAGGAGTGAGCTCGAATTCTGAGAAGTGTAGAACATTATGTGCGGGATCCCAACAAGTGACAAGTGCCCGAATAATATCACCACGGGGAATTATGTCCATTAACCCAGTAAGATCTTTTAGATAGCGTTTGACTCAAGCTTGTCCTTCTTGACCCATATCATTCCACCATAGTCTCAACTCCAAAGGGATTTTATTCATTAAAGTGAAGAGTTCATTTTGTACTGTGCTCATCCTGCACATTTATTAAAGAAGATTTTATTCAGAAAAGGAAAAATATTTTTCAAAGATAATTTTCATTTTTTTTAAAGAATTAGCCTTTTCAGGCTATTTATTTGAAAGAAAAAGACATGATTTCGAAATGGCCATTTTTGCCAAAACAACCTTCCGGCGTCCTTTTGAAGCATTCGGCTATTTCCAAAAACAGCAATCACTTCGATTATTTGAAACTAAAACTCAATATATTTTGGTCATTTTATAAAAGGGTGGTTGGACCCGTCAAGGGTTGCCTATGTATCCCACCTAATGGCGAGAATCAAACCTGCGTAGTTCGATGAGATTGTGTGACCAATTATTTCAACAACATAGTTCCTCCTATTTTTTAGATTTTCTTTTCAAAATTTCGACAGCATTTCGCTAATATTTCAATACTCCTATTCTAGAATTTCTCTTTTTTTTTGTTTTTCAAAACTTTTGCTGGTCCGCATAATGATCCAGGACAAATAAATACAACATATAATATGCTCGGTCTTTAATATTCTGGGTCACCTGTCGTAGACGGACCCAACCCCTGTGTTGAGTCCTCTAAGTCAGTTATGATGCAAATAATCGTCCTAGACCTATGTTCAATATCGTATTGTTTCATATTGTCACGACCCCAAACCCCGGTCGTGATGGCGCCCAACACATTGCTAGGCAAGCCCGACCATCTTATCCAACTAACCCATCCAAGTATAATTAATACTGATTAACCGGCGTGATTAGCCTGTTTTCATAACAAATCAAGAAGTGTAGAAATGAAATACAAGAAAACAGTCCCAACCAAATCGTGGTGTCACAAGTCTGAGCCTCTAAAAATGAGATCTACTACACAATCAAGTCTAACCCTAATGGAGACGACAAAATGATAAAAAGAAAGAGGTCAGGTACTGCGGACGTCGGCAACTACCTCGAAGTCTCCACAGAATGGGGATAATAAAGCAGTTGTGATGGCTCTACTGCCCTCCTGAACCTGTATATCTGCACAAAAAGTGCAGGGGAGTGGGATGATTATATTTCGACTCAGTGAGTAACAACAATAAACAATAACTGAAAATAAAAACTCATGTACTATCACTAAACAGTTCTAAGGCAACCCCCACAGGTTAGTCATCACTATAATAAGTACTCTGATCTCGAGTCCACATCTACCTCATCTAGGTCCCACGCTGACCACATCCTCGCTCGTACCACTACGGTATACAGCCATCTCAATATATGGAAACATATACATCTGTCTATTACATATAAAAATTTCAGTATATATATGAATATGAATAAGTATAATGCCGCGGCGCGCAGCCCGCTCCAATACATATACCGCTGCGCCGCGCAACCCGCTCCAATACATATACCGCTGCGGCGTGCAGCCCGCTCCATTTAACGTCGACGGCGCTCACTGGGGGTGTATACAGACTTCGTAGGGGCTCCTACAGCCCAAGCGCAATAATACTGCGGCGTGCAGTCCGTCCCACATGTATATTACATGTATATTACTGCGGCGTGCAGTCCGATCCAATATATATACTGCTGCGGCGTGCAGCCCGATCCAACATAGGTATATATATATAATACCTCATAATGGGTCCTCGACTCTATCCCAGTCAGTATATACTTGGCCTCCCAGGCCCAATATAATATATCACAGTGGGTCCTTGACCCTGTCTCAGTCAATATAGACTTGGCCTTTCAGGCCCAATATAACATCTCATAGTGGGTCCTTGACCCTATCTCATCTCAATCGGTATAGACTTGGCCTTTCAGGTCTGCTCAGCCTAGAACAGGGAATTCCACCCTAGATAATCTCTCTCAATGTACACATCTAGTACGGGCTCATATTATGCTATACAGCTAGAGCTACAGCCGAGTGTACGTTTCCAACACGATATAAGGGTCACCTAGCTCTATAGGTTTCCTAATGCTCTACAGATCGGCACAAGGCCCCAAACATGGCTATCAGCCCAATTGCACAGTTATAAACTTATTATCAGTCATAACACACAGTATACTATTAGTCGGGAAGGACCAAGTCCAAGTCCCCAATCATAATTGTCACGACCCTAGTTCACCAATTGTGAACATGTCGTGATGGCACCCAGTCCCCACGACTAGGTAAGCCTAACACGTTGCGGAATATACAAGTTATAAATACTTAAATAAGAAACAGCGGAAAAATAGCATAAAAGATATGTAATCCGTGCCGCTTGGCACATACATCCGTCACACAATAAATAAAACACTACCAAGATCCGGAACCCCACGGTAACACAGACTAAAAGAGAAATACAACCTGTGGCTCTATGTGTAAAGAGTATCTAACAACGAAATGAAGAAAAATGTCAACTAGTACTACTAGAATAGAAGGGGAGCCTCCGGATCCGCGGACGTAGCAGATCATACCTCGAAGTCTCCCAGAAAGCTGCGGCGTGCAGCACGATCCACACAAATATTATTGCGGCGTGCAGTCCGATCCAATATATATATATATGTATATATCTCTATACTACCGCGGCGTGCAGCCCGATCCCATAATATACACCAGTGCTCACTGAGAATGTGTGCAGACTCAGACTCCGAAGGGGCTCCTACAGCCCAAGCGCAATAACACTGCGGCGTGCAGTCCGTCCCAGATATATATTACATGTATATTACTGCGTCGTGCAGTCCGATCCAATATATATACCGCTGCGGCGTGCAGCCCGATCCAATATAGGTATATATATATAATACCTCATAATGGGTCCTCGACCCTATCCCAGTCAGTATATATACTTGGCCTTTCAGGCCCAATATAATATATCACAGTGGGTCCTTGACCCTGTCTCAGTCAATATAGACTTGGCCTTTCAGACCCAATATAACATCTCATAGTGGGTCCTTGACCCTATCTCATCCCAATCGGTGTAGACTTGGCCTTTCAGGCCCACTCAGCTAGAACAGGAAATTCCACCCTAGATAATCTCTCTCAATATACACATCTAGTACGGGCTCATATTATGCTATACAGCTAGAGCTACGGCCGAGTGTACGTTTCCCACACGATATAAGGGTCACCTAGCTCTATAGGTTTCCTAATGCTCTACAGATCGGCACAAGGCCCCAAACATGGCTATCAGCCCAATTGCACAGTTATAAACTTATTATCAGTCATAACACACAGTATACTATTAGTCGGGAAGGACCAAGTCCAAGTCCCAAATCATAATGTCACCACGCTCGTCACAAGACGCGTGTCTCATCTCAACATAGCACTGTGAAGTGCTAGTACGGGGTTTCAAACCCTCAGTACATTGTTTACTACTACCACTCACCTCGAACCGGTAGAAGCCTCGGTCCGCCTTGCGCTTGCCTCGCAAATCAATCTCCTCGGTTGCCAAATATGCTCAAAATCAACGATAATACATCAATATATGCTAAATTCACGTAATCCATTCGAAATAACCCAAATTGCATCAAAACCCACAAAGTTGTCAAAACCCGACTTTTGGTGCGATTCTCGAAAAATTATAAAAGTTACATATTAGGAGCCCTCGTCTCAATACGAGTCTAGGCATATAAAATTTACCAAATTCGGACTCCATTTGCCCGCTCAAATAGGTATTTTACCAAAGCCCTAGCCTAGGTTAACTTTCCCCACAATTTGATCCAATTTTAGTGAAATAAAGGGGGGTTTCAAGATAAAAATGCGTAAATGAACCATAAAACTTACCTACGACAATATCCCGATGATCTCCCAGCAATTCCCGTCACTTTCTCACTCTAGAGCTCAACAATGGAGGTTTCTAGGAGTGAAACCCGTATATAAAATGTTCTGGTTTTAACTTCACTGCCTGGAACCTTTGCTCTACGCGTTCGCGTGACTCCACTCGCGTCCGCGATGCACAGACCGGCTAACCCTTCGCGAACGCAGCACTGAACCACGCGTTCGCGATGACCATTTTCCTCAGCCACCAGATTTTCTTCTTCGCGAACGCGACCCTGCTGACGCGAACGCGATGCCTTTCCTTTTTCTTCTACGCGAACGCGGCCTCCACACACGCGAATGCGATGCCTCCCTATTTCCTCTTACGCGATCGCGTCCCTCCTCTTCGCGAACGTGATGACCAACTGGTCCCCGCCTACGCGAACGCGGGCCTTGCCTCACGAACGCGAAGGCTAAAAATCCTGCACTGTTTCTGCAATTTTTCTGCAGATTTTTCATGTTCAACAATGTCGGATGATGGTCCGGATTCACCCCGAGGCCTTCGGGACCCCAACGAAAACCACCAACATACTCCAAAACACGATACGAACTTGCTCCAATGATAAAAACACATACTTTAACACGGAATAACATCGAATTCAAGCAATTCAAGCCTAAGTTTTTCATTCAACTTCTACAATCGACATTCGATCAAAAACCCGACCAGACGATCTCCGAATGACCTGAAATTTTGTAGTCACATCCAAAATCACACAACGGAGCTACTGCAACTGTCGGACTTCCATTCCGACTCAAGGATCAAAATCTCACCTATCGATCGGATATCGCCAAAATTCAACTTTAGCCAATTCAAGCCTATTTCTACACCGGACTTCCAAATTCAATTCTGATCACTCTCCTAGCTCATAAATGACCTCCCGGAGCTGACCGAATCATCAGAATTCGATTCCGAGCTCTCTAACTCACAAGTCAACATCCGGTTGACTTTTCCCAAATATTCCTTCTTCTAAGAGACTATTTGTCTCAATTCCCACCAAAATCAATCTGAATTGACTCAAACTCGCCAAACATACATATTGAAACACTAACAAGCATTTAACGTGGATAACGAGGTGATAACTCACATGATGACAGGCCGGGTCATCACATTCTCCCCAACTTAAGCAAACGCTCGTCCTCAAGCGGACCAAGAGGTTTACTGGAAGTAACCCAATAGCTGAATGACTCTACCAAGCATATATTCGGGGCGATCCCACGTCACCTTATCTCATAGAAGTCCGGTACACACTATAGCTGGAAATCTCACAGCCCATCCGCATCATAGACCATATTGCACTTTCCGAAATCACATACCAAATCCGAATCTCATGCTTATACTCAGAATACACACGATCCATCTGTAATAGTCCATACTTGCCACCCCGGGTGAGATCACATGATGTATCAAACAACCGAATTGCTCGAGACGGATAGTCTCTAATCACAACAACTGGCCACAATAACCAAATACTAGCTGAAAAATCTTTCTCATTAGATGGAGTCTTATTCCAACACCTTCATATCCTGCCCACGGCAGCTGAAGCACGCGATATACCAAACCCATCTCTCGGGTCAACCATTCGTGAATCCATTCCCCTTTTATAACTGATACCACAATAGGTTTCGGAGCCAAACCTCGATATTACCTTTCTAACAGGCTAAGATCAAATATGCTCGTACTCATTAATGACTCCAACGATCATTTCGATCATAACATACCACACTGGTGACATGACACCTCAGCATCGGCCTATGCCACAACAAGCACAACACAGGCTCTAATAAGAACGATCTGAACATACTGGAATCACGACAACCGACTCACACAAAAGAGCTATAATTCAAATTCCTCAATACCATCACATCACATAACTGAGATCTCATCTTACATCATAGAATTAGAGTACCTGAATTCTCATCGAAAGGTCATAACATCACGTGGCCTTGCCACAGCTCATGATTCTATCCAAACACTATTACTCCTGAAGCATCTCAAGTCACCATGCTCAGAACGGTCATCCACGCACATATTTAGGTCTGAACTCAAGCAATCAATCACACACGCGGTGATATATTTAATATATGCTATCCAATCCTGAATGGACACAACCGTTGTGCTATTCCCGAGCGATACCCAATACGGACTATTCCTCAGAAGCCAGGAAGTATTGTATACAAAGTAACATATAGGAAGCTATATCTTCCACATCACACCGTTGCGGCGCGCAACCCGTTCCAATAACATACCCGTGGCAGCGTGCCACCCGATCCAGATACCATACCTGTGGCGGTGTGCTAACCGATCCTGATACCATACATGTGGCGGCGTGCCACCCGTTCCAAATACTATGCCTGTGGCGGCGTGCCACCCGACCCACGAATACATCTAGCAAAGGGAATGCACATCGGGTCAAGTTGCTCCTTGCAACAAACATATATATATAGCCTCAAGCTCGGCCACATGAAACGCATCCGACAAAGTTCCTCAATACTGGAGCTGAATCAATGGTAGATACCTCTACACTGACATCCGCCACGAAGGCCCAACTGACAAAGCAATACCTACCAGCCGTCCGCTGGTACTGGGGTACATCCACCCTGCTGGAGCATGATCTGATGCACTCTACCATGCAGTTGCGACATTTTCCCGACATAGTCCATATCACATTAGTCTAGACAACCTGACTTATGACAACCAGTCTGCAATCATATATCATTATTCCATTTCATCATATCAAGTAACGAGATAACCACTAGGGCTTCCAATTTTCAATAACCGCTAAACGGTGCTGATACACACGACATACCACCACTGCATAGGCGGATTACGAGAACTTCTAGTCTCTAACACATATATAACACATGAATTACTATGCCTGATTCCACTCTCCACCGTACGAATACGTAACACATATCAAGCATCCATTCATACCACGTACGCCATTCAGAAATTTCCCTATGCCAACAACGACTCAATCATCAATGTCAATCCAACAGGAGAATACCACAATACCACTAGATATTATCAGTTTACACCACCTTGCCATTTTGACCATATACTCTGCCAAAATACTAGAATAGCAGTACCATTTTCCTTAATCACCGGGAAGCTTGATTCTCAGATTAACTGCAGCTGCCCACGCTGCTCGGGATTTTAATGACTTCCCCTATATTATGAACTGATCTCAAAACCTTGCATATGCCATTATCAACTTTCCATAACACATCGCATATACCATACCACACTAAGACAACATGAAAATTCATATCCCTTTCCTCCGCCGCAAACATCGGTGCACTCAACTAGTCAAGGACTTTCATGATCCCATATAGAGAAAACTCATTACACATCCCAAGCCTTGCATACCAACATGAAAAATACACTCATTTTCAAACCACGGTAAAACACATCATAAACTCTTTCTCCCTATTACAATTATATTGCATAAGTTTAACTGCCAGGACAGAGTCCTTATACCCATATCGAGTTACACAACTGCCAGCCCCCACAAGCTTTATTGCACAATATTTGCAAGACTCACTATTGCAAACACATACCAGGAATTAATCGTATTCCTTAACATACCGTTTTGGTTTATTAGCAAGTTGTTCCATCTACCTAGTTTTGTTTCTAATTCATCTTTAATTAAATATTCTCCTTCACTGGAGGATCACAATACCTCAACTCAGGTTACCATACGAGACTCATACACAAGACCACGCGGTCTAAGGCTCACAGGTCGCTGAATACTCCCTCAATGTTTCCCAGAGGTACCACAATCTACAACACTTACCTTGAAGAACTTCCTGCAATTTTGAATTCGTTATCATTGCTCTCCAATATAGATTCATAGAATCTCATCATTCACATAACATAACGAAAGTCTCGATTTCTTCTAACAAAACCACGATCTTTAGCCACATGCAAAATCTTAAGACACCTGACTGTTGCAAGCGTAAATCTTGAACACCGCAAGGCTATCCTCGGGCGTCATTCACCCTTAACCAGTTATAATTCAACTGCCTTATTGAACAGAACCACTCGTGCCTTACTAGAACTCTGACACCGCAGAACATGATTATATTCAGATACAATTAGCTATCTTTCTTTTCTATACCCCGAACATTCTTTGCCAACATAAATTCGAACATCCTAGTATTTCTTCACATCTACGAAGCACCATAACCTTTATCAAAATTTCCCAACATACTTAGAGACAGGACCAACATAGCACACAACAAGTGCAATCGGTTACTCAGTAACAACCTCCCCAACTTGGCTCGGAGCCATATATCAAAGCACTTTCAGCCACTCATAGCGTTCTTACTCAAATGATGCCACAATGTTCTAGTTAGATTAGACTCAGGTCATTTACAAGCTTCGACGGAGACTCGAATCATCAGAAATCTTAACTCTTTTGCAATTCTTGTATTTATTCACACCAAACAGCTAAGCCCATTCTTTAGGCGACAACATCTTTTCTAAGTCCCAAATTTTTCCAAAATTTCGACAGAGTTTCCTTTGTAATTTGGTCTATCCACCTGCCAGAGAATCACCAAAACTATCCTAACAATACATCGGCAACTCGACAAAACATCACAATGTATATCAATAGCATAAATCTCAATACTACACAATTATATCATCAGCATTAGTACATGGACATGTGCTGCACCTGCTCAAATCATAACATATGTCATATACCTTCCACCACAATACTCATAGCACGACCAATTCAGTTTCCTTGAGTTTGAACTCATACTACCACACGTAGTGCACTTTACATTTCCGCTAAGAGGCATTGAACATACTCACCACGCCCATAGCTAGGGCTACGTAACAGATCACAATAAGGATTGAATACCTTGCAGCTCGCCCATTATCAAACTGCCATTTCCACAATTAAGATCAATACCGATCGTATGAATTTCATAATACCGGCTCGCGAAATTAGCACCTTGGTACTTAAGCCATAGACAAGGATCCGGCCTCAAATCCTCCATACTGGCCCAACATGAACTCACAGAGATTACATCTCGTCCCTCGATTGGGGAATCATAAGCCATCAAGGCAAATTTATCACTAAGCACTCGAGTGCGCGCATCAATGTACAGGAGGAATTTCAAGAATTACATCTCAAGCTGAATAAAACACGCACGATGAGAATTCCAAGAATTTGAAACTTTCCTAAAGGTTTGCAACCTCCCGAGGATAAGTACATGCGTCCCCGTACCGATCCACGAAACTCTACCAACCGGCTCATGACTCGCGAGACCTGTTAATCTAGGCTCTGATACCAACTTGTCACGACCCCAAACCCCGGTCGTGATGGTGCCCAACACATTGCTAGGGAAGCCCGACCATCTTATCCAACTAACCCATCAAAGTATAATTAATACCGATTAACCGGCGTGATTAGCCTGTTTTCATAACAAATCAAGAAGTGTAGAAATGAAATACAAGAACACAGTCCCAACCAAATCGTGGTGTCACAAGTCTGAGCCTCTACAAATGAGATCTACTACACAATCAAGTCTAACTAGAATGGAGACGACAAAATGATAAAAAGAAAGAGGTCAGGTACTGCGGACGTCGGCAACTACCTCGAAGTCTCTACAGAATGGGGATAATAAAGCAGTTGCGATGGCTCAACTGCCCTCCTGAACCTGTATATCTGCACAAAAAGTGCAGGGGAGTGGCATGAGTATATTTCAACTCAGTGAGTAACAATAATAAACAATAACTGAAAATAAAAACTCCTGTACTATCACTAAACAGTTCTAAGGCAACCCCCACAGGTTAGTCATCACTATAATAAGTACTCTGATCTCGAGTCCACATCTACCTCATCTAGGTCCCACGCTGACCATATCCTCGCTCGTACCACTACGGTATTCAGCCATCTCAATATATGGAAACATATACATCTGTCTATAACATATAAATATTTCAGTATATATATAAATATGAATAAGTATAATGCTGCGGCGCGCAGCCCGCTCCAATACATATACCGCTGCGGCGCGCAGCCCGCTCCAATACATATTTCGCTGCGGCGCGCAGCCCGCTCCAATTAACATCGACGGCGCTCACTGGGGGTGTATACAGACTTCGGAGGGGCTCCCTAGGCCCAAGCACAATAGTACTGCGGCTTGCAGTCCGTCCCACTTCTATGTTACTGCGGCATGCAGTCTGATCCGCATATATATCACTGCGGCGTGTAGCTCGATCCAACAAGGATATATATATAATACCTCATAGTGGGTCCTCGACCCTATCCCAGTCAGTATATACTTGGCCTCTCAGGTCCAATATAATATCTCACAGTGGGTCCTCGACCCTGTCTCGGTCAATATAGACTTGGCCTTTCAGGCCCAATATAACATCTCATAGTGGGTCCTTGACCCTATCTCAGTCAATATAGACTTGGCCTTTCAGGCCCAATATAACATCTCATCCTAGATAATCTCTCTCAATGTACACATCTAGTACGGGCTCATATTATGCTATACAGCTAGAGCTACGGCCGAGTGTACGTTTCCAACACGATATAAGGGTCACCTAGCTCTATAGGTTTCCTAATGCTCTACAAGTCGGCACAAGGCCCCAAACATGGCTATCATCCCAATTGCACAGTTATAAACTTATTATCAGTCATAACACACAGTATACTATTAGTCGGGAAGGACCAAGTCCAAGTCCCCAATCATAATTGTCACGACCCTAGTTCACCAATTGTGAACATGTCGTGATGGCACCCAGTCCCCACGACTAGGTAAGCCTAACACGTTGCGGAATATACAAGTTATAAATACTTAAATAAGAAACAGCAGAAAAATAGCATAAAATATATGTAATCCGTGCCACTTCGCACATACATCCGTCACACAATGAATAAAACACTACCAAGATCCGGAACCCCACGGTAACACAGACTAAAAGAGAAATACAACTGTGGCTCTATGTGTAAAGAGTATCTAACAACGAAATGAATAAAAATGTCAACTAGTACTTCTAGAATAGAAGGGGAGCCTCCGGATCCGCGGACGTAGCAGATCATACCTCGAAGTCTCCCAGAAAGCTGCAGAATCACCTAGCACGAGCCTGCTCTGATGTACCTGGATCTGCACAACAAAAGTGTGCAGAAGAGTAGCATGAGTACACCACGGCGGTACTCAGTAAGTGCCAAGCCTAACCTCGATGGAGTAGTGACGAGGTAGGTCGGGGCCCTACTGAGAAAACAATAATATAATGATGATAACAAAATAAACAGTTTAAATGATAATAATTTCCGAAATAACAACATTATGATGATTACTGCAACTGTCTACAATTAAGCTAACAACAAATAACCAACTCAAATAAACAAATCCAGGATCCGTGGGAATTGAACCCACAGTCCCATTCTCAGTACCTCTGGGTCTCCGGGAATCGAACCCGCAGCCCATGTCTCAATAATATCTCAATAACTCAGGATCTCCGGGAATCGAACCCGCAGTCCCTACCAATAACTCAGGATCTCGGGAATCGAACCCGTAGTCCACATTTCAATAATCTCAGGATCTCGGGAATCGAACCCGTAGTCCACATTTCAATAATCTCAGGATCTCGGGAATCGAACCCGTAGTCCATATTTCAATAATCTCGGGATCTCGGGAATCGAACCCGTAGTCCATATTTCAATAATCTCAGGATCTCGGGAATCAAACCCGTAGTCCATATTTCAATAATCTCAGGATCTCGGGAATCAAACCCGTAGTCCATATTTCAATAATCTTAGGATCTCGGGAATCGAATCCGTAGTCCATATTTCAATAATCTCAGGATCTCGGGAATCGAACCCGTAGTCCATATTTCAATAATCTCAGGATCTCGGGAATCGAACCCGTAGTCCATATTTCAATAAATCTCAGGATCTCGGGAATCGAACCCGTAGTCCATATTTCAATAATCTCAGGATCTCGGGAATGGAACCCGTAGTCCATATTTCAATACAAGTAAAAGGAATACACAGAGAGAAGTATAATATGCTTAACTATAACTTCGCCGATAGACAGCGCCAGCGATTACCAAGAAAACTCAAGTAAGACAATTAGGCAACTAGACAGTTAAACACTATCTAATCATGCTTTTCTAACTACTACCGGGTAGGAATATCGAATTTAACAGCTAAAAACAGGAATATCACTCATTGAACATTTTAAGTAAAGCATGTGTTCAACAACCAGCACATGTACACGCCCGTCACCTTGCGTACAAGGCATTTAAAGTATCACAATAATATCCTAGGGGTGAAAGTCCCCCACACGAGGTTAGACAAGCCACTTACCTCAATTCCGATACAAAACCGCTAAGAAATAACCCTCTTTCCGCGAATGTCGGCCTCCACAAGTGTAGTATCCGATAAAAATCAATAGAATCACATCAAAATAGGCCAATTGGGCATTACCCAATCAAAATAACTCAAAATGCACCAAAACCCACAAGTTGCCAAAACCCGACTTTCGGTACGCTTATCGAAAAATCTCGAAAATTATATATTCTGGTTCCTTATCTCAATACAAGTCTAGGCATATAAAATTTACCAAAATCGGACTCCATTTGCCCACTCAAATCAGAGATTTTCTAACATTTAGGCCTAGGGCTCAAACCCACCTTTAATCCCCCATTTTCAGTGAAATAATCACGGATTTCATGATAAACCAACGAATTAAGGTCAAGAAACTTACCCCCGATGATTTCCCGATGATGTCCCAGCGTTTCCCCTTCGAAATCCTCTCTTGGAGCTCAAAAATGGCGTTTTTGTGTATGGGGGTCGCGGGTGTTATGTTCTGAACTTAAGCTCACTGCCAGACCCCATTGCTCATGCGTTCGCGTTACTGTTCACGCATTCGCGATGAACAGCCCAACTTCTTCTACGCGAACGCGAAGTAACCCACGCGTTCGCGATGACTTGCGAAATTTACCTATCGCGAACGCGACGCTCCCCACGCGTCCGTGAAGCACAATTTCCCTTCCTCAACGCGAACACGACGACTCCCACGCGTTCGCGAAGAGCAATCTTCCAATCGCCCGTTTTTCTTCTACGCGTACGCGACACCTGGGACGCGAACGCGGTGCTTCCTCTTTCCCTTCTACGCGATCGCGACTCAAGGGACGCGAACGCAATGCTTTGCCCTACCATGCCTACGCGAACGCGGCCATTGCCACGCGAACGCGTAGGCTTAACGTCCGCTGCACTGCTGCTGCATTTTCTGCAGAAATTTCCAAGTTCCAAATGCCCGCTTGATGGTCCGAATTCATCCCGAGGCTCCCGGACCCCAACGAAAACCACCAACATACTCCAAAACACGATACGAACTTATTCCAATCATAAAAACACCATCCTAAACATCAGAATCACCAATCACACACGGATTCAAGCCTAAGTTTCTTCAAAACTTTCAAAACTAACATTCGATCCAAAACCCAACCAAACGACGTCCAAATGACCCGAAAATTTGCGGACATATCCAAAATCACATAACGAAGCTACAGAAATTGTCGGAATTCCATTCCGACCCCCGGATCAAAATCTCACCTATCGTTCGGATTCGCCAAAATTTCAACCTTCGGCATTTCAAGCCTAATTGAGCTACGGACCTCCAAAATACATTCCGAACGCGCTCCTAACCCCGAAATCACCCAACGGAGATAATGGGACCATCGGATTTACGTTCCGAGATCGTCTTAATACTGTTCCGGATACGGATCATTTTCTAGCTTTAAAGCTCTCATTTAGGGACTAAGTGTCCCAAAATGCTCCCAATTTCAGAACTGACTCTCCCGGCAAACCACAATAGCAGAAATGAACTTAGGGGAACAGTTAAATTAGGGATTGGGGCGTAATTTTCTAAAACGACCGGTCGGGTCGTTACATCTTCCCACACTTAAAGATTCGTTCGTCCTCGAACGAGCATAGAAAACATACCTGGGGTAGTGAAAAGATGAGGGTACTGGCTGCGCATATCCTGCTCGGTCTCCCAAGTCGCCTCCTCGACCGGCTGGCCCCGCCACTGAACCTTTACCGAAGCGATGTTCTTTGACCTTAGCTTTCTGACCTGCCTGTCTAGAATGGCTACTGGCTCCTCAACATAAGACAGATCCTTGTCTAGCCTGAACAGAAGTGAAATCCAACACATGCGACGGTCACCATGGTATCTCCGGAGCATGGAGACATGAAATACGGGGTGAACTCCGGCTAAACTAGGAGGTAAGGCCAACTCATAAGCAACCTCCCCAACACGCCTCAAAATCTCAAAAGGGCCAATAAACCTAGGACTCAGCTTTCCTTTCTTCCCAAACCTCATAACGCCTTTCATGGGCGAGACTCGAAGTAGAACCCGCTCGCCAACCATAAAAGCCACATCGCGAACTTTCTTGTCCGCATAACTCTTCTGTCTAGACTGGGCTGCACGAAGT
Organism: Nicotiana noctiflora; assembly: GCA_032618575.1. NCBI lineage: Eukaryota > Viridiplantae > Streptophyta > Magnoliopsida > Solanales > Solanaceae > Nicotiana > Nicotiana noctiflora. Next base: position 115,730 of record JASVEL010006503.1, read on the forward strand.
CTGTCCCGAATCACCTTGACTTTGTCCATAGCCTCCTGAACCATATCAGTACCTAGCAACCTGGCCTCGCCCGGCTCAAACCAACCCACGGGAGACCCGCACCTCCTACCATATAGGGCCTCGTACGGTGCCATCTGAATACTAGACTGGTAGTTGTTGTTATAAGCAAACTCCGCCAGTGGCAAGAAGTGATCCCATGAACCTCCAAACTCAATCACGCACGCACGGAGCATATCCTCCAAAATCCGAATAGTGCGCTCGGACTGCCCATCAGTCTGGGGGTGAAATGCTGTGCTCAGCTCCACCCGAGTACCTAACTCCTGCTGTACGGCTCTCCAGAACCGTGAAGTGAACTGAGTGCCTCTATCTGAAATGATGGAAACCGGAATACCATGCAGCCGAACTATCTCCCTGATATAGATCTCCGCCAGTCGCTCCGATGAATATGTAGTGCTCACCGGTATAAAATGGGCGGACTTGGTCAGCCGATCCACAATGACCCAAATGGAATCAAACTTCCTAACCGTCCGTGGAAGTCCAGATACAAAGTCCATGGTAATGCGCTCCCATTTCCACTCGGGAATCTCAATTCGCCTAATCAATCCACCAGGACGCTCATGCTCATACTTCACCTACTGGCAGTTGAGGCATCTGGAAACATAATCAACTATATCCCTCTTCATCCGCCTCCACCAGTAATGCTGTTTCAAGTCCCGATACATCTTCGCGGCTCCCGGATGGATGGAATACCGCGAGCTATGGGCCTCTGCTAGAATCAGCTCTCGAAGATCATCTACATTGGGCACACAGATGCGCCCCCTGCATCCTCATAACTCCATCATCTCCGATGGTAACATCTCGAGCATCACCACGCCGAACTCTATCCTGGAGGACAAGCAAATGAGGGTCGTTGAACTGATGCTCCCTGATGCGGTCAAATAGAGAAGACCGAGAAATCACACAAGCCGGAACCCGACTGGGCTCTGAAAGATCCAGTCTAACAAACTGTCTGGCTAAAGCCTGAACATCCATCGCCATAGGCCTCTCCGAAGCTGGTAGATACGCCAAACTCCCCAAACTCTCTGCCCGACGACTCAAGGCATCGGCAACCACATTAGCCTTGCCCGAATGATAGAGAATAGTAATATCATAGTCCTTCAGTAGCTCCAACCATCTCCTCTAACGCATATTCAGGTCCTTCTGCTTAAGCAAGTGCTGCAAGCTCCGGTGATCGGTGTAGATCTCACAAGGAACCCCATATAAATAATGACGCCAAATTTTCAAGGCGTGAACAATGGCAGCTAGCTCCAAATCATGAACAGGGTAATTCTTCTCATGCACCTTCAGCTGTCTCGACGCGTAGGCAATCACCCTACCGTCCCGCATCAATACCGCACCGAGTCCAACTCGTGAGGCATCACAATATACAGTATAGGACCCCGAACCCGTAGGCAACATCAATATAGGGGCCGAAGTCAAAGCTGTCTTGAGCTTCTGAAAGCTCGCCTCACACTCGTCTGTCCACTGAAAAGGGGCACCCTTTTGGGTCAATCTAGTCATAGGTGCTGCAATCGAAGAGAACCCCTCTACGAAACGACGGTAATAGCCCGCCAAACCAAGGAAACTGCGAATCTCAGTAGCGAAGGAGGGTCTGGGCCAACTCTGCACGGCCTCCACCTTCCTCGGATCTACTCGAATACCATCACTCGACACCACGTGGCCCAAAAATGCCACCGAACTCAACCAGAATTCACATTTAGAGAACTTGGCATAAAGCTGCTTCTCCCTCAGAATCTGAAGCACTATCCTCAAATGTTGCTCGTGCTCTTCCGGGCTCCGGGAATATACTAGAATATCATCAATGAAAACAATCACGAACGAGTCCAGATAAGGCATGAACACACTGTGCATCAAATGCATAAAGGTCGCTGGGGCATTTGTCAGCCCAAAAGACATCACGAGGAACTCATAGTGACCATACCGGGTCCTGAAGGCAGTCTTCGGGATATCTGGCTCCCGAATCTTCAGCTGGTGATACCCAGAGCGCAAATCAATCTTAGAAAACACATGTGTGCCTTGTAGCTGGTCAAATAAATCATCAATACGGGGCAAAGGATACCGATTCTTCATTGTAACCTTGTTCAGCTGACGATAGTCAATACACATACGCATAGAACCGTCCTTTTTCTTCACAAACAATACAGGAGCACCCCAAGGCGAAACACTGGGTCGAATAAAACCCTTGCCCAATAACTCCTGTAACTGATCCTTCAACTCCTTTAACTCAGGAGGAGCCATACAGTACGGTGGAATAGAAATGGGCTGAGTGCCCGGCAATAAGTCAATAGCAAAGTCAATATCTCTGTCAGGCGGCATGCCCGGAAGATCAGCTGGAAATACATCAGCAAAGTCACTTACCACATGAACAGAATCAATAGAGGGAGTGTCAATACTAACATCCCGCACATAGGCTAGATAAGCAGCACACCCCTTCTCAACCATACGCTGAGCTTTGAGAAAAGAAATAACACGGCTAGGGGTGTGATCTAGAGTACCACTCCACTCAATACGTGGAATGCCTGGCATAGCCAGCGTCACGGTCTTGGCGTGACAATCAAGAATAGCATAATGGGGCGACAACCAGTCCATGCCCAGAATAATATCAAAATCGACCATCCCGAGCAACAATAGATCCACTCTGGTCTCAAAATCACAAATGGTAACCAAACACGACCGATATACGCGGTCCACAGCCAAAGAATCACCTACCGGAGTGGAAACATAAATGGGGACACTCAAAGAATCCCGAGGCACACCCAGGTGAGAAGCAAAGTAAGAAGACACATATGAAAAAGTGGAACCAGGGTCGAATAGAACCGATACCTCCCTGTGACTAACCAGAATAATACCTGTGATAACAGAATCAGATGCAACAGCCGCAGTGCGATCAGGAATAGCATAGAATCTGGCCTGCCCCCCCTCTCGAGGGCGGCCTCTGGAACCCTGACCCCCGCCCCTGGATGGCTGGGCAGGTGGAGTGGTAGCTGGGGCTGGAATGATAGCCTGCTGGCCCTGAGAACCACGCGGATGCTGTGATGACTGATGAGGGGCTCCTCTCCTGCGCCTGGGGCACTCCCTAACCAGGTGGCGAGTATCCCCGCACTCAAAACAAGCTCCGGGAGGACGCGGTGGCTGTGACTGACCGGCCTCACCCCCACTAGTCTGACCCCTGGAAGGACCCCGCGCAGGAGGTGCACTGGAAACTGGGGGAGCATAATAAGGCTCCTGAGGTGCTGGAAGACCTGGAGTACTACCGGCTGCGGGCAATGCCGAGTGAACTGGTCGACCGGAATAACCCCCGCCAAAACGACCGGCTGATGAAGTGCGGGCACCAGAGAAATGGCCCGACTCACGAGACCTCTTGGCCTCTCTCTCTCTCCGCTCTCTAGGGAGCATACTCTCGATCCTCTTGGCAATGCTAACTGCATGCTGATAAGATATATCTGTCTCAAGCTCTCTGGCCATGCTGGATCGGATAGGCGGAACAAGGCCCTTAATAAATCTCCGCACTCTCTCCCGAACCGTGGCTACCAAAGCCGGTGCATGCCCGGCTAGACGGGTGAAACTAATAGCATACTCCGATACTGACATGGAGCCCTGTCGCAACCGCTCGAACTCCGAGCGCCAAGAATCCCTAAGGCTCTGGGGAACAAACTCCCTCAAAAACAGATCCGAAAACCGCGTCCAGGTCAACAAAGCAGACTCCTTTGGACTATCCAACTCATACGTGCGCCACCAATCATATGCGGCCCCATGAAACTGAAAAGCAGTGAAGGAAACCCCCCTAGTCTCCACTATCCCCATGGTACGAAGAATACGATGACACTGCTCCAAAAAACCGAATGCATCATCTGTAGCCAAACCACTAAACACTGGAGGATCATATTTCTTGAACCTCTCCAATCTATGCTGCTCGTTCTCGGAGGTAGCTGGTCCACCTCCGGGCTGTGCTGGGGCGGCAGGAGGCATAACAATAATCTCTGGAACCTGTCCCACTGGCACTCGATGCTTAGGTGTAGCGGCTACGGCAGTCTGGGCCCCTCCCCCGGCTTGAGATGTAGCTGTAGTGAGAGGAAGCAACCCTGCCTGAACTAAAGTGGTATACATACTCATGAACTGGGCCAGGGTCTCGTGGAGTGCTGGAACAGTAGCAGCTGTAGTCGGTGTACTAGGTGCCTGCGCTCCAACCTGGTCTACCTGTGGCACCTCAGCGGCAGCGCGCGCGGGTGCTGTGGCTGCACCTCGGGCGCGTCCTCGTCCTCTACCTCGGCCCCGGCCTCTAACGACAGCAACAGGGGCCGCGGGTACCTGATCATCGCGAGTAGATCGTGTCCTCACCATCTGTGAGAGAATAGAAAGCAGTAGTTTAGATTTTCGATGTCAAAAATGTCGCACGACAAGGAATCCAAAAGAAATGAAGAGTTTTTCTACACAGTTACATAGCCCATCGTAGATAAATACAGACGTCTCCGTATCGATCAGCGAGACTCTAAGTAACCGGTCTGTGTCCCGTGACTCCTATGAACCTAGAGATTCAGATCTGTCACGACCCTAGTTCACCAATTGTGAACATGTCGTGATGGCACCCAATCCCCACGACTAGGTAAGCCTAACACGTTGCGGAATATACAAGTTATAAATACTTAAATAAGAAACAGCGGAAAAATAGCATAAAAGATATGTAATCCGTGCCGCTGGGCACATACATCCGTCACACAAGGAATAAAAACACTACCAAGATCCGGAACCCCAAGGTAACATAGACTAAAAGAGAAATACAACCGTGGCTCTATGTGTAAAGAGTATCTAACAACGAAATGAAGAAAAATGTCAACTAGTACTACTAGAATAGATGGGAAGCCTCCGGATCCACGGACGTAGCAGATCATACCTCGAAGTCTCCCAGAAAGCTGCGGAATCACCTAGCACGAGTCTGCTCTGATGTACCTGGATCTGCACAACAAAAGTGTGCAGAAGAGTAGCATGAGTACACCACGACAGTACTCAGTAAGTGCCAAGCCTAACCTCGATGGAGTAGTGACGAGGAAGGTCAGGGCCCTACTGAGAAAACAATAAGAAAATGATGATAACAAAATAAACAATTTAAATGATAATAATTTCCGAAATAACAACATTAAGATGATTACTGCAACTGTCTACAATTAAGCTAACAACAAATAACCAACTCAAATAAACAAATCCAGGATCTATGGGAATTGAACCCACAGTCCCATTCTCAGTACCTCTAGGTCTCCGGGAATCGAACCCGCAGCCCATGTCTCAATAATATCTCAACAACTCAGGATCTCCGGGAATCGAACCCGCAGTCCCTACCAATAACTCAGGATCTCGGGAATCGAACCCGTAGTCCACATTTCAATAATCTCAGGATCTCGGGAATCGAACCCGTAGTCCATATTTCAATAATCTCAGGATCTCGGGAATTGAACCCGTAGTCCATATTTCAATAATCTCAGGATCTCGGGAATCGAACCCGTAGTCCATATTTCAATAATCTCAAGATCTCGGGAATCGAACCCGTAGTCCATATTTCAATAATCTCATGATCTCGGGAATCGAACCCGTAGTCCATATTTCAATAATCTCAGGATCTCGGGAATCGAACCCGTAGTCCATATTTCAATAATCTCAGAATCTCGGGAATCGAACCCGTAGTCCATATTTCAATAATCTCAGGATCTCGGGAATCGAACCCGTAGTCCATATTTCAATCCAGGATCTGTGGGCATTGAACCCACAGTCCCATTCTCAGTACCTCTGGGTCTCCGGGAATCGAACCCGCAGCCCATGTCTCAATAATATCTCAACAACTCAACATCTCCGGGAATCGAACCCGCAGTCCCTACCAATAACTCAGGATCTCGGGAATCGAACCCGTAGTCCACATTTTAATAATCTCAGGATCTCGGGAATCGAACCCGTAGTCCATATTTCAAAAATCTCAAGATTTCGGGAATCGAACCCGTAGTCCATATTTCAATAATCTCAGGATCTCGGGAATCGAACCCGTAGTCCATATTTCAATAATCTCGGGATCTCGGGAATCGAACCCGTAGTCCATATTTCAATAATCTCAGGATCTCGGGAATCGAACCCGTAGTCCATATTTCAATAATCTCAGGATCTCGGGAATCGAACCCGTAGTCCATATTTCAATAATCTCAGGATCTCGGAAATCGAACCCGTATCCATATTTCAATACAAGTAAATGGAATACACAGAGAGAAGTATAATATGCTTAACTATAACTTCGCCGATAGACAGCGCCAGCGATTACCAAAAAAAAACTCAAGTAAGACAATTAGGCAACTAGACAGTTAAACACTATCTAATCATGCTTTTCTAACTACTACCGGGTAGGAATATCGAATTTAGCAGCTAAAAACAGGAATATCACTCATTGAACATTTTGAGTAAAGTATGTGTTCAACAACCAACGCATGTACACGCCCGTCACCTCGCGTACAAGGCATTTAAAGTATCACAATAATATCCTAGGGGTGAAAGTCCCCCACACGAGGTTAGACAAGCCACTTACCTCAATTCCGGTACAAAACCGCTAAGAAATAACCCTCTTCCCGCGAATGTCGGCCTCCACAAGTGTAGTATCTGATAAAAATCAATAGAATCACATCAAAATAGGCCAATTGGGCATTACCCAATCAAAATAACTCAAAATGCACCAAAACCCACAAGTTGCCAAAACCCGACTTTTGGTACGCTTATCGAAAAATCACAAAAATTATATATTCGGGTTCCTTAACTCAATACGAGTCTAGGCATATAAAATTTACCAAAATCGGACTCCATTTGCCCACTCAAATCAGAGATTTTCTAACATTTAGGCCTAGGGCTCAAACCCACCTTTAATCCCCCATTTTCAGTGAAATAATCATGGATTTCATGATAAACCAACGAATTAAGGTCAAGAAACTTACCCCCAATGATTTCCCGATGATGTCCCAGCGTTTCCCCTTCAAAATTCTCTCTTGGAGCTCAAAAATGGCGTTTTTGTGTATGGGGGTCGCGGGTGTTATGTTCTGAACTTAAGCTCACTGCCTGACCCCATTGCTCATCGCGTTCGCGTTACTGTTCACGCGTTCGCGATGAACAGCCCAACTTCTTCTACGCGAACGCGAAGTAACCCACGCGTTCGCGATGACTTGCGAAATTTACCTATCGCGAACGCGACGCTCCCCACGCGTCCGCGAAGCACAATTTCCCTTCCTCAACGCGAACGCGACGACTCCCACGCGTTCGCGAAGAACAATCTTCCAATCGCCCGTTTTTCTTCTACGCGTACGCGACACCTGGGACGCGAACGCGGTGCTTCCTCTTTCCCTTCTACGCGATCGCGACTCAAGGAACGCGAACGCGATGCATTGCCCTACCATGCCTACGCAAACGCGGCCATTGCCACGCGAACGCGTAGGCTTAACGTCTACTGCACTGCTGCTGCATTTTCTGCAGAAATTTCCAAGTTCCAAATGCCCGCTTGATGGTCCGAATTCATCCCGAGGCTCCCGGACCCCAACGAAAACCACCAACATACTCCAAAACACGATACGAACTTATTCCAATCATAAAAACACCATCCTAAACATCAAAATCACCAATTACACACGGATTCAAGCCTAAGTTTCTTCAAAACTTTCAAAACTAACATTCGATCCAAAACCCAACCAAATGACGTCCAAATGACCCGAATATTTTCGGACATATCCAAAATCACATAACGAAGCTACAGAAATTGTCGGAATTCCATTCCGGCCCCCCGGATCAAAATCTCACCTATCGTTCGGATTCGCCAAAATTTCAACCTTCGGCATTTCAAGCCTAATTGAGCTACGGACCTCCAAAATACATTCCGAACGCGCTCCTAACCCCGAAATCACCCAACGGAGCTAATGGGACCATCGGATTTCCGTTCCGAGATCGTCTTAATACTGTTCCGGCTATGGACCATTTTCTAGCTTTAAAGCTCTCATTTAGGGACTAAGTGTCCCAAAATGCTCCCAATTTCAGAACTGACTCTCCCGGCAAACCACAATAGCAGAAATGAATTTAGGGGAACAGTTAAATTAGGGATTGGGGCGTAATTTTCTAAAACGACCGGTCGGGTCGTTACAATAATGTCACCACGCTCGTCACAAAACGCGTGTCTCATCTCAACATAGCACTGTGAAGTGCTAGTACGGGGTTTCAAACCCTCAGTACATTGTTTACTACTACCACTCACCTCGAACCGGTAGAAGCCTCAGTCCGCCTTGTGTTTGCCTCGCAAATCAATCTCCTCGGTTGCCAAATCTACTCAAAATCAATGATAATACATCAATATATGCTAAATTCACGTAATCCATTCGAAATAACCCAAATTGCATCAAAACCCACAAAGTTGTCAAAATCCAACTTTTGGTGCGATTCTCGAAAAATTATAAAAGTTACATATTCAGAGCTCTCGTCTCAATACGAGTCTAGGCATATAAAATTTACCAAATTCGGACTCCATTTGCCCACTCAAATTGGTATTTTACCAAAGCCCTAGCCTAGGTTAACTTTCCCCACAATTTGATCCAATTTCAGTGAAATAAAGGGGGGTTTCAAGATAAAAGCGCGTAAAAGAACCATAAAACTTACCTCCGACAATATCCCGATAATCTCCCAGCAATTCCCGTCACTTTCTCACTCTAGAGCTCAACAATGGGGGTTTCTAGGAGTGAAACCCGTATATGAAATGTTCTGGTTTTAACTTCACCGCCTGGAACCTTTGCTCTACGCGTTCGCGTGACTCCACTCGCGTCCGCGATGCACAGACCGGCTAACCCTTCGCGAACGCGGCACTGAACCACGCGTTCACGATGACCATTTTCCTTAGCCACCAGATTTTCTTCTTCGCGAACGCGACCCTGCTGACGCGAACGCGATGCCTTTCCTTCTTCTTCTACGCGAACGCGGCCTCCACACACGCGAACGCGATGCCTCCCTATTTCCTTTTACGCGATCGCGTCCCTCCTCTTCGCGAACGCGATGACCAACTGGTCCCCGCCTACGCAAACGCGGGCCTTGCCTCGCGAACGCGAAGGCTAAAAATCCTGCACTGTTTCTGCAGATTTTTCATGTTCAACAATGCCGGATGATGGTCCGAATTCACCCCGAGGCCCCCGGGACCCCAACGAAAACCACCAACATACTCCCAAAACACGATACGAACTTGCTCCAATGATAAAAACACATACTTTAACACGGAATAACATCGAATTCAACCAATTCAAGCCTAAGTTTTTCATTCAACTTCTACAATCGACATTCGATCAAAAACCCGACCAGACGATCTCCGAATGACCTGAAATTTTGTAGGCACATCCAAAATCACACAACGGAGCTACTGCAACTGTCGGAATTCCATTCCGACTCCCGGATCAAAATCTCACCTATCGATCGGATATCGCCAAAATTCAACTTTGGCCAATTCAAGCCTATTTCTACACCGGACTTCCAAATTCAATTCCGATCGCTCTCCTAGCTCATAAATGACCTCCCGGAGCTGACCGAATCATTAGAATTCGATTCCGAGCTCTCTAACTCACAAGTCAACATCCAGTTGACTTTTCCCAAATATTCCTTCTTCTAAGAGACTATTTGTCTCAATTCCCACCAAAATCAATCTGAATTGACTCAAACTCGCCAAACATACATATTGAAACATTAACAAGCATTTAACGGGGATAACGAGGTGATAACTCACATGATGACGGGCCGGGTCATCACACATATGGTGCTAGACCGTGTACCTGAGTGGACAACTCGGATTGAGGAGGGGGCTACGTACCGAGGACCCACGGGGTTGTTAGGCTTTATAACTTATCCGGCCTCTACTTCTTATTTTGAGTATAACTTAACAGAAAGGGGAGTATCAACCAGTAAGCACATCCCCGGAGGTAAAAAAGAAAAGGGTTTTCGGCACAATTCTAGATATACCATCCACGTAATATCAAAGCGATAAAAACACATAGCACGTTGATCAAAGCATATAATGAAGTCAAATAACATCAAGAACGGCAATTCTATCGAGCTCGAATTCTTAAACCCTGAACCGAAGTTCTAGGTTGCTTATCCCCAACAGAGTCGCCAGAGCTGTCACACCTCCCTTTTTACTACCTTTTTTTTTATTTTTCTGAATAGGAGAATAAGGTATACCTCAATAATTATAAATACCCCGGGAAAGGATATAATAACAACGAGGAAGGAGTTTTTCCAATTTAAGGACAATCGGTTCGGGATTTTATTGAAAATTTCAGAGTCGCCACTTGGGAAAATAATGGTGTCCCAAGTCACTGGTTAATCCCGAATCCGAGGAAGTTGACTCTGTTTAATAGTCCGCGCAACAAGAAATCCGAATAAGGAATTCTGTTAACCCGGGAGAAGTTGTTAGGCATTCCCAGATTCCGTGGTTTCAACAAGGTCGCTCAACTATCATTCTTGATTTTAATTGATTTCACTATATGCTTTTAAACAATGTGTGCGTGTTTCACTTTAAATATTTTATGAATTGCGACGTTGCGAAAATGTATTTCGAGTCACACCGCAACTAGTATACCTGTGACTTTTAACACGTTTCGGCTTCGCCGAGATTTAGGATTTGAGTCACATTATATGTGCACTCGTATTAGGAAAGTATATTTTAAAGTCATGCCTATAGCGTCTAACAGCTTGTTATTCTTTTGGAAAGGTCGTGGAATTTGCTAACGACCTTTCCGAGTCTATCACATTATTAGTTGTTTATATGGGGGCCCCGCTATTTCGTTTTCATACGAGGCTCATCCCATTCGATTATTATAGTCCAATCCTAGCCAATAACTATATTTTCTATCATTGGTTTTTCCTTAATCATTTAATTATAGCTTCAGAAATAAGTCCATGCCTTATCACTTTATATTACTGGGCCTGGACATTTGGGCTTGCTTTCAGCAGACTGATTCATGCATCTGGGTTTCAGAAACCCAAAATGTACTGAAATCATTTATCAGAAACCCAATTATTGATCTAATTGAATACAGGCCTGTGTTATTCGTTAGGCCCAAACCAAACGAGACAGAGAAGGAGAAACAGAAACAAAAATTCATTATATACACGTATTTGAAATCAAAAAGAGAATAAACTCAAATTATATTTATTTATGAAGATGAAACAACAGTACAGAACTACTGATATCAATTCCAGATCTCAACTATCTAACACTATTGTATATGACTAACAGACTGCCTTTGTTTTATATTTTATCAACTACTGAAACAGATTAAGTGTTGACTAAAGGTGATAGAATATTACTTAACTATACGAATCGGATTTATTGTTTAACAATTCGCTAATTAAAACTCATACTTTATTAATGATCAGAAGCTATTTGTAATTCGAATAGTAGGCTGATTGTGTAATCATGTCGATCAACCTTATAACTCTTAACTACTAATTTTTTAAATCGTGCAACCTACAACTAATACTGAACTCTAAAAGCGAATAGGTAGATTAAAACTAAGTTGATGACCTTATTATAGTTGTTTAATCACTGTTATTATATGCCTGTTATGAATTTGTTTTTAAAACTGTGTAAGTTAGTTTAAACTAATTAGCCTAATGTTAAACTAAACTAAATCTAGGTGATTACATTTATTGCTACTATCTAATCTATATACTACTCTATTACATTGTCTTTCAGCATCATTTCATACTTCACATGTATTACTTATACAATCATTTCCTATCAAAATTACAGATTATCAACTTATGCACTGGAAAAGAAGAAACAAATAATAGAATAGCCTTTAAAATCAAATCATGTTATTCAATCCTTCGAATCAACAACAGTTACATTGCTCGAGTAGTAGCTGTGTACCTGATTCAACAAAAGAATTCTATGAGTCTAAGGAAGCAAATGAGAAGAATAATCAGTTGATCACAGCAGCAAAGCACATCAGCGAAATTGAATCAATACAGCAATCACAGTTGAAATCAACACAATCGAACAGAGATTTCAAACTCAGCAAAATAGCAATCCAATAGCACAGTTGAAGAAAACCCAGTAGAAACCCAGCAAACAGGAGATAACAGAGGATTCCTAGTTGATTTTCAGAATAGTGCTCGACAAATACCGAGAAATTACTCTTAGAATATGATAGTTTTCTTAATTTCAGAAGTATTTTCTGAATTCTAAAAATTGAGCCCTTATTCAGGCTTAATTACAGCCTATTTATAGATGTGAGTGGTGAAATTTTGAGGAGAAAATTTGAAAATCTTATTCCAATTCCCTCCCCTTAATTCCTTTATTTATTACACTCTAGTACTCTTTTCATATTCAAAAAATGCCTTCCAGCCTTTGCTGGAAGGTTATAAGAGGATCTATTGGCTTCTATTAGGGGCCTATTACTATAGTACCCTCACTTGCTAAGGTTATTAACAACTAAGCCTTTTTGTTGGGTCTATTATGCCCTTTGTTTTGTGCATTATTGCAGAAATACTAGGCCTAAATGTCTGATTTGTCCCTATAGGCTCTATTAAATCTAAAATTATGCTATTTTTCATTCCTTTTATGCCCCTGTTATTAATTAGTATTTACCCGACCTATCTAAGGTCTGGGTGTACAATTTTTATGCCTTATTTAACTACTGGCCAGTTATTATAAGTCATTTAAGTCTTAACCAGATTTGATCCTTGATTTTCTTTCAATTTTGACCTCTTTTAAGAGGTATCCTTTCATTATTGTCTATTAGATTTGAATTGCAGGGCTAGCCTGCTTATTTGTTAAGAATTATACCTTTTCTGAATCAGCCAGTCCAATGTTTGGACTTGGCTTTACAAAATTAGTCACTTTTGTTATTCATTGGCTACTTAGATTAGATTCAGACTTACAGAGTTGGCCAATTTCATTTAAGCCTAAGGAATTACATAGTTGGCCAGTTTCAGAACTAACCACTCTTTATATTGTTTAAATTGTAGCCATTTTTAGATCATTTTCATTTTTAGCCAATTAACATACTTAAACAATAGCCAATTATCTAATTACCTATCTATCACAGCTATAACCAATACCCCTAAAGCATAATAAGACTAATTGTAGTCTAAAACATGAATTTATCATAAATATAGCCTTCTTATATCAATTTGCACACATAGCCACAATCAGAAATCATTTATCATCTAATCAAAACTCAGAGAGAAATTTGATAATGGTTGAATTTTCAATTAAACAACTTACAACTCAGATTCAGGCATAATATAACAAATTTAACATAAAGAGACACATTCAGAATATATTCATGTTAAAACTCACAAAACCCCTAAAAAGGCTCGAGCATATTAGTCAAATGTAATAAACACGATCAACAATAGACTAGTGAAGCATGTGATTAACTAAGCTAATAGAAGCAGGAAACATATCAAAAGAGAGAAGATGAACTAATCATGCAACTAATTTCAACTAAATCAAAGAAATAGAATGAATCACAGAACAACATGCTTAACAATCAAAAATAGAAACAAAGAGAGGGAGAGGGGACATAGCTCACAGGATATGTCTCCTGAGCTTTTCCCTATTTTTCTTTTATTTTCTTATTCATTTCTTTTTCTTTCTTCTTTTTCCAGTTTCTTTTCTTTTTCTCTTTTTCCTTTCCAGACTTCAGACTTTATTGGGTATTGTGGTAAAGAATGGTGTTAGAGACATGAGAGTGTGTCTTTGGGGTAGGGTTGTCAGGTTTGCCGGAGTTAGGGTTCCGGCGATTTAATCTCGAAGATTCGAGAAGTTTCAGTGATATTTGATGGAAAGTGGTTATGTGGGGTTAAAGATCTATGTAAGATGGTCCATTGGTGTAAGTTTGGACGGCTGTTTCTTAGTTTGGTGGTCACCGGAGAAAAGTCCGGTGACCAGAGTTTCAAGAACAGGGGGTTTTTGATGTTTCTTTGGGGTTTCAGGGTGGTTTGGTGTAGAGAAGTAGGAAAAGAAGGGTTTGGAGGTTGGGAATGGCCGGAGACGGCCATGGAGGTCGGCCAGTCTCCATGGCCGGTGAAGAGAAGAAGAAGGGGATGAAGACGATGAGGCGGCTAGGGTTTTTTGTTAAAGAGAAATGGCTGGTCTCTGAAGAGACCAAGCTCTTTCTACTCCTGATGGCTTAATTGATCCTGGACTTTGGATAATCTTTGATCAATGGCCAGGATCCAAAGATCACAAACGACGCCGTTCAGTTTTAAATGGAGACGGATTGATCTCCGTTAGATCATGATAGATGGACGGCCCAGATTGGTTCAATGAAACTACGCCGTTTTATTTAAGTTCAGAGATTCAAATTGGACCGTATGATTGAATACATGGACGGTTAGGATTGAGTATTATCTAATAATTGGACCGGATTTTTTAAATCCTCTAGGCTGATATGTTTGGGCTTGTAATATTTGGCCCAGTTTTTGTATTTTGTGTGTTTTTCATGTATTTTAATTATTTTTTATGTATTTCTTGTTGTATTTCATTTTTTCCTTTTGTATTGTTTTTCAATTACTCAATTTCTTTTAATTTCCTATTTTCTCTAATTTTTTTGATATTTTTTGACATGTTTTCTTTAATTTTCGGTATTATTTGTATTTTTTGTTAATTTTCTTTTAATTCCTTTATTTTGTGACATTTTATACTTAACCTATTTTTTAATTTTCTAATTTTTATTTCTACTTGTTCAATCACACAAATACACCTTATTTCAATCAAAACATATAATTGCAAACAAAAATATTATTTATTTTAATTTTGGAATTTTATTGCTTAGGGCAAAAATTACGTGCTCACAAGGCGGCTAGGGTTTTTTTATGGTTTGTATATGTGTGTATACTGACAGACTCAATGTGAGATGGGAGTATATATATCAGTTGTGTCGTTGATTCCTGGCCATTGAATTAAATCGAATGAATGGCCAGGATCATTTGGCCCTCAAAACGTTGTCGTATGAAGGGTCTCCTTAGGTCCGTTGGATTATATGCTTGGACGGCTGGGATTAATTTACCTATGCTATGTCGTTTCATTTAGTGAGACATTGCTCTCATCCGTTTGATCAATCGTATTGGACGGCCAGGATTAACTCCACATGCGACGTCGTTTGGTTTATAAAGGAACCGCTCCATCTGGTCCATTAGATTCAAATCATCAACGTCTTGATTTATTTGGTTGGTACGGCGTCGTTTGGTTATAAGGCAGACCAGGCTTATTTCTGTTTGGGCCTGGTCTGTATTTTGGGCTTGTTATATATATGTATTTCCTTATGTATTTAGCCCAAATTTATTTATATTGTGTTTTGTCCTGTATTTTATTTATTTCTTGTATTTTTCTTTTTGTATTTATTTTCAATTGCTATATTTCCTTTATTTTCTTGATTTTTTTTCCTTAATTTTCCGGTATTATTGCCATTTTACTTTTATTTTCTGGTATTTATGCATTTTACTTGATTTTTCTGAATTTTAACATTTTTTATGATATTTTCCAATTGATTTATTTTGTAATTTTCATTTTAATTTTATTTTCAAACAAAAACACTGGTATTTCAGCAAAATCATACAATTACAAACAAAAAATCATTTTTGTATATATATATATATATATATATATATATATATATATATATATATTGGAAATTGCTCAGGGAAAAAATCACGTGCTCACAATATTCGGCATATTTCTATCTATCAGTTTAATCTTTTAGCTTCATTATTGTTAAATGATTTTCAAATAATTTGTTTTGAGCATTATGCTCGGGTTGTGAGTGTAAATGGTGGGGCTTGCCTAGAAGTTGTGTTGGGTGCCATCACGACCGGGTTGGGGTCGTAACAACTTCACCCTTTCTAAAGCATCCTGAACCATCACAGTCCCCAACAATCTAGCCTCGTCGGGCTCGAACCGTCCAACAGGAGATCTACACCGTCTACTATACAACGCCTCAGACAGGTCCATCTGAATGCTCGACAAATAACTGTTGTTGTAGGCAAACTCTGCAAGAGATAAATACTCATCCCATGAACCTTCGAAATTAATAACACAGGCACGCAACATATCCTCCAAAATCTGAATAGTGTACTCTGACTATCCGTCCATCTGAGGATGGAATGTCGTGCTAAACTCTACCTGCTTACCCAGCTCCCGCTGAAATACCCTCTAGAACTGAGTACCACTATCCGAGATAATAGACACTAGAACTCCATGTAACCTAACACTCCCGAATAAAGATCCCTGCCATTCGCTCTGAAGAGTAAGTACTACATACTGGAATGAAGTGGACGGACTTGGTCAGTCGATCCACAATCACCCAAACTGAATCAAACTTCCTCGAAGTCCGAGGGAGACCACTCAAGAAATCCATAGTAATCCTCTCCCATTTCCACTCAGGAATGACCATACGCTGAAGAATACCGCCTGGTCTCTAATGCTCGTACTTGACCTGCTGATAGTTGAGACATCGAGCTGCATAACTCACAATATCCTTCTTCATCCTCCTCCACCAGTAATGTTGTCTCAAGTCCTGATATATCTTCGCGGCACCCGGATGAATAGAGTATTGCGAGTTGTGAGCCTCCTCTACTATCAACTCCCGAAGCCCATCCATATTGGGCACGCAAATCCGGCCCCGCATCCTCAATACATTGTCACTATCAATAGTCACATCCCTAGCATCATTGTGCTGAACACTGTCCTTAAGGACAAGCAAATGTGGATCATCATACTGACGATCTCTAATGCGATCATACAAGGAGGACTGAGAAACAACACAAGCCAACACTCGGATTGTCTCTGAAATATCTAATATCACCATCCGATTGGACAATGCCTAAACATCCACTGCAAAGGGCCTCTCCCCAACTGGGATATACGCCAAGCTGCCCATACTAACCTCCTTCCGGCTCAAAGCATCAGCCAGTACATTAGCCTTCCCCGAATGATACAATATGGTAATGTCATAACCCTTGAACAACTCAAGCCACATCCGTTGCCTCAAATTAAGATCTTTCTGTTTGAACAGATGCTGAAGGCTGCGATGATCAATATACACCTCACAAGAAACACCATACAAGTAGTGCCTCATAATCTTCAGAGCATGGACTATAGCTGCCAACTCCAAATCGTGCACATGGTAGTTCTTCTCATGGGGCTTTAACTGACGAGAAGCATATGAAATAACTTCACCCTCCTACATCAGCACACATCCGATGCCAACTCTCGAGGCATCATAATACACGGTGTAGGAACTTGAAGCTGATGGCAATATCAATATTGGAGCCGCGGCCAAATCTATCTTGAGCTTCTGAAAGCTCTCCTCACACTCCTCGGACCACACAAATGGAGCACCCTTCTGAGTCAACATGGTCAAGGGTGACGCAATAGAATAAAATCCCGGAACAAACCGGCGCTAATATCCTGCCAACCCAACGAAACTACAGATCTCAGTGGCTGAGGTCGGTCTAGGCCAACTCTACACCGCCTCTATCTTCTTTGGATCAACTCGAATACCATTACTGGACACCACATGTCCCAGAAAAGCCACAAACCCAAGCCAGAACTCACACTTGGAGAACTTTGCATAAAGTTTCTCCTCCCTCAATCACTGCAATACTACTCTCAAATGCTGAGCATGTTTCTCCTGACTATGCGAGTACACCAGGATGTCATCAATAAATAGAATCACAAAGGAATCCAGATACAACCGTAACATGCTGTTCATCAAATGCATGAACGCGACTGGGGCATTAGTCAGCCCAAAAGACATAACTAGAAACTCATAATGCCCATATCTCGTCCTGAAAGCTATCTTCATAATATTAGAATCCCTAATCTTCAGCTGGTGATAGCCTGAATGAAGATCAATCTTCGAGAATACCCTCGCTCCATGGAGCTGATCAAACAAATCATCAATGCGTGGTGGGGGATACTTGTTCTTTACTGTTACCTTGTTAAACTGCATGTAATTAATACACATCCTCATTGAGCTATTTTTCTTCTTAACAAAAAAGACCGGTGCACCCCACGATGACACACTCGAGCGAATGAACCCATTATCTAGGAGTTCCTGAAGCTGATCCTTCAATTCCTTTAACTCAGCTGGTGCCATATGATAGGGAGGAATAGAGATAGGCTGAGTGCCCAGCATCAGCTCAATACCGAAATCAATATCCCTGTCTGGTGGCATGCCCGGTAGGTTTGCTGGAAACACATTCAAAAAATCCCCCACAATGGGAACAGAATCAAGTCTAGGAGCCTCAGCTCCAACATCTCTAAAAATGCCAAATATGATAAATATCCCTTCCCAACCATCTGTTGGGCCTTCAAGAAAGAGATTAACCTACTGGGTACATAATCAGTCATACCATGCCACTTGATCCTCAAGATACCCAACATAGCCAATGTGACTGTCTTGGCGTGATAGTCTAGAATAGCATGACACGGAGATAGCCAATTCGTGCCCAATATAACATCGAAATCTACCATGCTCAATAGCAGCAAGTCAACTCGAGTCTCCAGACCCCCAATAATAACAAGACATGACCGATATACATGGTCCACAATAATAGTATCACCCACCAGGGTAGATACCTGCACATGTAACGCAAGACACCCTCAGGTCATACCCAAATGATGAGCAAAATATGAAAATACATAGGAATAAGTAGAACCGGGATCAAATAAAATTGAGGCATCCCTGTGGCAGACTAAAATAATACCTATGATAACAGCAACCGAAGCAATAACATCTGACTGGCCCTGAAGAGCATAGCATCGAGCCTGACCACCACCTGATTGAACTCCCCCTCTAGGGTGGCCCCTAGCTACCTGACCCTCACCCTAGCTAGCGGGTGGGTGCTGAAGATACTGGGCCAGAAGATGAGGGATGGCCCCTATGCTGAGATGAACTGGATGCATGATGGGGACACTCCCTCCTCATATACCCAAACTCCCCACACTTATAGCAACTCCCGGGTGCTGGGGACTAGGGACTGGGACTGAAGGTAGCCCCTCACGCCAGAGTGGCTAGCTGAAGAACTCGACTGAGATGAACCCTAAATAGATAGGGCATAAGATGAACTCTGTGCTGGAAGTGTACTAAGAGATGGCTGACTCTGCAAAGAGCCCTGATAACCCCGACCAGAAGATAACCCACGGTACTATGAGAAAACTGGTTGAGGAGGCTTGAAAGAACGACCTCTGTTCTACTGAACTTAGCCCCTATACGGAGCACCACTGAAGCTACCCGATCCTCAAGGCCTCTTGGCCTCCCTCTCATCTCTCTCCTGATGGTGAGCCATCTCAATATCACAAGCAATATCCACTGCGCCCTCAAAGGTATGGCTCAGGACCATCTCTTGAGTCATCAGAATACGGATGGGATAAAAGGTATGGCTCAGGACCATCTCTCGAGTCATCAGAATACGGATGGGATAAATGAGTCCGTCCACAAATCGTCTGATCCTCTCCTGATTAGTCGGAACCATCCATGGAGCATAACAAGCTAACTCTGAGAATCTCACCTCACACTGTATCACAGACATATCTCCCTGATGAAGCCAATCAAACTTCATAAGTAGTTCCTCTCTCTACGATCGCGGTACCCACTTTTCCAGAAAGACAGTGGAGAACTCCTGCCATGTCAATGGTGCTGCACCTGCTGGCCTACGTCGCTCATATGCCTCCCACCATGTAAAGGCTGCTACTGAGAACTAAAAGGTGGTAAATGATACCCCGCTCGACTCTAGGATCCCTGTTGTCCGAAGCATACATCGACACTTGTCAAGAAACCCCTGGGCATCCTCGCCTAGAATACCGCTGAAAGTAGGAGGTGAAAGCCTGCTAAATCTCTCAAGATGACGCTGTTCGTCGTCGGGAATCACTAGAACTCTATCGCTCTGAACCGGGGCAACCGGTTGTAGTGGGGCAATTGGCTGAACTGGGGCAACCTACTGAACTGGTGGTGCCTCTAGTGTCTACAAACCCTACACTACCTGTTCAGGAGTGCGAGCTACAGGGGTATGATGACCACCCCCAGTTTGAGATGTAGCTGCGGCAGTAGAGACTGCCTGAGCCAGGCTAGTGCAAACCGATAAAATCTGAGTTAGGGCCTCTTGAAGACCCGGAATCACAATAGGCACAGCTGGTGCCTAAGCAAGTGCTGCTAGAATCTCTGCAGCTGGAGGCTGATCCTGAGTGGGGGAAACTGGCGGGTCAATTGGTGTTGCCCTTGCTGCTCTGCATCAACCACAACCGCGGCCGCATCTACGGCCTCTAGTGGGTGGCGTCCTCCATGTCTGGTAGTACGTGTTCTCGCCATTTGCGAGAGAATAGAATACATAAGTTTAGTTCTCGGATCAACAAAGTCGCACGACAAGAATTTCAAGAGTATGAAGTTTTTAAAGGTTCTGCAGCCTCCCGAAGATAAGTATATACATCTTTGTACCGATCCGCTAGACTCTACTAAACTGGCTCATGACTCGTGAGACCTGGTAACCTAGGATCTAATACCAACTTGTCACGACCCAAACTTCGGACGTAATGGCGCCCAACACCTTGTTAGGGAAGCCTGGCCATTTTAACATTTCCAACCCAATCATTAACTTAAAATACCAATTAAGCATAAACTCTCAGTTTGATAATAATAGGAATAGTGCGGAAACCACAATAATAGTAATAATAACCGACAACAGATCTGGCGTCGCAAGTCAGAGCCTCTAGATACAACTAATCAATATCCTATACAAAGGAAATCTATATACGGAAGTAAAAGGAAAATAAGAGGAGAAATCGGGTCTTGCAAACGCCGACAGCTACCTCGATGACTCCGGTACTAAACTGGGCAATAGTAAATAATCTCAGCTAAGCCTTCGGGATCCCTGTATCTGCACACATGGTGCATGGAGTAAAGTGAGTACTCCAACTCAGTGAGTAATAGCAATAAATAACAACTGAAAGAAAGGAATCATGTAAGAACACTACACAATTTTATAAATAATAGTAAAGGCAGTAACATTTGCTAAGAGACAAGAGGGGTTGCTCTGATGGTAAGCAACCTCCACTTCCAACCGAAAGGTTGTGAGTTCGAGTCTCCCCAAGAGCAAGGTGGGAAGTTCTTGGAGGGAAGGATGCCGGGGGTCTATTTTGGAAACAGCCTCTCTACCCCAGGGTAGGGGTAAGGTCTGCGTACACACTACCCTCCCCAGACCCCACTAAGTGGGATTATACTGGGTTGTTGTTGTTGTTGTTGTTGCAGTAACATTTGCTAAATAGGGACATCTGGTAACAATCTCCTACAGTCCGATAATTTACCAACACTGTTGTAACGCGTAGCCCGATCCATACCTAATACTGATGTGGCGTGCAGCCTGATCC
Organism: Nicotiana noctiflora; assembly: GCA_032618575.1. Classification (NCBI taxonomy): domain Eukaryota; kingdom Viridiplantae; phylum Streptophyta; class Magnoliopsida; order Solanales; family Solanaceae; genus Nicotiana; species Nicotiana noctiflora. The sequence goes on from JASVEL010006503.1 coordinate 137,208, forward strand.
AATATAATATATAAAATATTGCGGCGCGCAACCCGATCCAATAATAATAGTCGACTACGCTCACTAGGGGTGTGTGCAGACTCCAGAAGGGCTCCTTCAGCCCAAACGCTATAATACTGTGGCGTGCAGTCCGATCCATATAATATATCACTGCGATGTGCAGTCCGATCCATATCATATATCACTACGGCGTGCAATCCGATCCATATCATATATCACTTCTGCGTGCAGTCCGATCCATATATAATATACTACTGCGGTGTGTAGTCCGATCCAATACATATATATGTATATACTGCTATGGCGTGCAACCCGATTTAGTATATATCAAATACCCTCACTACGGGGTCCTTGACCCCTCTCAGTCCATATAGACTTGGCCTCTCGGGCCCACTCAATTAAGACAGGGTATTCAACCCTAGGTATTTCTCATTTAGAGTGCAATTTGCTAATATCGGTTCATATTATGTTTACAATTAAGGACATGACTGAGAGTATGTGTTCAACAGGTAAAGTGTGGTCAATTTGTTCAACAGACTCCCCTAAGGGTTCTACAGATTGGCACAAGGCCCCAAACATAGCAACTAGCCCAACTTAATGAGTACTCCAACTCAATGAGTAATAGCAATAAATATGGCAGCTCAGTCTCAATAAAAAAGTAGAGTAAGTCATCAATCGGGATGGACCAAGTCCGAATTCCCAGCAGTAACATCACCACGCTTATCACATAGTGCATATCTCATCTCAACGTAGCACCACATAGTACAAATACGGGGTTTCAAACCCTCAGTATATCATTCATAACCATTACTCACCTCAAACCAGCCAAAATCATAGCTCGCCTTGTGCTTTCCTCGCAAATCAACCTCCTCGAGTGTATAATCTAACCAAAATCACAAGGAATAGGTTATAATAAGCTATTGAGACATATCCCAATTGAAAGAACTTGAAAAACACCCAAAAACACGAAGTTGGCAAAGCTTGAGCCTCGGGCCCGCTTCTAAAAAAATTACGAAATTCGCATCACCGGATTGCTTGTCTCGCCACGAGTCCGTTCATATAAAGTTCATCAAAATAAAAAATGAGCCATCAAATCCCGAATTTAAATTTCGAAAACCAAGCCCTAACTTTTTCAATTTATACCCAAATTTTAGAGAATTAAAGGATGAATTTTCAATTAAATGGTGTTTCTAGGCCATGAGACTTACCTCCAATCACTTCCCGTCAAAATTCCCTTCAAAATCCACCAACGAGCTCTCAATGTGGTGTACAAATAGAGGAAAAATGAGAGAGGTCGTAGATGAAATGTCCTTAAAAACCATACTGATGCCCAGATATAACTTTAACGCGAACGCGTGGGTCCTCCCGCGTTCGTGATGACCAAAATTACCCGGGCCCTCTTTTACTCTACGCAATCACGTAAATTACCTCGAGAATGCGATTGCCCTGGTTCTTCTACTATGCGAACGCGTAACAGCTCCCGAGAACGCGATGCATAAATTAGATTGGCCCCCCAAGCCTCTTACACGAACATGGACCTAGCATCACAAATGCGATGGTCCAAAATCTACAACTACGCGAACGCGACCATGGTTATGCGAATGCGAAGACAAATCACCCCATGCCTACGCGAACGCGGCCAAGACCACGCGCACGCGAAGGTCAAATATTGACTGCACTGCTGCTGCAATTTTCTACTGAAATTCTTAAGTCCAAACTTCTCAGAAATCATCCAAAATCATCCCGAGGCCCTCGAGACCTCAACCAAAAATACCAACATACCCCAAAACATCATACGAACTTGTTCCAGTCATCAAAACACGTCCAAAAACACAAAAACCATCAATTCACCACGGATTCAAGCATTAGTTAAACTAAAACTTTCGAAACTCACATTCGATCAAAAACCAGACCAAACGACGTCCGAATGACCTGAAATTTTGCACACAATACCCAAAATCACCTAACAAAGCTATTGCAACTGTCGGAATTCCATTCCGACCCTTGGATTAAAATCTCACATATCAACCGGAATTTGCCAAAATTCAAACTTTGCCAATTCAAGCCTAATTCTACCCCAGACCTCCAAATTCAATTCTGATCGCTCTCCTAAGTCACAAATCATCCCCCGAAGCTAACCGAACCACCGGAACTCACATCCGAGCCCTCTAACTAAATAGTCAACATCCGATTGACTTTTCCACAACATGTTTCCTTCTAAGAGGCTAAGTGACTCATTTCCAACTATAACCAATCGAACTCTATCCGATTAACTCAAACATTAATATTAAATCATAGAGGGACGTAATATGGGGGAAACGGGGCGGTAACTCACGTGACAACGGACCGGGTCGTCACATCCTCCCCAACTAAAACAAATGCTCATCCTCAAGAAGGTCAAGAAACATACCTGGAGTCTCAAATAGGTAGGGATATCTACTGAGCATCTCCTGCTCGGTCTCCCAAGTAGCCTCCTCCACGGGCCGGCCTCTCCACTGCACCTTCACTGAAGCAATATCCTTGGACCTCAACTTTTGAACCTGTCGACCCAGAATAGCCACTGGCTCCACATCATGTGACAAATCATCATCCAGCTGAACAGTGCTGAAATCCAACACATGAGATGGATCCCTAACATACTTCTGGAGCATAGACACATGGAATACCAGATGCATACTAGACAATCTGGGTGGCAAAGCAAGCTCATATGCCACCTCTCCAATCCTCATGAGTATCTCAAAAGGCCCTATGAACCTCGGGCTCAACTTTCCTTTCTTCTTGAATCGTATAACACCCTTCATGGGTGAAACCTTCAACAAGACCTTCTCGCCTACCATATATGACACATCACGAACCTTCCGGTCCGCATAACGCTTCTGGCGCGAATGTGTTGTACGAAGCCTCTCTTGGATCAACTTCACCCTCTCTAAAGCATCCTGAACCATCTCAGTCCCCAACAATCTAGCCTCGCCGGGCTTGAACCATCCAACAGGAGATCTACACTGCCTACCATACAACACCTCATACAGGGTCATCTGAATGCTCGACTTATAACTGTTGTTGTAGGTAAACTCTGCAGGTGATAAATACTCATCCCATGAACCTCCGAATCAATAACACATGCGCGCAACATATCTTCCAAAATTTGAATAGTGCGCTCGGACTGTCCGTTCGTCTGAGGATGGAATGTTGTGCTCAACTCTACCTGCATACCCAGCTCCCACTGAAATACCCTCTAGAACTAAGAAGTGAACTACGTACCTATATCCGAGATAATAGACACTGGAACTCCATGTAACCTAACAATATCCCGAATAAAGATCCATGCAAACCGCTCCGAAGAGTAAGTAGTGTAGACATGTGATTTTTGACCATCCCCAAGATTTTTTATATTTTAGCGTAAATATTTAGTTTTGGTCTAGTATCGCTCTCTTTACTTTATTTTATCTAAAAAATTATCATTACAGAAAGTATTTTTCCTTATTCTAACTAGTTGATATTTTAGTTAGTTTTTTTTTTTGAAAAAAATACAAAAATAGTCTTGGCATTTTATTTTCCAAAAAAATAAATAATAAGAATAAAATATTCAAAAATATTTTATATTTTAGCATATATTGAGTAGTATTTAAATGTCATTAATATAGTAATTATTATCTTCTTTAAATATTTTTATTATCTTAAATATACTAGTAGTATTTTTTTTTAGCTATTTTTAATTTATCTTTAGAATAAAGAAAAGTAATGAAGAAAAGAAACTAAAAAGACATGGTCCAACTCAATTACCCTTAGCCCATTCTTCCAAACCCATTAGCCCACTCAATGCAATATTTAATCCAAGCCATTGATTTTCTTCTAATCCAATGACCATCATCCTTTCCATCTCCATATAAAATATCCAACTATAGAAACCCTACCCGAGTTTTTCAATTCCAAAAAAGCTACAACTCTAGGCTAGCAACCGCGCAACATAACTGAACCACCAATAAGGGGCGATGCTCTTCAGCATTTGATTGGCCGCGATTTCATTGATACATCAACTGAATTTTGCAAAAGAATTGCCATTGTTCCCTTCCTACTACACGACTGGCTCTTTCTGTCAATTTGATGTTCATGGGAATTTGTTGCATAAAATACAAAAAAAAGCTTAAATTTTGAAGGGTTTTATCAAGAATTACGAGAAAATTAAAAAAAATTGACGCTATGGTGTAAGCAGAATTGAGGACGGGCATTTTTCTTTGTAAGGTAATTTTACTGATTATTAATACTCAATTTGGATTATTTGATTCATTTACTGAAGTGGATTTTCATGATTTTGGATTGTTGTGTTGATATTTTGAGCTTTCTAAGAATTAGTTGAGCTAAATTTTATTTTATTTTATTTATTTTTGTTTTTCGTAAAAATTGCTGAATTATGTGGGATATTTTGTGAAGTTTGTTGCGGTCAAAACACTCACGCAAGTGTACGCGATCGACAAGTAAGATAGTAGTAAGTACATTATCGTTCCCACGAGGAATTGTGATTAACTTATTGACTGATTTACACTAAATTAATTATCAATTCAAACTAGATTATCACAAGATATATATAAAACTTCTTAATAATAGAACAATAATTCAAGGCAAAATTACTACACCAATTACAATTTATGTTTATAACAATTTGGATAAATATATTCCAGGGTTATGGACTTGCTAGTAATCATGCTATTTTTCTACTTAGAATCGATTTATTTAATTATCTGGATTATTGATTATAAGGTTAATAATATTCATAAGAATCTTTCGAGTTCTTATGAATCTATCCAAGTTAAACCAATATCTATATTTTTATGATATTAATCTTAACAAGAATGCATTTCAAACTCTTATTATTTAACCAAGCAAGGAAATTAAGTATATATCTATCCTAATTGCAAATCCTTCACTCGATGCCCGAGATTCAAATCTTGTTCTATTTGATTTTATATGCAACCAATAATTTCCTTTGTCAAGTTTAATTCAAAGTTCGTAGATAATATTTCACTGTTAGCTACGCAGTAAAATAATTAAGATCAAAATCAAATAAACAACCCATATCAATAACTTCAATAAAATCAATCTAAGCTTCAAATAACAAGATTAACTAACATCCATGACCCTAGAATACTAAAGAGTTTAGCTACTCATGTTCATACTAAAATCAATAATATTGATATCTAAAATACTACAAAGAAGAATACAAGATGAAAGTTTAGATGAACTCTTTAATTTGTTGCACTTCAAAACTTGATCTTCAATCCTTTCCTTGGCTTCAAGAACACTCTTGGTAAGTTTTCTCTCAAAATCTTCTCTCTAAAATGAATAGTAATTTTCCACTCCAATCCCATCATGCTAAAAATCTGATCTTCTCCATAATATAAGGTTGCATTATTTTGCTTTGAGTGGAATTATGTGTCCCTTGATTTTCCACCTTAGAAAAATGATAATTAACCGGACTAGTGTGCGCGAAGTCCCTGCGCGAAGTGGTGCGCGAAGTGGGCACTTCGCGCACATATAGCCCAATCCGTCTCTTCTTACGCGCGAAGTTGTGCGCGAAGTAGCCACTTCGCGCACCTGGGAGAAATTCTCATTCAAGCTTGTTTCTTGATCGAAAAGACTCAAGTCCGAAGGATTGTTTTTTGTCACGACCCCAAATCCGGTCGTGATGGCGCCCAGCACATTGCTAAGCCAACCTGACCAATCAACATCAACAACGGAGCTAGAAGCTCTCTTTAACCCATTTAAGCATTTCAAAACATGAAACAATAGTAATACTTATACTAACAACGGGGAAACCAAGTCCCAAAATATACTAACTCCCATAGACCGAAGGGTCAAGAGTCATGAGCCTCTACAGAACATAAGTGTAATACGGTTTACAACCAAAGCTCAGAGCGGAAAGAAATAACAATTCATAATCAAAGACAGTAGGAAGGGATATCGAGTCCTGCGGACGTCGGCAGCTACCTCGAAGTCTCCACAGAACGGGGATAATAAAGCAGCTGCGACAGCTCAACTGCCCTTCTGAACCTGTATATCTGCACACAAAAAATGCAGGGGAGTGGGGTGAGTATATTTCAACTCAGTGAGTAACAATAATAAACAACGACTGGAAGTGAGAACTCATGTACTGTCACTAAACAGTTCTAAGGCAAACCCCACAGGTAAGTCATCACTACAATGAGTTCTCTGATCTCCAGTCCATATCCATCTCAACTGGGTCCCACACTGACCACATCCTCACTCGTACCACTACAGTGTACAGCCATCTCAATATATAGAGACATATACATTTGTCTATAACACATAAGTATTTATGTATTTATAAGGATATTAGTAAGTATAATGCTGCGGCGTGCAGCCCGCTCCAATACATATACCGCTGCGGCGTGCAGCCCGCTCCATTACATATACCGCTACGGCGTGCAGCCCGCTCCATTTAACGTCGACGGCGCTCACTGGGGGTGTATACAGACTTCGGAGGGGCTCCCTAGGCCCAAGCGCTATGGTGCTATGGCGTGCAGCCATGTCCACCATATATCACTGCGGCGTGCAGTCCGATCCAATATATATATATATACATGTATAATTATACTGCCGCGGCGTGCAGCCCGATCCCATAATATACCAGCGCTCACCGGAATGTGTGCGTACTCACTCTAGAAGGGCTCCTACGACCCAAGCGCAATAATATCGCGGCGTGCGTCCGTCCCACATGTATATCACATGTATATTACGCGGCGTGCAGTACGATCCAACATATATACCGCGCGGCGTGCGTCCCGATCCAACGTAGGTATATATATATACTACCTCATAATGGGTCCTCGACCCTATCCTAGTCAATATATACTTGGCCTCTCAGGCCCAATATAATATATCACAGTGGGTCCTTGACCCTGTCTCAGTCAATATAGACTTGGCCTTTCAGGCCCGCTCAGCTAGAACAGGGAATTCCACCCTAGATAATCTCTCCATATGTACACATCTAGTACGGGCTCATATTATACTATACAGCTAGAGCTATGGCTGAGTGTATGCTTCCAACACAATATAAGGGTCACCTAGCTCTATAGGTTCCCTAATGCTCTACAGATCAGCACAAGGCCCCAAACATAGCTATCAGCCCAATTGCACAGTTATAAACTTATCATCAGTCATAACACACAGTATACTATTAGTCGGGAAGGACTAAGTCCGAACCCCCAATCACAATGTCACCACGCCCGTCATAAAACGCGTGTCTCATCTCAATATAGCACTGTGAAGTGCTAGTACGGGGTTTCAAACCCTCAGTACATTATTTACTACTACCACTCACCTCGATCCGATAGAAGCCTTAATCCGCCTTGCGCTCGCCTCGCAATTCAATCACCTTGAATGCCGAATCTGCTCAAAATCAATGAGAATATATCAATATAGGCTAATTAAACACAACCCATTCGAAATAACTCAATTTACATCAAAATTCCCAAAGTTGCCAAAACCCGAGCCCCGGGCCCACATTCCGAAAATTTACGAAATTCACATTTCTGGAACCCTTGTCTCGCCACGAGTCCATACATATAAAATTTACCAAAATCGGACTCCGTTTGCCTACTCAAATCGGTGTTTTTCTTTAATTTAGGCTTAGGGCTCAAACCCACAATTAATCTTCCATTTACAGGGAATTAACCAAAGATTTCATGTAAAAATGATGTAATTAAGCCACAAAACTTACCTCCGACGAATCCCCGATGAATTACCAGCAATTCCCGTGAGTTTCTCTCTCTAGAACTCAAAAATGGCGTTTTGGGTGTATGAACCCGCAACCCCTCTGTTCTGTGATTTAATTCACTGCCGGAACGATTTCTTCTATGCGATCGCATTCCCCTTGTTGCGATCGCATAGAGCAAGTTTCTCATGCCTCCAATTTGTTCTCTGCGATCGCAGGCCTAGCCATGCGATCGCATAGCTTCGCATCAAATACCCTCCGCGATCGCAATCGAGCCCCCGCGATCGCAATGCACAATTTCCGGACACTATGCGACCGCAATGCCCTCCATGCGATCGCATAGAGTAAACTTCACGCCCCCTTCCACTCTTCTATGCGATCGCAATCATCTAAATGCGTGCACAGTAACCTGCAATTTTCTACAGGTTTTGCCAAGTTTAAAATGCCCGGTTGATGGTCCGAATTCATCCCGAGGCCCCCGGACCCCAACGAAAACCACCAACATACTCCAAAACATGATACGGACTTGTTCCAATCATAAAAACACCATCCTAAACATCAAAATCACCATTTTCACGAGGATTCCAGCCTAAGTTTCTTCAAAACTTCCGAAACTAACATTCAATCCAAAACCTGACCAAACGACGTCCGAATGACCTGAAATTTTGTGGACATATCCAAAATCACATAACAAAGCTACAGGAATTGTCGGAATTCCATTCCGACCCCGGATCAAAATCTCACCTACCGTTCGGATTTCGCCAAAATTCAACCTTAGCCAATTCAAGCCTATTTCTACACCGGCCTCCAAATTCAATTCCGATTGTTCCCCTAAGTCACAAATCACCTCCCGGAACTAACCGAATCATCAGAATCCGATTCCGAGCCCTCTAACCAAATAGTCAACTCCGGGTTGACTTTCCTTATTCAAGTCTCCTTCAAAAAGGCTATATGCCTCATTTTCAATCCAATTCACTCCTAACTCACCCGATAGACTTTAACACTGATACAAAAGCATAAAACATACAATTTCAACATAACAGGGTGGTAATTCCCGTAACGACGGGCCGGGTCGTTACATTCTCCCCAACTTAAACAATCGCTCGTCCTCGAGCGTACCAGAGTTGTACTAGAAGCAACTCAATAACTGAATGACCTTACCCAGCATATATTCGGCGATCATACGTCATCCTATCTCACATAAGTCCGAAAACACCATATAGTCAAAATTTCACAGACCATCCGAACCATAAATCACATTGCACTTTCCGAAATCATATCCCAATTGCTAATCCCATGTCTATATTCACGATACACTAGAATCCACTGCAATAACCCACACTCACCACTCCGGGTGAGATCATATGATGTATCAAACAACCCAATCGCTCGAGACAATAGTCTCTAATCACAATAATTTCTCACGATAACCAAATACCAACTGAAAAACCCTTTTCATTAGATAGAGTTTTGTTCCAACACCTTCATATCATGCCCACGGTAACCGAACACGCGATATATCGAACCCATCTCTCGGGTCAACCATTCGTGAATCTATTTCTCTTTTAAAATTGATACCACAATAAGTTTCGAAGCCAAACCTCGATATTACCTTTCTAACGAGCTGAAATCATATATGCTCGCTCTCATTAATGACTTGAATGATCATTTCGGTTATAACACACCACACTGGTAACATGACACCTCAGCATCGGCCTAGGCCACAACGAGCACAACACAGGCTCCAATAAGAACGATCCGAACACACTCGAATCCTGACAACTGACTCGCACAAAAAGCCATAATTCAAATTCTTCCATACCATCACAACACATAACTGAGATTCTTGTCTCACATCATAGGATTAGAGTGCCTGAATCCTCCTCGAAAGGTCATAACATCACGTGGCCTTGCCACAACTCATGATTCCATCCAAACACTATTACCCATGGAGCATCTCAAGTCGAAATGCTCAAAACGGTCAGCCACCCACATATTTAGGCCTGACTCAAGCAATCAATCACACGCGGTGATACATTTAGTATATGCTATCGAATCCTGAATGGACACAACCGATGTGCTATTCCCCGAGCGATACCCAATACGGACTATTCCTCAGAAGAGAGGAAGTATTGTATACAAGGTACATATAGGAAGCTATATTTCCCACATCACACCGTTGCGGCGCGCAACCCATTCCAATAGCATACCTGTGGCGGCGTGCCACCCGATCCAGATACCATACATGTGGCGGCGTGCCACCCGATCCAGATACTATACATGTGGCGGCGTGCCACCCGATCCAGATACTATACATGTGGCGGCGTGCCACCCGATCCACGTATAAATCTAGCAAAAAGGGAATGCACATCGACTCAAGTTGCTCATTGCAACAAACATGTATATATATAGCCTCGAGCTCGGTCACATGAATCTCATCCGACAAAGTTCCTCAATACCGGAACTGAATCAATGGTAGATACCTCTACACTGACATCCACCACGAAGGCCCAACTGACAAAGCAATACCTACCAGCCGTCCGCTGGCCCTAGGGTACATCCACCCTGCTGGAGCATGATCTGATGCGCTCTGCCATGCAGTTTGCGACATGTTTCCGACATAGTCCATATCACATTAGTCTGGACAACCTGGCTTATGACAACCAGTCAGCAATCGTATATCATTATTCAAATGCATCATATCAAGTGACGAGATAGCCACTAGGGCTTCCAATTTCCGATAACCGCTACATTGTGCCGATACACACGATATACCGCCGCTGCGTAGGCGGGTTACGAGAACTTCTAGTCTCCAACACATACATAACACAGGAATCACTATACCTGATTCCGTACTTCACCGTACGATTACATAACGCACCTCAAGCGTCCATTCATACCACGAAAGCCATTCATAAATTTCACTATGTCATCAACGACTCAATTATTACAGTCGATCCAACGAGAAAATACCACCATACTACTACATATTATCAATTTAAATTACCTTGTCCATTTGCACCATATACCCTGCCAAATTACTAGAATAGCAGTACCATTTTCTTAAATCACCAGAAAGATCAATTCTTGAATCACCTGCAGCCGTCCGCGCTGCTCAATAATTTTATTGGCTTCCCATATATTATGAACTGATCTCAAAACCTTGAATATGCCATTATCAACTTTCCATAACACATCGCGTATACCACATCACCCTAAGATAACATGGAAATTCATATTCCTTTCCTATGCCGCAAAGATCGGCGCACTCAACACATCAATGGCTTTCATGATCCCATATAGAGAAAACTCATTACACATTTCCAGCTTTACATACCAACAGGAAAAATACACTCATTTTCAAACCACGTATAAGACATCGCAAACTCTTTCTCCCAGTTACATTGCATAAATTAAACCGCCAGGACTGAGTCCTTATACCCATATCAAGTTACACAACTGCCAGCTCTCAAAAGCTTTGCTGCACAATATCTGTAAGACTCATTACTTCAACCATATACCAGGAATTAGTCGTATTCCTTTTCATACCATTCTGGTTTATTAACAAGTTGTTCCATTTACCCAGTTTCCTTTCTAATTCATCTTTAATTTAATATTAGCCATTATTGTAGCACCATAACACATCAACTCATTCCACACGAGACTCGTACATAAGACCACACGGTCTAAGACATATAGGCCACTGAATATTCTCTCAATATTTCCCGAAGGATCACATCCTACAATACTTTATTTTGAAGAACCTCTTGCGATTTGAATTCGTTATCATTACCTTCCAATACGGATTACATAGAATCCCATCATTCACATAATATAACACAAGTACTGATCTCTTCTAACGAAACCATCATCTTTAGCCACATGCACAATCTTAAGGCACCTGACTGTTATAAGCAAAATCTTGAACACTGCAAAACCATTCTCGGGCATCATTCACCCTTATTCAACTGTAATTCAACCGTCTTATTGAACAAAACCACTCGTGTTTTGTTAGAACTCTGACATCGCATAACATGATTACTTACAGGTACAATTCGCTATCTTTCCTTTCTATACACCGAACATTCTCTACCAAAAGTAGTTCAAAACATCCTAGTATTTCTTCAAATCTACGAAGCACCATAAGCCTTTATCAAAATTTCCCAACATACCTAGAGACAGAGCCAACACAGCACACGACAGTGCAATCAGATAATCGATAACAACCTCCCCAACTTAGCTCGAAGTCATTCATCAAAGCATTTTCAATCACTCATATCATTATTACTCAAATGATGCCACAAAGTTCTAGTTAGATTAAACTCAGTCATTTACAAGCTTCGGTGGAGATTCGAATCATCAGAAATATTAACCCTTTTTGCAATTCTTGCATTCATTCACACACAACAGTTACGCCCCCTCTTTAGGTGGCAAAATCTTTTCTAAGTCCCGGATTTTCCAAAAATTTCGGCAGAGTTTCCTTTGTAAATTGGCCTATCCACCCGCCAGAGAATCACCAAACCATTCTAACAATACATCCACAACTCAACAAAACATCACAATGTATTTCAACAACATTAAATCTCAATACTATACGAATCATATTATCACAATTATACCTGAGCATGTACTGCACCTGCTCGAATCATAACATATATCAAATACCTTTCAATTACACGTGAGAGTCAATCCACTTACCTCGCCTCAATTTAGCATCTCAGTACAATACCATCCACCAGGATACACATAGCATAATCACTTTAGTCTTCCCGAGTTTGAACTCGTTCCGCTACACATAAGGCACTTTACCTTCCAATTAAGAGGCGATGAAAATATTTCTCACGCCCATAGCTAGGGCTATATATCAAATCACAATAAAGACCAATACCGATCGTATGCACTTCATAATACCGGCTCGCGAAATTAGTACCTTGGTGCTCAAGCCATAGACAAAGATCCGGCCTCAAGTCCTCCCGACTGGCCCAACATGAATTCACGGGGATTATATCTCGCCCCTCGTTCGGAGAAATCACAAGCCATAAGGCAATTATATTACTGAGCGCTCGATGCGTACACATACGTGTGGAAGGAATTTCAAAAATTATATTTCAAGCTGAATCAAGTACGCACGATAAGAATTCCAAGAAAAGTGAAGTTTTCCTAAAGGTTCGCAGCCTCCCGAGGATAAGTACAAGCGTCCCCGTACCGATCCACAAGACTCTACTAACCGGCTCAAGACTCACGAGGCCTAGTAAACCTAGGCTCTGATACCAACTTGTCACGACCCCAAATCCGGTCGTGATGGCGCCCAGAGCACATTGCTAAGCCAGCCTGACCAATCAACATCAACAACGGAGCTAGAAGCTCTCTTTAACCCATTTAAGCATTTCAAAACATGAAACAATAGTAATACTTATACTAACAACGGGGAAACCAAGTCCCAAAATATACTAACTCCCATAGACCGAAGGGTCAAGAGTCCTGAGCCTCTACAGAACATAAGTGTAATACGGTTTACAACCAAAGCTCGGAGCGGAAAGAAATAACAATACATAATCAAAGACAGTAGGAAGGGATATCGGGTCCTGCGGACGTCGGCAGCTACCTCGAAGTCTCCACAGAATGGGGATAATAAAGAAGTTGTGACTGCTCAACTGCCCTTCTGAACCTGTATATCTGCACACAAAAATGCAGGGAGTGGGGTGAGTATATTTCAACTCAGTAAGTGATAATAATAAACAATAACTGGAAGTAAGAACTCCTGTACTGTCACTAAATAGTTCTAAGGCAAACCCCCACAGGTAAGTCATCACTACAATGAATTCTCTGATCTCCAGTCCATATCCATCTCAACTGGGTCCCACACTGACCACATCCTCACTCGTACCACTACAGTGTACAACCATCTCAATATATAGAGACATATACATTTGTCTATAACACATAAGTATTTACGTATTTATAAGGATATTAGTAAGTATAATGCTGCGGCGTGCAGCCCGCTCCAATACATATACCGCTGCGGCGTGCAGCCCGCTCCAATACATATACCGTTGCGGCGTGCAGCCCGCTCCATTTAACGTCGACGGCGCTCACTGGGGGTGTATACAGACTTCGGAGGGGCTCCCTAGGCCCAAGCGCTATGGTGCTATGGCGTGCAGCCAGGTCCACCATATATCACTGCGGCGTGCAGTACGATCCAATATATATATATATACATGTATAATTATACTACTGCGGCGTGCAGCCCGATCCCATAATATACCAGCGCTCACCGGAATGTGTGCAGACTCAGACTCCGAAGGGGCTCCTACGACCCAAGCGCAATAATACCGCGGCGTGCGGTCCGTCCCACATGTATATCACATGTATATTACCGCGGCGTGCGTACGATCCAACATATATACTGCTGCGGCGTGCGGCCCGATCCAATGTAGGTATATATATATACTACCTCATAACGGGTCCTCGACCCTATCCCAGTCAGTATATACTTGGCCTCTCAGGCCCAATATAATATATCACAGTGGGTCCTTGACCCTGTCTCAGTCAATATAGACTTGGCCTTTCAGGCCCGCTCAGCTAGAACAGGGAATTCCACCCTAGATAATCTCTCTCAATGTACACATCTAGTACGGGCTCATATTATACTATACAGCTAGAGCTATGGCTGAGTGTATGCTTCCAACACAATATAAGGGTCACCTAGCTCTATAGGTTCCCTAATGCTCTACAGATCGGCACAAGGCCCCAAACATGGCTATCAGCCCAATTGCACAGTTATAAACTTATTATCAGTCATAACACACAGTATACTATTAGTCGGGAAGGACTAAGTCCGAACCCCCAATCACAATGTCACCACGCCCGTCATAAAACGCGTGTCTCATCCCAATATAGCACTGTGAAGTGCTAGTACGGGGTTTCAAACCCTCGGTACATTATTTACTACTACCACTCACCTCGATCCGATAGAAGCCTTAATCCGCCTTGCGCTCGCCTCGCAATTCAATCACCTTGAATGCCGAATCTGCTCAAAATCAATGAGAATACATCAATATAGGCTAATTAAACACAACCCATTCGAAATAACTCAATTTACATCAAAATTCCCAAAGTTGCCAAAACCCGAGCCCCGGGCCCACATTCCGAAAATTTACGAAATTCACATTTCTGGAACCCTTGTCTCGCCACGAGTCCATACATATAAAATTTACCAAAATCGGACTCCGTTTGCCTACTCAAATCGGTGTTTTTCTTTAATTTAGGCTTAGGGCTCAAACCCACAATTAATCTTCCATTTACAGGGAATTAACCAAAGATTTCATGTAAAAATGATGTAATTAAGCCACAAAACTTACCTCCGACGAATCCCCGATGAATTACCAGCAATTCCCGTGAGTTTCTCTCTCTAGAACTCAAAAATGGCGTTTTGGGTGTATGAACCCGCGACCCTTCTGTTCTGTGATTTAATTCACTGCCAGAACGATTTCTTCTATGCGATCGCATTCCCCTTGTTGCGATCGCATAGAGCAAGTTTCTCATGCCTCCAATTTGTTCTCTGCGATCGCAGGCCTAGCCATGCGATCGCATAGCTTCGCATCAAATACCCTCCGCGATCGCAATCGAGCCCCCGCGATCGCAATGCACAATTTCCGGACACTATGCGACCGCAATGCCCTCCATGCGATCGCATAGAGTAAACTTCACGCCCCTTCCACTCTTCTATGCGATCGCAATCATCTCTATGCGATCGCATAGAGCAATTGCTGACTGCAATTTTCTGCAGAATTTTTCCAAGTTCTAAATGCCCGGTTGATGGTCCGAATCCATCCCGAGGCCCCCGGGACCCCAACGAAAACCACCAACATACTCCAAAACATGATACGGACTTGTTCCAATCATAAAAACACCATACTAAACATCGAAATCACCAGTTACACACGGATTCAAGCCTAAATTTCTTAAAACTTTCCGAATTACACATTCGATCAAAAACCCGACCAAACGACGTCCGAATGACCTGAAATTTTGCAGGCACATCCAAAATCACCTAACGGAGCTACTGCAACTATCGGAATTCCATTCCGACCCCCGGATCAAAATCTCACCTACCATTCGGATTTCGCCAAAATTCAACCTTAGCCAATTCAAGCCTATTTCTACACCCGGCCTCCAAATTCAATTCCGATTGCTCCCCTAAGTCACAAATCACCTTCCGGAACTAACCGAATCATCAGAATCCGATTCCGAGCTCTCTAACCAAATAGTCAACTCCGGGTTGACTTTCCTTATTCAAGTCTCCTTCAAAAAGGCTATATGCCTCATTTTCAATCCAATTCACTCCTAACTCACCCGATAGACTTTAACACTGATACAAAAGCATAAAACATAAAATTTCAACATAACAGGGTGGTAATTCCCGTAACGACGGGCCGGGTCGTTACATTTTTGCTCCAAAATTGTACCATAACATTTCCAATTGTAGATATAAGCTCCTTTTTCTGCACATTGTATAAATCACAAATTAAAAGCTTATATATTATAAAATTCATAAATTATGTTATTGGATCATAATTAAATGGACGCATAAATAATGGCTAAACTACTTAGTTTTCGCCTATTATCAATACCCCACACTTAATCCATTGCTAGTCCTCGAGCAATCAAACTATACTTATAAAAGAGTCATCAACAAAATCATTTTACCTTAATGCTTTACACTTAGAACAAGAATCATATCTCACACCTAGTAATATAAAATTCTAGTTTCTCGACTAACTTTCAAGTGCTACACAATATTCACACTTCTTTGAAGTACTCTATACAGAGATCAAGACTTATTTATCTGTCACGAATCATATGTCCTCACAATTTTATCAACATTACATATATCAATATGTACAAGAGAGTTCCCTAATTATTTACAACAAGACAGTTTCACTCACACTCACAAAAGAAGTCACATGCATGCAAATGGTACCATAAGCTTGCCCTTAATGTAAATCTCTACTAATACAGGCTTGTTCGATCAAAAATCAATTAGGACTTTTTCTTCTGGTTGTAATGTGGGTTAAGGTGTTGGTAAGATTTATTTTGGGATTAGTGACTAGCACTCCTAAGCACTTTAACACAATACTCAATCATTTTGAGCGCAAATTCTCTCAATCTTAATAACAATTGCATCAATCAATCAATTCACTCCTAGCAGTATTCCCTCTTTCTTTTATGCACTGCTCTAATTCATACTCATAACAATATACACAAATTTATACAGTTTTTTTTATTATTTTTATTTTTTTTATACTTTATATACAAATTTCAGTGCACGTTTCTAACTTTCATTGGTTCCATTCACAAACTACCCCACACTTAGTTCCTTTGTACTTCTTTTAGTGCTCATTTTACAATTAAAGTGCTTTAAGAGGTTAAAGGATTCAAAATATCAATTAAGAACAAAAATGGTATAGGCTTGTAATGTAGGTACCAAATAAAAGTTTCAAGGCTAGAAATGGTTAACTAGGGATAGATTTTATTTGATTTGAGCAATTGAGTTCAAAAAGATCAAGGAAAGCCTAACATCATATTTTAAAACCGAGTGTCACCTGAAATTTCGCTTCAATTTACATACTAGGCAAGTTCTAGACACAATTACACTACATGGACTCATCAAAAATCTCTCCACACATGGCATAAGATTCATTAAGATCAACTCATCAAGATGCTCTGTTGTGAATATTCATTTCAGTAGTAAATATGCAATAAAATCACTTTCAGTTAAAAATCCAGTAGAACTAGGCATTATACTCTAGGATTTGGTATGTTCAAGTGTATTAACATTATGGCTCTTAAAAGCGAAAAGAAAAAAAAAATCTATATAAAAAAAAAATCTATCGATACCCGGTTCAAATTGAAACTCTTGGAAAAGAACCGTGGCCTAAAGAAAAACCAAGGGGAATTATTCACATTAATCACAAAATTAAGACAAGAGGATATAATTCCTCGAAATATATATAATTTTTTTTAACAAGTTTTATAAACAAAACTTCAAAATAAAACTTTTAATAACAAAGACAACCATATTTAATTAAGCTACTATTTATAAAATTCAAAACAAGCTAAAATCCAAAACAAACAAAACATTAACTAATATCCGACACTATCAAAATATGCTAAACACACCCCACACTTAAGTTAAGACATGTCCTCATGACTACAACCTATAAACACCGAGATAAAAATACTTCCCCGACGATCTATTCTTGATCAGACACTGTGTCGGGGTTGACATTACAAGCTCGCCCCAATTGCTCGCAGCCATCCCATAAATTTCTTTTTCGACATGATTTGTCGGTCTGCTATCTGCTCCACACGGGTGCTTAACGTGTTTACTGTTTGTCTCAATTCACCTATATCATGCTCCCATGTGTGTTGTCTCGGCATGCTAGCAGTTCGTGAAGATGATGCTGCTCTTGGTAGTGCAACTGCTGGTGCATTGGGCGGTTGGGCTTGTTCTCCTCTGTCAGTGTCCATTGGTTGATCCTCTCCATCATTATCTTCTTCTTCAGAGCTATCTTCTTCATCTCCACCTTTCTTGGGTTTGATGTTAAAGTCCTTCCTTACAGTTATATCTACATCAGGATCCTCTGGTACCTGGGCTTGCCTGCAAAGTAAAGTGACTAGTGATAGGAAAGAAAAATCCATACTTACGAATTGGGCTTCTAATAAACATTTCATCATGAATGATCTTTGCCACATCAAAAGTCAAATTCTCTACAAAACACCATATCAGTGCAGCTCTGGGACCATTTACTTCAGTTGTATTCTTGGAAGGAATGAGCCTGTTATTTATCATATAAAGCCAGGTTTTTGCTTCTATAGTTAGAGCAGCTGAATGAATTTTGTCACCACTCTCTAACCATTCTATCTCAGCTCCCGGGGTGCAAATCTTTGAGATGAATCTTTCCCATTTTGCATTATCTGGACATTTTCCATACTCATAGAAATCTTCATTCTCTGTCACAGCATCAGGTAAATTGTAACTTGATCTAATTGCCTGAATTGAAGCATTGACTTGTCTTCTTCGCACAGTCACAATATTATTTTGATGTTCAGGTACATTCGCGTAGAATTCGCGAACTACTATTTCATTTGCAGTCACCGGTTCATTCATAAAGACTTGAAGCCCCCGGTCAATCAACTTTTGGTACATGCTAGGGCACTTTTCTTGAAGATTTTTAACATCAATGCCCCTTTCTGGAATCGGTTTCTTTGTCCTTTTGTTGGTGAACCGGGTTTGAGCTTCAGGCGAAGTAAACCTTCTTGAATCATAGTTAGTTGCAACATTGGCTCGTGATCGGATGGAAGATGCTCCTGAAATTAATCTTCTTTTTGGTGCCATAATTCCTACAATACAATGACACATTAATCTAAGATGAATAGATAATGTGTTTCAATGCGGTTACTCAGATTTCACACGCAAAATTGAGTTAATTGCTCTATCAAACTTCTTTGAGGACTTTCCTCAAACACATTGTGGGCAAGCCTAATTCATCCTTATTGTTAATGCTTTGGTTAGGGATTTCCCAACCAAATTTCAGCTATAACCAATTCATGTCCTACCCATCCCATTTATTCACAAATTTAAACCCAAAAGTATATAAAACTATGATAAATTCTATCAAAATTGCTCAAACATTCTAATTTTTCACATGAACTTCTAATTTATCATAAACAACATAAATACTACAAAAACAATATACAACCTATAATTTCTAACATATATCAACTATATTAACAAATTAAAGTCATGAGTAATAAAATAAAAAAACGAAATTAAAAAAAAATTCAAGAAATTAAAAGTTTAGGGTTCTTACTTGATGGGATTAAGATGAATCTTTAGTAAGGATGAAAAGCTTTCACAAATTGTTGAAGAATATTAGAGTAATTGATAGAGGAATTATGGTGTTTGAGGTTAGGTTTGGAGAAGAAGGTAGAATTTAGGGTATGTTGAGAAAAAAAGTGGTAAAATTTTGAAGAGTGTCGGTTAAAATAAAAATAATATAAGTATATACACACCCCGTCTGTTCTGCGCGAAGTGGTGCGCGAAGTGGTCACTTCGCGCACAAAACCTGAGTATTCTGTTTAAGGTGCGCGAAGTGATGACTTCGCGCACAACCTATGAGCTTTCTTCTTAAGGTTCGCGAAGTGTGCGCGAAGTGATCACTTCGCGCAGGGACTTCGCGCAGACTAAATGAAGAAATTTTTTTTTTTAAACAACAATGAAGTAATACCTTAGCATCCTTCCTTGTTGTCCTACAATCATCAACACACAAATTACACTCAAACAAAATAAAAACGAAGAATATAACACACTTAAAAAAAAATTATTAACACACAATTATCGCTATTATTGGGTTGCCTCCCAATGAGCGCCTGATTTACTGTCGCGGCACGACTCCACAATTCATCAAACATCATTAAGTTCAACCGAGGTCTTGTGACGATTAACATCACCACCCCAATAATGTTTCACTCGTTGTCCATTCACCAGAAAAGTGTCATTTGAGTTTTGGTCCCTCAATTCTATTGCTCCATAGGGACTTACACTTACCACCACAAAAGGTCCTGACCAACGGGATTTTAGCTTTCCCGGAAAGAGTTTCAGCCTAGAATTGAATAACAGCACTTGTTGCCCCGGTTCAAACTCACGATGTTGGATATTCTTATCGTGCCATCTCTTGGTTCTTTCTTTATACAACTTGGCATTTTCATAAGCATTCAATCTAAACTCATCAAGTTCATTGAGTTGTAGCAGCCTTTTTTCACCAGCCAAATCCATATCCACATTTAACTTTTTGATTGCCCAATAAGCTTTGTGTTCAAGTTCAACAAGCAAATGACATGCCTTTCCATAAACTAATATGTATGGAGAAGTACCAATTGGAGTCTTGTATGCAGTTCGGTAAGCCCACAAAGCATCTTCTAATTTAGCAGACCAATCCTTCCTGTTTGCATTAACTATTTTTTCCAGAATCTGTTTTATCTCTCGATTAGATACTTCAACTTGACCACTTGTTTGAGGGTGGTATGCAGTAGCAACTTTGTGTTTTATCCCATATTTTGATAAAACATTTTTAAATAGTTTGTTGCAAAAATGTGTTCCTCCGTCACTTATCAACATCCTTGGAGTTCCAAAGCGTGTAAAAATGTGTTTCTTAACAAAACTTACCACAACTTTTGCATCATTCGTAGGAAGAGCAATGGCTTCAACCCACTTAGACACATAGTCTACCGCAACCAGAATGTATCTATGACCATTAGAACCTGGAAATGGTCCCATGAAGTCAATTCCCCATACATCAAACAATTCCACCACCAAAATATTCTGCAAAGGCATCTCATTTCTCTTTGTGATTGTACTTGTTCTTTGACACCTATCACAAGTTTTAACAAATGCATGAGCATCTTTAAATAAGGATGGCCAATAAAAACCTGATTGGAGAACCTTTTGTGCTGTTTTATCTCCACCATGATGACCTCCATATGAAGAAGAATGACAGTCATGCAAAATGGCATTCATTTCTTCTTCAGGTATACACCTTCTTACCAATTGGTCAGCACATTGTTTGTAGAGAAAGGGCTCGTCCCACATATATGATTTCACATCATGGAAGAATTTTCTCCTTTTATCCGTTGTGATTTCTGATGGCATCACTCCACTTGCAATATAATTTACAAAGTCAGCATACCATGGAGTTTCATTAGATGTGATGGCCAACAGATGTTCATCTGGGAACGTTTCTTTTATTGAGTCTCCTTCAATCACATGACTTCTGTTTTCCAATCTGGACAAATGATCGGCCACTTGATTCTCAGTACCTTTTCTATCACGTATCTCCAGGTCAAATTCCCTGCAAAAGAAGAACCCATCAGATTAGTCTTGGCTTTGCATCATTCTTTGCAAATAGATACTTGATAGCCGAGTGATCAATATAGACTATGACTTTAGTTCCTACTAGGTAGGATCTAAACTTGTCAAATGCCCATACTACTGCAAGTAATTCTTTCTCTGTGACAGTGTAATTCATTTGAACGGGATTTAGAGTTCTGCTCGCATAATGAATGAAGTAAAAAAATTTCTCCTTCCTCTGTCCCAACACAGCACCAATGGCTATGTCACTTGCATCACACATTAATTCGAAAGGCAATTCCCAATCTGGAGCAACAATGATTGGTGCAGAGACCAATTTTCTTTTAAGCTCTTCAAATGCCTTCAGACAAGCATCATCAAAATTGAATGGTGTATCTTTCTCAAGGAGCCTGCAAAGAGGAGATAAAATTTTTGAAAAATCTTTAATGAATCTTCGATAAAATCCTACATGGCCTAGAAAACTACGTATGCCCTTAACAGATATGGGTGGGGGCAATTTTTCAATTGCTTCCACTTTTGCCTTGTCTACTTGCAATCCGTTCTTGGACACTTTGTGCCCTAGGACAATACCTTCTCTTACCATGAAATGGCATTTTTCCCAATTCAATACCAAGTTGGTCTCTTCACATCTGGCTAGCACTTTATCGAGATTAGTTAAACATTTATCAAAAGAGCATCCGAAAATAGAGAAATCATCCATAAATACTTCTACAAATCTCTCGACCATATCAGTGAAAATGGCCATCATACACCTTTGAAATGTCGCAGGTGCATTGCAAAGACCAAAGGGCATTCTTTTGAATGCATACGTGCCATAAGGACACGTAAAAGTGGTCTTCTCTTGGTCCTCTAGGGTTATAGTTATTTGATTATACCCAGAGTAACCATCCAGGAAGCAGTAATACTCCTGGCCGGCCAATCGATCAAGCATTTGACCCATGAAAGGAAGAGGAAAGTGGTCCTTCCTGGTGGCATTATTCAGTTTTCTGTAATCAATACAAATTCTCCACCCTGTGATAGTTCTTGTTGGTATTAAATCGTTATTATCATTAACTATCACAGTTATACCTCCCTTCTTAGGAACACACTGAACTGGACTCACCCATTTACTGTCAGAGATAGGAAATACAATACCTGCATCAAGCCATTTGATCACCTCTTTCCTTACCACTTCTTTCATGTTAGGATTGAGGCGACGTTGGTGTTCTATACTTGGTTTGTATCCTTCCTCCATTAGGATTTTATGCATGCAAAACGCAGGACTAATACCTTTAATGTCTGACATTTTCCACCCAATGGATTTCTTGTGCTCTCTCAATACTCTTAGAAATTTTTCTTCCTGCAATTCAGATAAATCAGAAGAAATGATAACATGCAATGTATCAGAACTACCCAAATAAGCGTAATGCAAGTGAGATGGTAGTGGTTTAAGCTCCAATTTCAGAGCTTCCTCAATTGATGGCTTTGGAGGAGGTCCATGTGGCCTGTTCAACGGTTCAAAAGGATATGTTCCTTGCAAGTATGCAGAAGATGTATCAAGGATGTACATCATCTCTTCAACCTCTTCATCTGTTGCCAAATTATCAAATATTGTAAGTGCTTTCTCAAATGAATCATTGAGATACACACTTGAATCACAATTTTGTTCATCATTCTCAATCACGGATATCATAGAAAGTTCCTCATATTGACAAGGAAGTTGAATTGCTTTGTATACGTTAAACATCGTTTCCTCATCATCAACCCTTAGAATCATCTTCCCTTCTTTCACTTTAATGATCGCATCACCAGTGGCTAGCAAAGGTCGCCCAAGAATGATTGGCACCAATTCATCTGCTTCATAATCAAGAATAATGAAATCCGCAAGGAAAGATGAATTTCCCAATCTGCAACAATACATCTTCTATCACCCCTTCAGGGTGTGCTATGTACCTGTCTGCTAACTGCAACATCATAGTGGTTGGTCTAGGAGCTCCAAGACCCAATTGTTTGAACAATGACAAGGGCATTAAATTTATGCTCGCTCCCAAGTCACAAAGAGCCCGGCCTACATCGATATCCCCAATACGCATAGGAATTGTAAAACTACCGGGATCTTTAAGCTTTTGTGGAAGCTTGTTTTGTACTGTAAGTGCGACTGTTTCATATTCAGTCAATCTCCTTTTATGAGCCACTATATCTTTTATGTACTTAGCATATTTAGGTATTTCTCGAAGTACATCAACAAGTGGAATGTTTAATTGAACTTGGCTCAACATGGACAGAAATTTACTGAACATTTTATCATCGTTCTTCTTTTGCAATCTTTGGGGAAAAGGTGGGGGTGGTCTTGGAACTTCCACGGGTTCAAGACTTTCAGTAGTCTTCTTTGGATCATTTATCAATTTAGGGATCAATTCTCCCTCAAGCACAAATTTCTCTTTCTTTTTCTTTGAGATTTCCTCAAGTTCTCTCCCGCTTCTAAGTGTTATAGCACTTACCTATGGGTTCTTTTCCGTATCACTGGGAAGAGCTCCTATAGGTCTAGTGTTCTGGTTCGTTGCTATCTGCCCCATCTGCCTTTCTAGATTCCTAACATCAGTTCTGAGCTGCTGATTGTCGATCAACAACTTTTTCAGCAAATCATTTGTACTTTCTTCCACCTGCTGAGGTGGTCTCTGAGGTTGATTAAAACCCCCTTGCGGTCTGTACTGATTGGGATTTTGTTGATTTCCTCCCCATGAGAAGTTAGGATGATTCCTCCAATTTGCATTGTAGGAATTTCCATACTGTGCGTGCTGATTTGCTGGACCTCTATTTTGTTGTCCCACATAATAAATAGATTATGGATTCATTGGACACATATCACTTGTATGGCTATCACCACACATTTCACAGCAAATAGTCATTTGTTGCACCTGTTGCATGGGTTGAGGTTGTTGCATCGTCATCCTTGTCATCTGGTTGGATAGCCTTGCAATTTCAGCTCTCATTGCCGATACATCATCCAACTCAAGCACCCCTGCTGCTTTTTGTTTAATTGCCTTTCTGGAATCTCCATCACCTTGCCAATTATTATCATTAGAAGTGAATGTATTTAACAAGAGTTGGATTTCCGTGTAAGATTTTGTCATGCAACTTCCTCGACAAGCGGAATCAAGATTCATTTTTGAAGCTTCATCTAACCCATCAACAAATGTATGACCTAACACCTCATCTGTTTGACAATGATGAGGACAGTCCCTAAGTAGCTTCTTGTATCTTTCCCAAGCTTGACGAAGTGTTTCGCCAGAACGTTGTTCAAACCCAAGAATTTGACTCCTCAACATCTTTGTCTTTTTAGTAGGAAAGAACTTGATTAAGAACTTCCTTGCTAGATCATCCCAAGTGCGGATTGAATTTGATGGTTCTTTGTTTAACCACTCTTTAGCTTCCCCAAGCAGAGAAAAGGGAAATAGTGTCAGCCGTACATAATCCTTGGAAACATTTGGATAATTGTAAGTATCCGTAATTTCCAAAAAATTCTGAATACAAGAACTTCCTTGCTAGATCATCCCAAGTGCGGATTGAATTTGATGGTTCTTTGTTTAACCACTCTTTAGCTTCCCCAAGCAGAGAAAAAGGAAATAGTGTCAACCGTACATAATCCTTGGAAACATTTGGATAATTGTAAGTATCCGTAATTTCCAAAAAATTCTGAATATGTCTTTGTGGATCTTCGTGAGGTAGACCCACAAATTGCCCTGTAGACTGAATCAGCTGCACCATATATTGTTTCAACTCAAAATGCCCAGTAATATCAGGCTTCACAATAGCCTGAGTCATATTAGCTAGACTGGGTCTTGCGGCTTCAATCACCGCTCTTTCTTCATTTCCTGCCATCACTGTTGGCTGTGGTTGAATTTGAATGTTCAACTCTCCTTCCGTTTTATATTGAGCTTCCCACTCTCTCCTTGTTCTATGTATTGTTCTTTCAATTTCAGGATCAAATGGGAAGAGATTGTTTGTGCTTCTGCTCCTCCGCATTCAAGAGAAGAACTTGTATAACACAAACAAATAGATGAAAATTTCTTTTTTTGTATTTTCTATTAACAACTACAAAATAATAAAACAGTCAAGGAGCTAATTTCAAATCCCCCGGCAACGGCGCCAAAAACTTATTGCGGTCAAATACTCACGCAAGTGTACGCGATCGACAAGTAATATAATAGTAAGTAAAGTATCGTTCCCATGAGGAATTGTGATTAACTTATTGACTGATTTAGACTAAATTAATTATCAATTCAAACTAGATTGTCACAAGATATATATAAAACTTCTTAATAATAGAACAATAATTCAAGGCAAAATTACTACACCAATTACAATTTATGTTTATAACAATTTGGATAAATATATTCCAGGGTCATGGACTTGCTAGTAATCATGCTATTTTTCTACTTAGAATCGATTTATTTAATTATCTGGATTATTGATTATAAGGTTAATAATATTCATAAGAATCTTTCGAGTTCTTATGAATCTATCCAAGTTAAACCAATATCTATATTTCTATGATATTAATCTTAACAATAATGCATTTCAAACTCTTATTATTTAACCAAACAAGGCAATTAAGTATATATCTATCTTAATTGCAAATCCTTCACTCGATTCCCGAGATTCAAATCTTGTTCTATTTGATTTTATATGCACCCAAGAATTTCCTTTGTCAAGTTTAATTCAAAGTTCGTAGATAATATTTCACTGTTAGCTACGCAGTAAAATAATTAAGATCAAAATCAAATAAACAACCCATATCAATAACTTCAATAAAATCAATCTAAGCTTCAAATAACAAGATTAACTAACATCCATGACCCTAGAATACTAAAGAGTTTAGCTACTCATGTTCATACTAAAATCAATAATATTGATATCTAAAATACTACAAAGAAGAATACAAGATGAAAGTGTAGATGAACTCTTTAATCTGTTGCACTTCAAAACTTGATCTTCAATCCTTTCCTTGGCTTCAAGAACACTCTTGGTAAGTTTTCTCTCAAAATCTTCTCTCTAAAATGAATAGTAATTTTCCACTCCAATCCCATCATGCTAAAAATCTAATCTTCTCCATAATATAAGGTTGCATTATTTTGCTTTGAGTGGAATTATGACCCTTGATTTTCCACCTTAGAAAAATGATAATTAACCGGACTAGTGTGCGCGAAGTCCCTGCGCGAAGTGGTGCGCGAAGTGGGGACTTCGCGCACATGTAGCCCAATTCGTCTCTTCTTACGCGTGAAGTTGTGCGCGAAGTAGCCACTTCGCGCACCTGGGAGAAATTCTCATTCAAGCTTGTTTCTTGATTGAAATGACTCAAGTCCGAAGGATTGTTTTTGCTCCAAAATTGTACCATAACATTTCCAATTGTAGATATAAGCTCCTTTTTCTGCACATTGTATAAATCACAAATTAAAAGCTTATATATTATAAAATTCATAAATTATGTTATTGGATCATAATTAAATGGATGCATAAATAATGGCTAAACTACTTAGTTTTCGCCTATTATCAAAGTTATTATGGGGTTTGGTAAATTTTCTGGAATTGTGATATTGTTGATGCTTAATGCTCAGTTGGATTTTTGATTTATTACTTAAAAGGACATGACCCTTGATAGGAAAGTCTGGAGGTCTAGTATCAGGGTTGTAGGATAGGGGCTTCCAGATTTTTCGTAATCCTTTCCCGGGGTGGGTGAGGCGTGGTAGGACCACCCATAGAGGATTAGTTTGTGTTCTCTTATGGTAGTCATTTCTGGTAGTTACTGTTTTAATATTATTGCATGCCAGTTTATTTATGGTACATATGACTCTTATGTTTAGATAATTATTTATGCAATGTATGCTGGAGTAACTAATGCTGTTTTTATTTTTGTTTTTGTTTGCCTTTATCTTCCCTGCGTCGATGGTCGATTGGAAACAGCTTCTCTGCCCTCTCGGGTAGAGGTAAGGCCTGTCTACATATTACTGTCACGACCCAAACCCCGGTCGTGATGTCGCCCAACACAATGCTAGGGAAGCCCGACCATGTTATCCATTAAACCAGCCAATTATTAATTACAGATGATCAATTAAATAGCATGTTTTCATATCAAAATGATAAACGTGGGAGTAGAAGCATACAAAATACGGTCCCAACCAAAATCGTGGTGTCACAAGTCTGAGCCTCTACAGATGAAATATCCTATACAAATATGTCTAGGCAGAATAAAGACAACAAAATGATAAAGAGGGAGAAAACAGGTCCTGCGGACGTCGGCAGCTACCTCGAAGTCTCCACAGGATAAATAAGCAGTTGCGACAGCTCAACTGCTCTCTGGCACCTGTGAATCTGCACAAAAGTGCAGGGGAGTGAGGTGAGTATATTTCAACTTAGTGAGTAACAATGATAAACAATAACTTGAAGTAATAACACATGTACTATCACTAAATAGTTCTAAGGGCAACCTCACAAGTAAGTCATCTCTACAGTGAAAACCCCCATTCCCAGTCCACATCTATCTCACCAAGGTCCTATACTGACCTAGTCATCACTCATACTGCTATGGCGTATAGCTGATCCAATGTATATATATGTATACATATCTCTATAATGCGGCGGCGCGTAGCCCACTGCGATATATATATATATAGGTATATATATGTATAAGTATAATGTTGCGGCGTACAGCCCGCTCCAATACATATAACGCTGCGGCGTGCAGCCCGCTCCATTTAACGTCGACAACGCTCACTGGGGTGTATACAGACTTCGGAGGGGCTCCCTGGGCCCAAGCGCTATGATGTTGGGGCGTGCAGCCCGATCCACACATATATTACTGCGGCGTGCAGTCCGATCCTATATATGTATATATTTATATGCATATACTGCTGCGGCGTGCAGCTCGATCCCATAATATACTCCAGTGCCCTCTGAGAATGTGTGCAGACTCAAACTCCGAAGGGGCTCCTACAGCCCAAGCGCAATAATACTGCAGCGTGCGGTCCGTCCCACTTGTATATTACTGCGGCGTGCAGTCCGATCCACATATACATCACTGGGGAGTGCAGTCCAACCCAACACATATAGTGCTGCAGTACCTCATAATGGGTCCTCGACAGTGTCCTAGTCAGTATAGACTTGGCCTTTCAGGCCCACTCGGCTAAATCAGGGGATTTCCACCCTAGGTAGTCTCTCTCTCAGTACACATCTAGTACTGGCCTACGATATGCTACACAGCTAATTCTACAGCTGAGTGTAAGTTTCCAACATGATATAGGGGTCACCTAGCTCTACAGGTTTCCCTAATACCCTACAGATCGGTACAAGGCCCTAAACATGGCTACCAGCCCAATTACTCAGTTATAAGATCATCCACAGTCATAATACCATCAGTCGGGAAGGACCAAGTCCAAATCCCCAATCACAATGCCACCACGCCCGTCACATGACGTGTGTCTCTTCTCAACATAGCACTGTAAAGTGCAAGTACGGGGTTTCAAACCCTCAGAACATTATTTACTACCACCACTCACCTCGAACCGGTAGAAGTCCTAGCTCGCTTTGCGCTTGCCTCGCAAATCAATCTCCTCGGATGCCAAATCTGCTCAAAATCGATAAGAATACATCAATATAGTCTAATTAGACATAACCCAATCGAAATAACTCGATTTACACCAAAACCTAGGAAGTTGTCAAAATCTGACTTTTGATACGCTTCTCGAAAAATTACAAAAGTTATATTTTCGGAATCCTTATCTCAACACGGGTCCATACATATAACGTTTATCAAAATCGGACTCTGTTTGCCCATTCAAATTGATGATTTACCATAACTCAGACTTAGGGCAAAAATCCCCCATTAATCCTCCCATTTACAGTGAAATAATTGAAGATTCTAAGATTATCGCGTATTTAGACCATATAACTTACCTCCAATGTTTACCCGGTGAAATCCCCTCTTGAAGCTCTCCAAAATCATCCAAACGAAATGAAATCAATGAAAGAAATAAACGAATTTCGTGTAATAAAGAATCTGCTCGTGCTTTGTCGAGTTGTACCTTGCACCTGTGCTATACAAGTTGTACATCCTATTGCTCCAGCAGTCCTTTTCCGTCGATCATAACTTCCAATACATATGTCCAAATTACGCGTTCTTTAGTTTTCTGCGATCTAGACACGAAGGTGTACAACTTTCGTGTTTTGCACTTTTTGTGATTCCTTATAGATTACAAGATATCAGCTTCCAAAGTAGCCAAAAAGCTGCTGAAAATCTGCCGCAACAGCAACTTTTTTCAAAACCAAAAATGCCCGTTAGGCATCTGAAATCACCCAGAGGCCCTCGGGACCTCAACCAAAAATACAAACTCAACCTAATACTTCATTCAAACTTGCTCGGATCATAAAAACGGTACCTTAAACATAAAAAATCACCAAAATCCTAGAATTCGATTCAAACTTAAACTTAAACTTTCAAAATTCACATTCGATCAAAAACCCGACCAAACGATGTCCGAATGACCTGAAAATTTGCAGACATATCCAAAATCACCTACCGAAGCTAATGCAACTGTTGGAATTCCATTTTGACTCTCGGATCAAAATATCACCTATCGATCGGATTCCGCCAAAATTCCAACTTCGCCAAAATAGGCTAACTTCTTCACCGGACCTCCAAAATTACTTCCGTTTGCGCTCCTAAGTCTTAAATCATCCCCCGAAACTAACCGAATCATCGGAATGCAGTTTTGAGCCCTCTAACTCATAAGTCAATGTTGGGTTGACTTTTCCAACTTAAGCTTTCCTTAAAGAGATTGATTGTCCCATTTCCTACCAAAATCGATCCGAATTGACTTAAAGTTTGCACACAAGTCACATTCGACATTACGGACTTGCACCAACTTTCGGAATCACATTCCGACCCCGAGATCAAAATTTTAACTTCCGGTCGAATTTTCTCAAAAACCTTCAAATTCCTATATTTAGCCAAATGACTTCAAAATGACCTCCGGACATCCGAATTCACTTCCGATCGCGTTCCCAACTCCAAAATCACCATACGAATCTATTCCCAGACTCGGAATCCCAAACGGACATCTATAACTCTAAAATGCCTTCCAACCCAAATTTATGAAATTCTTCTAAAATACTAACTTCCACCATATACACCGAAATGCTCACGGGTTATCAAAAACCAAATCCGGACATACGCCCAAGTTCAAAATCATCATACGAGCATGCTGGAACTTTTAGATCCCAATTTCGAGGTCATTTACTCAAAATTCCAATCCTAGTTCATTTCTTCAACTTTAAGCTTTCAAAATGAAAATTTCCATTTAGATTTGACTCTAAACTTCCTGAATTTTAATTTTGACCATACACATAAGTCAATATACCTGAGATGAAGCTTTTCATGGCCTCAATCTGCTGAATGACGCGTCGGAGCTCAAAACGACCTGTCGGGTTGTTACAATCTCCCCCACTTAAACATATGTTCGTCCTCGAACGTGCTGAGAACTACAATGATGTAGTCTCAAATAACTTTTTTAGCACATCATGCACCTTCCCGTGCTACCACTACTTAGTTGAGCACATTAGCTATATAATTCTGTAGATATAATTCTTTATTTAAGCGAATAAGCCATTAGGCCAAATTCCAACACCCTGAATTTCCTGCCAAGTCTGTTTCCATCATTCGACCACCATATCAATCTCCACACGTTGTACCCAAACATTAATGCATAACTTTGTTGAATTTATACTTCGCATCATTTTACTCATATGACCACAATAACATTCTTTATTTACTGCAGTTGCCTACAATACCCAAATACCGATGGAAACCTCTTATTAGTTGAAGTCTTATTCCAACAATTTCATATACTGCCAACGATAAATAAAACACGGGATAAACCGTAACAATTCCTCAGATCAACCATTTATGAAGCCATTTCTCTTTTGACTGATATTACAACGAATTTTGGAGCCAAACCTCGATATTACCTTTCTATCTAGCTGAAATCACGTATGTTCGCACTCATTAATGACTCCAACGATCATTTCGATTATAACACACCACCGTGGTAATATGACACCTCGTCATCGGCCTAAGCCACGACGAGCAAAATACAGGCTCCAATAAGAAATGATCTGAAGACACTCGAATCATGACAAATGACTCACACAAAAGAGCTGTATTTCAAATTCCTTTGTACCATCATAATATATAACTGAGATCGCGTCTTGCATTATAGAAATAGAGTACCTGAATCCTCCTCGAATTGTCATAACATCACGTGGCCTTGCCACGACTCACGATTCTATCCAAGCACTATTACTCATGGAGCACCTTAAGTCACCATGCTCAAAACGGCCAGCCACGCACATATATAGGTCTGAACTCAAGCAATCAATCACACCCGCGGTGATACATTGAATATATGCTATCAAATTCTTAATGGACACAACCGATGTGCTATTCGTCGAGCAGTACCCAATACGGACTATTCCTTAGAAGCTAGGAAATATTGTATACAAAGTAACATATAGGAAACTATATTTTCCACATCACACTGTTGCGGCGCGCAACCCGTTCCAATAACATACTCGTGAAGGCGTGCCACCCGACCCAGATACCATACCTGTGGCGGCGCGCCACCCGATCCAGATACCATACCTGTGGCGGCGTGCCACCCGATCTAGATAACCTGTGGTGGCATGCCACCCGATCCACGCATAAATCTCGCAAGAGGAAATGCACATCGAGTCAAGTTGCTCATTACAACAAACATATATATAGCCTCAAGCTCGGCCACACGAAACGCATCCAACAACGTTCCTCAATACCGGAATTGAATCAATGGTAAATACCTCTACACTGACATCCGCCACAAAGGCCCAACTGACAAAGCAATACCCACCAGCCGTCAGCTGGCCCTAGGGTACATCTACCTTGCTGGAGCATAATCTGATACACTCTGCTACGCAGTTTGTGGCATTTTTTAACATAGTCCATATCACATTACTCTAGACAACCTGACTTATGACAACCAGTCTACAATCGTATATCATTATTCAAATTCATCATATCAAGTAAAGAGAGAGCCGCTAGGGCTTCCAATTTTCAATAATCGCTAAACGGTGCCGATACACATGATATACCACCACTGCGTAGGCGGATTACGAGAACTTCTAGTCTCCAGCACGTATATAGCACATGAATCGCTATGCCTGATTCCACACTTCCCCGTACAAATACATAACACACATCAAGCATCCATCCCTGCCACAAAAATCATTCAGAATTTTCACTATGCCATCGATAACTCAATCATCACCGTCAATCCAACAAGAGGGTACCACCATAACACTAGATGCTATCAGTTTACATTACCTTTCCCTTTTTGACCATATACTCTGCCAAATCACTAGAATAGTAGTACCATTTTCCTTAATCACCAGAAAGATTGCTTCTCAGATTATCTGCAGCCGCCCGCGCTGCTTGAGAGTTTTAATGACTTCCCATATAATATGAACTGATCTCAAAACCCTGAAAATGCCATTATTAGCTTTCCATAACACATCACAAACTCTTTCTTCCAATTCATTGCATAAGTTTAACTTCCAGGACTGAATCCTTTTACCCACGTCGAGCTACGCAACTGCCAGCACTCAAGAGCTTTGTTGCACCATATCTGCAAGACTCATTACTTTGAACATATACCAGGAGTTAATCGTATCCTTATCATACCGTTCCGGTTTATTAACAACTTGCTCCATTTACCCGATTTCCTTTCTGATTCCTCTTAAATTTAATATTCTCTTTACTGTAGCACCAGAATACCTCAACTCATGTTACCCCACGAGACTCGTACATAAGACCACACGGTCTAAGACCTATAGGCCACTGAATACTCTCTCAATGTTTTCTAGAAGTACCACATTCTACAATACTTTGTTTTGAAGGACTTCCTACGATTTTGAATTCGTTGTCATTAACTTCCAATACGTATACATAGAATCCCATAATTCACATAATATAACACAAGTCTTGATCTCTTCTAACGAAACCATCGCATTTAGCCACATATACAATCTTAAGACACCTGACCGTTACAAGCAAAATCTTGAACACCGCAAGACTATTCTCGGGCGTCATTCACCCTTATTCAGTTATAATTCAACTGTCTTATTGAACAGAACCACTCGTGCCTTGTTAGAACTCTGACACTGCTGAACATGACTACATACAGACACAACTAGCTATCTTTCTTTACTACACACCGAGCATTCTTTATCAATATCAGTTTTGACCATCCTAGTATTTCTTCACATCTACGAAGCATCATATCATCTTTATAAAGATTTTCCAACATACTTAGAAACAACACCGACATAACACACAACAGTGCAATCAGTTAATCAATAACAACCTCCCCAACTTGGCTCGGAGCCATACATCAAAGCACTTTTAGCCACTCATAGCATTCTTACTCAAATGATGTCACAATATTATAGTGAGACTAAACTCAAGTCATTTACAAGCTTCGGCGGAGACTCGAATCATCAGAAATCTAAACTCTTTTGCAATTCTTGTATTCATTCACACACAACAGCTAGCCTATTCTTTAGGTGACGAAACCTTTTCTAAGTCTCAAAATTTTCCAAAAATTTCGACAGAGTTTCCTTTGTAATTTGGCCTATCCACCTGCCAGACAATCACCAAAACCATCCTAACAATACATCCGCAACTCGACAAAACATCACAATGCATATCCACAACATAAATCTCATTACAACACAAAATATATTATCAAAATTAGTACATGAACATGCGCTGCACCTGCTCAAATCATAACATATGTCAAAATACTTTTCACCACCATACTCATAGCACAACCAATTTAGTCTTCCTGAGTCTGAACACAGACTACCACACGTAGTGCACTTTACCTTTTCACTAAGAAATATGAACATCTTCGCCATGCCCATAGCTAGGGCTACATAATAGATCACAATAAGAATCGAATACCTTACAACTCACCCATTATCGAACTGCCATTTCCACAATTAGGGACAATATTGATCGCGTGAATTTCATAATACCGGCTCGTGAAATTAGCACCTTGGCGCCCAGGCCATAGACAAAGATCTGACCTCAAGTCCTCCAGACTGGCCCAACATGAACTCGTAGAGATTATATCTCGCCCCTCGATCGAGAAATCATAAGCCATCAAGGGAAATTTATCACTAAGCACTCGAGTGCGCACATTAATGTGCATAAAGAATTTCAAGAATCATACCTCAAGCTGAATCAAGTACGCACGATAAGAATTTCAAGAATTTGAAGCTTTCCTAAAAGGTTTGCAGCCTCCCGAGGATAAGTACAAGCGTCCCCGTACCGATCCACGAGACTCTACTAAACCGGCTCATGAATCGCGAGACCTATTAACCTAGGCTCTGATACCAACTTGTCACGACCCAAACCCCGATCGTGATGGCGCCCAACACAATGCTAGGCAAGCCCGACCATATTATCTATTAAACCAGGCAATTATTAATTACAGATGATCAATTAAACTTAAATAGCATGTTTTCATATCAAAATGATAAACGTGGGAGTAGAAGCATACAAAATATGGTCCCAACCAAAATCGTGGTGTCACAAGTCTGAGCCTCTTCAGATGAAATATCCTGTACAAACAAGTCTAGGCAGAATAAAGACAACAAAATGATAAAGAGGGAGAAAACAGGTCCTGCGGACGTCGGCAGCTACCTCGAAGTCTCCACGAGATAGTAATGAAGAAGTAGCTGCGACAGCTCAACTGCTCTCTGGCACCTGTGAATCTGCACAAAAGCGCAGAGGAGTGGAGTAAGTATATTTCAACTCAGTGAGTAACAATAATAAACAGTAACTGGAAGTAAGAACACCTGTACTATCACTAAACAGTTCTAAGGGCAACCTCACAGGTAAGTCATCTCTACACTGAACACCCCTATTCCAGTCCACATCTATCTCACCAAGGTCCCATACTGACCTAGTCCTCACTCGTACTGCTATGGCGTATAGCCAATCCAATGTATATATATGTATACATATGTCTATAATGCGGCGGGGCGTAGCCCGCTGCGATATATATATATATATATATATATATATATGTATATATATATATATAGGCATATATATGTATAAGTATAACGCTGCGGCGTGCAGCCCGCTCCAATACATATAACGCTACGGCGTGTAGCCCACTCCATTTAACGTCGACATCACTCACTGGGGGTGTATACAGACTTCGGAGGGGCTCCCTGGGCCCAAGCGCTATGATGTTGCGACGTGCAGCCCGATCCACACATATATTACTGCAGTGTTTAGTCCAATCCTATATATGTATATATATATATATATATATATATATATATATATGTATATACTGCTGCGGCGTGCAGCCTGATCCCATAATATACTCCAGCGCCCACTGAGAATGTGTGCAGACTTAGACCCCGAAGGGGCTCCTACAACCCAAGCGCAATAATACTGCGGCATACAGTTCGTCCCACTTGTATATTACTATTGTGTGCATTCCGGTCCACATATACATTACTGCGGCGTGCAGTCCGGTCCACATATACATTACTGCGACGTGCAGTCCAGTCCACATATACATTACTGCGGCTTGCAGTCCGATCCAATATAGGTACACACATTTAGTACCTCATAATGGGTCCTCGACAGTGTCCTAGTCGTATAGGATTGGCCTTGTAGGCCCACTTAACTAAATCAGGGAATTTCCACCCTAAGTAATCTATCTCTCACAGTACACATCAAGTACTGTCTCTTAATATGCTATTCATGTCATTTTAGAGCTGAGTGTAAGTTTCCAACATGATATAGGGGTCGCCTAGCTCTACAGGTCCCCTAATGCTTTACAGATCGGCACAAGGCCCCAAACCTTGCTAGCCAGCCCAATTACTCAGTTATAAGATCATCCACAGTCATAATACACAATAAACTATCAGTCGGGAAGGACCAAGTCCAAATCCCCAATCACAATGCCACCACGCCCGTCACATGACGCGTGTCTCTTCTCAACATAGCACTGTAAAGTGCAAGTACGTGGTTTCAAACCCTCAGTACATTATCTACTACCACCACTCACCTCGAACCGGTAGAAGTCCTAGCTCGCGTTGCGCTTTCCTCGCAAATCAATCTCCTCGGATGCCAAATCTGCTTAAAATCGATAAGAATACATCAATATAGGCTAATTAGACATAACCCAATTGAAATAACTCGATTTACACCAAAACCCACGAAGTTGTCAAAATTCGACTTTTGATACGCTTCTCGAACAATTACAAAAGTTACATTATCGGAATCCTTATTTCAACATGAGTACATACATATAAAGTTTATTAAAATCGGACTCTGTTTGCCTATTCAAATCGATGATTTACCATAACCCAGGCTTAGGGCAAAAATCCCCCATTTATAGTGAAATAATTGAAGATTCTAAGATAAAATCGCGTATTTAGACCATAGAACTTACCTCCAATGTTTACCCGGTAAAATCCCCTCTTGAAGCTCTCCAAAATCATCCAAACGAAATGAAATCAATGAAAGAAATAAACCAATTTCGTGTAATAAAGAATCTGCACGTGCTTCGTCGAGTTGTACCTTGCACCTGTGCTATACAAGTTGTACATCCTATTACTCCAGCAGTCGTTTACCGTCGATCATAACGTCCAGTACAGATGTCCAAATTACGAGTTCTTTAGCTTTCTGAAAACTACACACGAAGGTCTACACCTTTCATGTTTTGTACTTTTTGTGATTCTTTATAGATTACAAGATATCAGCTCCCAAAATAGCCAAAAGCTGCTGAAAATCTGCTGCAACAGCAGCTTTTTCCAAAACCAAAAATGCCCGTAAGGCATCCGAAATCACCCCGAGGCCCTCGGGACCTCAACCAAAAACACAAACTCAACTTAATACTTCATTCAAACTTGCTCGGATTATAAAAACGGTACCTTAAACATCAAAAATCACCAAAATCCTAGAATTAGATTCAAACTTAAACTTAAACTTTCAAAATTCACATTCGATCAAAAACCCGAACAAACGATGTCCGAATGACCTAAAAATTTGCAAACATATCCAAAATCACCTAACGAAGATACTACAACTGTCGGAATTCCATTCTGACTCTCGGATCAAAATATCACCTATCGATCGGATTCCGCCAAAATTCCAACTTCGCCAAAATAGGCTAACTTTTTCATCGGACCTCCAAAATTACTTTCGATTGCGCTCCTAAGTCTTAAATCATCCCCCGAATCTAACCGAATCATCGAAATTTAGTTCCGAGCCCTCTAACTCTTAAGTCAACATTCGGTTGACTTTTCCAACTGAAGCTTTCCTTAAAGAGATTAATTGTCCCATTTCCTACCAAAATCGATCCGAATTGACTCAAAGTTTGCACACAAGTCACATTCGACATTACGGACTTGCACCAACTTTCAGAATGGCATTCCGACCCCGATATCAAAATTTTCACTTCCGGCCGAATTTTCTCATAAACCTTCAAATTCCTATATTTAGCCAAATGACTTCAAAATGACCTCCGGACATCCGAATTCACTTCCGATCACGTTTCCAACTCCAAAATCACCATACGGATCTATTCCCAGACTCGGAATCCCAAACGGACATCTATAACTCTAAAATGCCTTCCAACCCAAATTTATGAAATTCTTCTAAAATACTAACTTCCACCATATACGCCGAAATCCTCATGGTTTATCAAAAACCAAATCCGGACATACGCCCAAGTTCAAAATCATCATACGAGCATACTGGAACTTTTAGATCTCAATTTCTAGGTCATTTACTCAAAATTCCAATCCTAGTTCATTTCTTCAACTTTAAGCTTTCAAAATGAGAATTTCCATTTAGATTTGACTCCAAACTTCCTGAATTTTAATTCTGACCATACACACAAGTCAATATACCTAAGATGAAGCTGTTCATGGCCTCAATCTGCTAAGTGACACGTCGGAGCTCAACACGACTGGTCAGGTCGTTACAATTACCCTCTCCAGACTCCACTTTGTGGGAATATACTGGGTTGTCGTTGTTGTTGTTACTTAAAAGGGTTTGAAGAGTTCTGATTTGTCGCTTTAATATTTTGCATGTTCATGGGTTAATTTGAGTTAAAAGTTGATGATTTTAGTTGCTGAGTTCTCTTATTATATTAAGAATTCTTAAACGGAAAAGGGCCAAATATATCCCTCTACTTTCAAATATGGTTTACTTGTACCTTTCATTATATTATTGGGTCATCCACACCCCTACCGTTATACTATTGGGTTATCTATACGCCTACTATCTGTATAGATAACCCAATAGTATTACGGTAGGGGTATGGATGACCCAATAGTATAACGAAGGGTACAAGTAAACCATATTTGAAAGTAGAGGGATATATTTGGCCCTTTTATGTATTTTCAATCGTAGAAATGTGCCTTTTTTTTGGAACAAAGTATTAAGAAAAATATGTCATCTAAATTAAAACAGAGGAAGTAATATTTACTTTGTATTATATTAAAAGGAAATAATATTGGTTACATATATATTGTTTGCGATGAAACAGTGTTAAATGGCATGTTGGGTAGCTAGGAAGGTGTCTCCGGCACTTATTCTGCCAGGTAGTGCTAGAATATTGGTGATTTATCTCCCTAGGAACCACAAGAGGAGCACGAGAATTAGACAACATTCACATATGCTTAACAGGAATAAGTATCCCACAAAGAAAACTTTCGATATCCCCTCTTCTTTAATTCTGAATCTAAAGAGAATCTGATAGCGTCATATATTAGTAAAAAAAGAATCTGGCAATTCTACCATTTTTCTGCTCCAAAAGACTTAGTTAGCAGGTTCACATAATTAATCACCACATACACTTAGTAACTGAGATGGAATCAAAAGATAGTGGCCGTACGAGAGCTTTCACGAGGGTGCTACGTAAAATCCTATCTTTTAGTATTACCCACTAGTTTAAGACTTGGTCTGAGGAGCAGATTACCACAAGATATCACTAGGCCTTTTTTGCATGCAGTGACCGAGTAACGTACAACGGATTTTGTGTGTATGGCATCTATTTTTTTCACGATTTTGCTTAGACGAGTATGGATTTGGGACAATTAGATCCCAAGATTTTCCTTTTCATGTGCCTAATTAATGTTTACTTTGTTTTTTGAGAGATGTTAGATTATTTCATATATATATATATATATATATATATATATATATATATATATTAAATAAGGGTATTTTTGTTTCAAAGTATGATAGTAGGGGTATAGATAACCCAATAGTATAACGGTAAGAGTATGGATGACCCAATAGTATAAAAGGGTACAAGTAAACCATATTTGAAAGTAGAGGGGTATATTTGGCCCTTTTCCGATTCTTAAATGACTCGAACAATAAGTAAGGTTTCATTTCTATAACTTATGACCATATCACTTAATTAATTTTAATCCTTTAGAAACTGAGGTGTGCCATTTAGCGAATTTTCCATGGCCCTCGCAAAGTTGCTATTGTGTAGTTGCTTTAGGTGCGTAATTTTAATAATTTTCCTTCCTAAATACGGGTGCACATTTATGTTACCCAAATCCAAATTTCAACGAAGTCAAAATGTGTCAAAAGCCACGGGTGCACTGGTGCGACGTAGTTCGAGATATATTTTCATTACGTTGTAATTCTTATTAAAAATGGATATATAATAAAAGCGGACTATTAATAAAAGTCACATAGAATATAACATGTATTAAAATCAGATGAAAATTAAATATGACAGTTGAGCGACCGTGCTAGAACTACGCAATCCGGGAATGCCTAACACCTTCTCCCGGGTTAACAGAATTCCTTACTTGGATTTCTGGTTCGCGGACTGTTAACAGAGTCATATTTTCCTCGGTTCAGGATCCAACTGGTGACTTGGGACACCATTAATCTCCCAAGTGGCGACTCTGAAATTTACTAATAAATCTCGTTCTGATTGTCCTTTAAGTGTAAAAACTCCTTTACACCCTTACGGGTGTAGTAAAAAAAAGGAGGTGTGACAATTCTGGTGACTCTGATAGGGAAAAGGACCAAGAACTTCAGTTCAGGGTTCAGAATTCGCGCTTAGAATAATTGTTGTGCTTGGCTTTATTTGATTTTCCTACATGTTTCATGCCTAATGTGCAAAATGTTGCTTTTTACCACTTTGATATAAACTGTATCGAAACCATTCTCTTCTCACCTCTTGGATGTGCTTACTGGTTGAGACTCCCTATTCTGTTAGTGTCATACCTTGAAATAAGAAAGAGGTCGGACAAGTTACTAAGCCAGACGATCCCGCAGGTCCCCGGTACGTAGGCCCCTCCTCGACTCGAGTTGTCCGCTCGGGTACACAGTCTAGAACACATACCCAGGATTTGAACCTAGAATAACTTGACTTCATGCCGAATCTCTAATAGGAGCGCTTATTTGCATCACGTGCATGACTTAGGGGACTCAACATAGGGGTTGGGTCCGTCTAGGACATGTGTACCCAAAATAACATATCATCTTGATGCATCCTATGTGCTACATGTTGCATTTATTCAAGGGTAAAAAGGTCATTTGGCGGACCAATGATATCTGAGGGCAAATGGAAAAAAGAGAAGGGAAAAATAGTGAAAAATAAAAAAATGAGAAAAGGAAAAAAAAGAGGGTGATGTGTGAAAATAAAGCGAGTAAGGCCCATTTATGTGTTTCTTTACATTTTGTTTAGGAAAAGGAAAATTATGAAAAATTCAAAAAGATTTTGTATTTTTTTAATCATTTTTCAAAAAAATAAAAAAATAAAAAAAGGAAAAAGTTCCAAAAAAGAGTTTGCATGTTTTATCATTTTCAAGGAAAAGACAAAAAATATATTTTCACTAAGTTAGTTGTTTTGTTTAATTTTCGTCCATGTCCAATCTGGCCGAACTACGCAAACCTGATTCTCGTCTCCCGGGGTGGGATACGTAGGCAACCCACATAGGATCCAATCTTCTTAGTAAGCTTAGGTTTACGGCTTTGCGGGGTCTTAGCCAAATTTTGTACTTTTAGCCACATAGGTTAATTTTAAAAATAATGGCAACCATGTTTTGCATGAGTTTGGAAGAGAATGTTATTGTCTCACATTGTTTTGGTGTAACTTTTCTACTACACGTGTAAATTTACTAACCGGAGCAGGACAGATACCCCTGGACCGCTACATGCAGGAGTTGCTTAAGGAGATTTATTTTTATTTTTATTTTAGTTATTTTTGAATATATTTTTTTTTGTCGTCTTTTGCAGTAATGTCGAGTTTTTTTTTATTTTGTAAAGGCATTCAAAAATCCAAAAAAGGGAGATGTGCATTTTATATTTTCATTATAAGTTTTCTTTAAAATACTAGTTCTAGAATGGAAACATTTCGAGACGTTTTTCTTTTTCTTTTAGGCAATCAATATCTAGGACTTACAATAAATTGTTTTTATGTTTCCTTTAGTATATTAGGACCAAAAATTAAAAAAAAAAAAGAGATTTTTCTTTTGAGTTGTTTCTTTGGGAAAGTAGTGAAAATAAAAAAAAATTCTTTATTTTCACTAGAACTTTGGGATATCGTACATAGCAAAAATATATATACTTTATTTTTGTTTATCATTAGAATTTCTTCTTTAGGCAATCAAAATTAAAACCCAAAATATTTTGTTTTATCTTTTTTCTGATATCTTGCGTCTAAATATTAAATGAAAATTCGAAATGTCTTTCTTTGGTTTATTGCTTGGACCACATTTCAGAAAAGAGAATCAAAAACTATTTTTTTAATTGTAGGATTTTTTTCTTAATAATTACTCATAGTCTGTGATGATCCGACCCGTTATCATGTGAGTTATCACCCCGTTTTCCCTGTTATATGCTTGTTCATGTTTCAACATGTGTGTTTGATAAATTTGAGTCAATTCGGATCGAGTTTGGTTGGAAATGAGACAAATAGTCTCTTAGAAGAAGGAATGGTTGGGAAAAGTCAACCGAATGTTGACTTGCGAGTTAGAGAGCTTGGAAACAAATTCTGATAATTTGGTTGGCTCC
The DNA here is from genome assembly GCA_032618575.1 of Nicotiana noctiflora. Taxonomy (NCBI): domain Eukaryota; kingdom Viridiplantae; phylum Streptophyta; class Magnoliopsida; order Solanales; family Solanaceae; genus Nicotiana; species Nicotiana noctiflora. Next base: position 180,021 of record JASVEL010006503.1, read on the forward strand.
GTAAGGTTATTTGTGGCTTATGAGAGTCATCGGAATTGAATTTGGAGGTCCGGTATAGTTTTAGGCTTGAATTGGCTAAGGTTGAATTTTGGCGAAATCCGAACGGCATGTGAGATTTTTATCCGGGAGTCAGAATGGAATTCTAACAGTTGTAGTAGCTCCGTTAGGTGATTTTGGATATGCCTGCAAATGTTTAGGTCATTCGGACATCGTTTGGTCGGGTTTTTAATTGGATGTTGGTTTCGGAAGTTCTAGTTGAAACTTAGGCTTGAATTTGCTTTGATTCGATGATTTTCGTGTTTAAGGGTGTATTTTTATGATTGGAACAAGTTTGTATCGTGTTTTGGAGTAGGTTGGTGGATTTCGTTGGGGTCCTGGGGGCCTCGGGATGAATCCGGGGGTCCAAACGGACCATTTTTGGCCTAAATGAGGGATCAGGTCTACTGTCATAAGCGCAACAGACATTTGTTCTTCGTGATCGCAATGGAAGTCACGCGATCGCATAAGGTACTGGGGAGCTCAGTAATTTTGCCCTTCGTGATCGCGAAGAGTGGGATGCGATCGTGTAAGGTCAGAACTTGGCTCAATGCGATCGCAATAGTGGAGTCGCGATCGCGTAGTGTCGTGCAGCTTTTCATCGCGATCGCATAAGGGTCTACGCGATTGCATAGAAGGAAATGAAGGCCTGCTAAATTTGTTCATCGCCATCGCATGCCAAAGGCTGCAATCGCATAGAACAAAAATCACTAGCAGAAGGGTTAAGACCAGAACATTTCATCCGCGAACCCATTACACATTTCCTCCATTTTGGAGTTCTTATAGAGCAAAGTGACGTGATTTGAAGGGGATTTCATCGGGAAGACATTGGAGGTAAGTTTTATGGTCTAAATACACGGTTGTATCTTAGAATCTTCAATTATTTCACTGTAAATGGAAGGATTAATGGGGGATTTTGCCCTAAGCCTAGGCTATGGTAAATCATCGATTTGACTGGGCAAACGGAGTCCGATTTGGATAAACTTTATATGTAGATAAGGATTTCGAAAATGTAACTTTTGTAATTTTTTGAGAATCGTACCGAAATTCGGATTTTGGCAACTTTGTGGTTTTTCATGTAATTTGATTGTTTTCAATTGGGTGTTGTTCCATTAGCCAATTTTGATATATTTGTACTGAATTTTGCTAGTTTTGACGTGCGTGGATGCCGGTTCGTGGAGCAAAGGCGTCGCAAGCTTGAGTTTTCGCCGGATCGAGGTGGGTAATACTTGTAAATGATGTCCTGAGGGTTAGTAAACCCCGGACTTGCACATCCTAGTGCTGTATTAAGGTGACTTGCACGCCGGATAACGGGCGTGGGGTAGAGCACCATTGGGGATTGTGACTTGGTTCGTCCCGCTTAATAAATAATAACACCTAATTGCTTGAAATTGAATTGACACCCTAATAAAGATATTAATTATCAGGAATTGGACTGATTATCATGTTTTGGTCTTCGTGCCGATTAGTTGAATCCTTCAGGGATTGATAATACTGTCTTGATAATACTATCCATATTTTTATCTCAATCTAAGGTTTTAAAATGGTATTTTGCTACTCAGCATTTTTATAAGATTAGAAAAATTTGAGCAAGGTCTTGATGAAATTTTAAGTTGTGAGCTAATATGATACTGTTGCTCGAGGGGCTTTTGATTACTCGTTAGATCGACTGGGGCCGAGGGCCATATGTGAGGGCATGACGGTTTATGTGAGGAGGCTTTTAAGCCTCGAGTGATATGTGAGCATATGCATATACATGTATGGATTGGACTGCACGCTGCGGTAGCATGTTGCATGGATCGAACTGCACGCCACTGTAGTATATAGACCGGACTACGCGCCGCAATAGGAGTGATATTGATATTGTGCTTGGGCTGTAGGAGCCCCTCCAGAGTCTGAACCCCCATAGTGAGCGCGGGCGCCTTTGCATGGATCGGGCTGTACGCCACAGCATCATATGCATTGCATGACATACATGCATTGGTTTACTCGTACTACGTGGCATAACATGTAGCACTCATACATTACTGGCATGCATGCATTATTTGCCTTATTGACCAGATCCCGTGGTGGAAACTGTTAAGGAGTGCTGAGCCCAAGGGGCTGATTTGAGTGCAGACTTGCACTGTCTGAGGTTGTACCAGGTACCGATCTGTCATAATGAAAGGAAAAGACGTTAAAAAGAGAATTCTAAGTAATCTACACACATATGCTAAAAAGGGATAAAATGATAGTGTATTGTAGTTTAAAGACAGTTTTGTATTATATAGCATGAGATAGTGCTTTGTGTGGTTTTCCTTTCCTCAGCATTATTTACTTTTATTACCGCTGAGTTGGAAGTACTCACCCTCGACTCCCTGTACCTTGTGTGCAGATCCAGGTACATCACAGCAGAGCTTAGACTACATCTGCTCGGAGGGCGTTACTTGGACAGTCAAGGTAGCTGCAAGCGTCCGCAGAACCTGACTCTCCAGTTTTTTTTTGTTATTTTCTTAGTCTATTCTACACTTGCGCACAGTTGTATACACTATCACAGCTTTATATTCTGGTAGAGGCTCATGACTTATGACTCCTGATTCGGGGGAAGGTTTATACCGGTTTTGGGATGTCTAATCCTGATGTGTTGGATATTATTTCCATTATGTTCTCATTATGTATGCTTAAAAAGGGGTAAAGTGTGAGTTGACAACTCTAAGTTATAGTTGATTGGTCAGGCTGGCCTAGCAATGTGCCGGGCGCCATCACGACCGGGTTTTGGGGTCGTGACAATAAACTATATTGTAACGGTTTCCAATCATTGTAGAACATAATATGGTAACGGTAGAGTCTTGTGGATTGGTACGGGGACGCCTGTGCTTATCCTCGGGAGGCTGCAAACCTTTTAGGAAACACTTCACATTTTTGGACTTCTTATCGTTCGTACTGGATTCAACCTGAGATGTAATTCTTGAAATTCCTTCCACACCTTTGTATGCGCACTCGAGCGCTCAGTAATATGATTGCATTGATGGATTGTGATTCCCCGATCGAGGGGCGAGGTATAATCTCTGTGAGTTCATGTTGGGCCAGTCGGGAGGACTTGAGGCTGGACCTTGTCTATGGCCTGAGCATCGAGGTGCTGATTTTGTTAGCTGGTATTATGAAACTTATATGATCGATATTGCCTCTGATTGTGGAAATGGAAGCTTCATAACGGATGAGTTGTTAGGTGTTTGACTCTTATTGTAATATGTTGTGTAGCCCCGAGCTATGGGCGTGGTGAAAGGTATTTGATATATTTTATGATTCGAGCAGGACCATCGCATGTCCATGTATCAATTTTGATAATATAACTCGTGTAGTATTGAGATTAATGTTGTTAATATACATTGTGATGTCTTGTCAAGTTGCCGATGTATTGTTAGGATGGTTTTGGTGATTCTCTGGCAGGTGGATAGGCCAAATTACAAAGGAAACTCTGCCGAAATTTTTAAAAAATTTGGGACTTAGAAAAGATTCTGTCACCTAAAGAATGGGCTTAACTGTTGTGTATGAATATTATAAGGATTGCAAAAATGTTAAGATTTCTGATGATTTGATTCTGCGCTAAAGCTTGTAAATGACTTGAGTTTAATCTCACTATAACATTGTGGCATCATTTGAGTAAGAATGCTAAGAGTGGTTAAAGGTGCTTTGAAGTATGGCTTCGAGCTAAGTTGGGAAGGTTGCTATTAATTAACTAATTGCACGGTTGTGTATGTGGCTAGAGACTGTGGTTTTGTTAGAAGAAATCGAGACTTGTGGTATGTTATGTCAACTATGGGATTCTATGTATCCGTATTGGAAGGTAATGATAACGAATTTCGAATCACGGGAAGTCCTTTCAAAATAAAGTATTGCAGAATGTGGTACTTTTGGGAACCATCTGAGCAAGTATTCAGTGGCCTATGGGTCCTAGACTGTGTGGTCTTATGTATGAGTCTTGTGTGGTAACCTGAGTTGAGGTATTGTAGCGTTATAGTAAGGGCTAATAATAAATTAAAGATGAATCAGAAAGGAAATTGGGTAAATTGAATAGCTTGTCTATAAACCGAAACGGTATGATAAGGATACGATTAATTCCTGATATGTGCTTGAAGTAATGAGTCTTGCAGGTATTGTGCAACAAAGCTCCTGAGTGCTGGTAGTTGCGTAGCTCGATGTGGGTAGAAAGACTCAGTTCGGGCAGTTTAGTTGTGCAATGGAATTGGGGGGAAGAGTTCGTGATGTGTTTCACCGTGGTCTGAAAATAAGTATATTTCCTGTTGGTATGCGAAGCTTGGAATGTGTAATGATTTTTCTTCTATATAGGATCATGAAAGTCCTTGACTAGTTGAGTGCGTCGATGTTTGCAGTGTAGGAGAGGGATAGAAGTTTCCATGTTATCTTAGTGTGGTATGGTATATGCGATGTGTTATGGAAAGTTGATAATGACATGTTCAAGGTTTGAGTTCAGTTCATAATATAATGGTAAGTCATTAGAATTCTGGAGCAGCGCGGGCAGCTGCAGATAATTTAAGAATCGATCTTTCTGGTAATTAAAAAAATGGTACTGTTATTCTAGTGATTTGGCAGGGTATATGTTCAAAAAGGGCAAGGTAATGTAAGCTGATAATATTCAGTGGTATTGCGGTATTCTCTTGTTGGATCGACTGTGATAACTGAGTCGTTGATGGCATAGTGAAATTTCTAAATGGCTTTCGTGGTATGAATGGATGCTTGATGTGCGTTGTGTATTTGTACTGTGGAGTGTGGAATCAGGCACAGTGATTCATGTGCTATATATGTGTTAGAGACTAGGAGTTCTCGTAATCCGCCTATGCAGTGGTTGTATATCGTGTGTATCGGCACCGTTTAGCGGTTATTGGAAATTGGAAGCCCTAACATCTCTCTCTTTGCTTGATATTATGAATTTGGGCTAGGATATTTGGTTCCAGACAGGTTGTCATAAGTCGGGTTGTCTAGACTAATGTGATATGGACTATGTCGGAAATGCCATAAATTGCGTAGCAGAGTGCATCAGATTATGTTCCAGCAGGGTAGTTGTACCCCAGGACCAGCGGACCGCTTGTAGGTATTACTTTGTCAGTTGGGCCTTCATGGCGGATGTCAGTGCAGAGGTTCCTACCATTGATTCAGTTCTGGTATTGAGGAACTTTGTCGGATGCGTTTCTTGTGGCCGAGTTTGAGGTTATATATGTTTATTGTAATGAGCAACTTGACTCGATGTGCATTTCTTTTTGTGAGAGTTTTGTGTAGATGGGGTGGCACGCCGCCACAGGTTATTTGGATCGGGTGGAACGCCGCCACAGGTATGGTATCTGGATCGGGTGGCACACCGCCACAGGTATGTCATTGGAGCGGGTTGCACGCCACAACAGTGTGATGTGGAGAATAATTTCCTATATGTTACCTTGTATACAATACTTCCTGGCTTCTGAGGAAAAGTCCGTATTGGGTATCGCTCGGCGAATAGCACATCGGTTGTGTCCTTTCATGATTTGATAGCATATATTAATTGTTTCACCGTGGGTGAGATTGATCGCTTGGGTTCAAACCTGGATCGGTGCGTGGCTGACCGTTTTGAGCATGGTGACTTGAGGTGCTCCATGAGTAGTAGTGTTTGGATAGAATCGTAAGTCATGGCGAGGCCACGCGATGTTATGACATTTCGAGGAAGATTCGGGTACTCTATGAGGTGAGACGGTATCTCAGTTCTATGTTATGATGATACGGAGGAATTGCACTACGGTTCTTTTGTTTGAATCAGTTGTTACGACTTGAGTATGATCAGACGTTTCTTATTGGAGCCTGTGTTGTGCTCGTTGCGGCTTAGTCCAGTGTTAAGGTGTCATATCACCAGTGCGGTGTGTTATAATCTAAATGATTGTTGGAGTCATTAATGAGTGCGAACATATATGATTTCAGCTGGTTGGAAAGGTAATATCGAGGTTTGGTTCCGAAATCTATTGTGGTATCAGTTAAAAAGGGAAATGGATTCATGAATGGTTGACCTGAGAGATGGGTTCGGTATATCGCGTGTTTCAACTGTCGTGGGCAGGATATGAAGGTATTGGAATAAGACGTTAGCTAATGAAAAAGTGTTCTTCAGTTAGTATTTGGTTACCGTGGGCAATTTTTGTGATCAGAATACATCATGTGATCTCACCCGGAGTGGCGAGTATGGGCTATTACAGTTGGTTCGTGTGTATCCTGAGTATAGGCATGGGATTAGGATTTGGTATGTGATTTCGGAAAGTGCAATGTGGTCTATGGTTCGGATGAGCTGTGAAATTCCAGCTATAGTGTGTATCGGACTTATGTGAGATAAGGTGACGTGGGATCGCCCCGAATATATGCTTGGTGAGGTCATTCAACTATTGGGTTACTTCTAGTAAACCTCTTTGTCCGCTCGAGGATGAGCGTTTGCTTAAGTTGGGGAGAATGTGATGACCCGGCCCGTCATCATGTGAGTTATCACCCCATTTTCCCCGTTATATGCTTGTTCATGTTTCAACATGTGTGTTTGATGAGTTTAAGTCAATTTGGATTGAGTTTGGTTGGAAATAAGACAAATAGTCTCTTAGAAGAAGGAATAGTTGGGAAAAGTCAACCGGATGTTGACTTGCGAGTTAGAGAGCTCGGAACTAAATTCTGATGATTCAGTCAGCTCCGGGAGGTCATTTGTGGCTTAGGAGAGCGATCGGAATTGAATTTGGAGGTCTGGTGTAGTTTTAGCTTGAATTGGCTAAGGTTGAATTTTGGCGAAATCCGAACGGTAGGTGAGATTTTGATCCGGGAGTCGGAATGGAATTCCAACAGTTGTAGTAGCTCCGTTAGGTTATTTTGGATATGCCTGCAAATTTTCAGGTCATTCGGACATCGTTTGGTCGGGTTTTTAATTGGATGTTGGTTTCGGAAGTTCTAGTTGAAACTTAGGCTTGAATTTGCTTTGATTCGATGATTTCCGTGTTTAAGGGTGCGTTTTTATGATTGGAACAAGTTTGTATCTTGTTTTGGAGTAGGTTGGTGGGTTTCGTTGGAGTCCCGAGGGCCTCGGGATGAATCCGGGGGTCCAAACAGACCATTTTTGGCCAAAATGAGGGATCAGGTCTGCTGTCATAGGCGCATCAGACATTTGTTCTTCGCGATCGCAATGGAAGTCACGTGATCACATAAGGTACTGGGGAGCTCAGTAATTTTACCCTTCGCGATCGCGAAGAGTGGGATGCGATCGCGTAAGGTCAGAACTTGGCTCAATGCGATCGCAATAGTGGAGTCGTGATCGCGTAGTGTCGTGCAGCTGTTCATCGCGATCGCATAAGGGTCTACACGATCGCGTAAAAGGAAATGAAGGCCTGCTAAATTTGTTCATCGCCATCGCATGCCAAAGGCTGCGATCGCATAGAACAAAAATCACTGGCAGAAGGGTTAAGACCAAAACATTTCATCCGCGAACCCATTACACATTTCCTCCATTTTTGAGTTCTTAGAGAGCAAAGTGACGGGATTTGAAGGGGATTTTATCGGGAAGACATTGGAGGTAAGTTTTATGGTCTAAATACATGATTTTATCTTAGAATCTTCAATTATTTCACTGTAAATGAAAGGATTAATGGGGGATTTCGCCATATGCCTGGGCTATGGTAAATCATTGATTTAAATGGGCAAACGGAGTTCGATTTTGATAAACTTTATATGTATGGACTCGTGTTGAGATAAGGATTCCGAAAATGTAACTTTTGTAATTTTTCGAGAAGTGTACCAAAAGTCGAGTTTTGGAAACTTTGTGGTTTTTCATGTAATTTGATTGTTTTCGATTGGGTGTTGTTCCATTAGCCTATTTTGATATATTTGTACTGAATTTGGCTAGTTTTGACGTGCGTGGATGCCGGTTCGAGGAGCTAAGGCGTCGCAGGCTTGATTTTTTGCCGGATCGAGGTGGGTAATACTTGTAAATGATGTCCTGAGGGTTAGTAAACCCCGGACTTGCACATCCTAGTGTTGTATTAAGGTGACTTGCACGCCGGATAACGGGTGTGGGGTAGAGCACCATTGTAGATTGTGACTTGGTTCGTCCCGCTTAATCAATAATAACACCTAATTGTTTGAAATTGAATTGACACCCTAATAAAGATATTAATTATCAAGAATTGGACTGATTATCATGTTTTGGGCTTCGTGCCGATTAGTTGAATCCTTCAGGGATTGGTATTACTGTCTTGATAATACTGTGCATGTTTTTATCTCAATCTAAGGTTTTAAAATGGTATTTTCCTACTCAGAATTTTTATAAGATTTGAAAAACTTGAACAAGGTCTTGATGACGTTTTAAGCTGTGAGCTAATATGATACTGTTGCCCGAGGGGCTTTTTGATTACTCGTTGGACCGATTGGGGCCGAGGTCCATATGTGAGGGCATGACGGTTTATGTGAGGAGGCTTTCAAGCCTCGAGTGATGTGTGAGCATATGCATATACATGTATGGATCGTATTGCACGTCGCACTAGCATGTTGCATGGATCGGACTACACGTCGCAGTAGTATATGGATTGGGCTGCGCACCGCAGAAGGAGTGATATTGATATTGCACTTGGGCTGTAGGAGCCCCTCTAGAGTCTGAACCCCCACAGTGAGCGCTGGCGCCTTTGCATGGATCGAGCTGTACGCCACAACGTCATATGTATTGCATGGCATAGATACATTGGTTTACTCATACTACGTGGCATAACAGGTAGCACTCATACATTACTGGCATACATGCATTATATGCCTTATTGACCAGATCCCCTGGTGGAAACTGTTAAGGAATGCTGAGCCCAAGGGGCTGATTTGAGTGCAAACTTGCACTGTCTGAGGTTGTACCAGGTACCGAGCTGTCATAATGAAAGGAAAAGACGTTAAAAAGAGAATTCTAAGTAATCTACTCACATATGCTAAAAATGGATAAAATGATAGTGTATTGTAGTTTAAAGACAATTCTGTATTATATAGCATGAGATAGTGCTTTGTGTGGTTTTCCTTTCCTCAACAGTATTTACTTTTATTACCGCTGAGTTGGAAGTACTCACCCTCGACTCCCTGTACCTTGTGTGCAGATCCAGGTACATCACAGCAGAGCTGAAACTGCATCTGCTCGGAGGGCATTACTTGGACAGTCAAGGTAGTTGCCAGCATCCGCAGGACCTGACTCTCCTGTTTTTTTTCTTTATTTTCTTAGTCTAATCTACACTTGTGCACAGTTGTATACACTATCACAACTTTATATTCTGGTAGAGGCTCATGACTTATGACTCCTGATTCGGGGGAAAGTTTATACCGGTTTTGGGATGTCTAATCCCGATGTGTTGGATATTATTTCCATTATGTTCTCATTATGTATGCTTAAAAAGGGTAAGTGTGAGCTGATAGCTCTGAGTCATATCTGATTGGTCAGGCTGGCCTAGCAATTTGCTGGGCGCCATCACGACCGGGTTTTGGGGTCGTGACATAGTCTTTGTTTCAAAAGAAAAAAAATGCCCGTTAAGCTTGAGTTTATAATGGGTCATAGAACATTAATGCTAGAAAATTCAAAAAATATGATTTGCTTCTTTCATTTCTGTTTTCTCTCAAAGTAGTCATTAAAGTAAAAAAAAGAAAGAATATTAGTTTATTTACTTTATTCCCGTTCTTCCAGAACTACGTAAAGATCTGATTCGTGCAGGGTCATGATACGTAGGCAACCTACATAAGGTTCGATCGAATTATTTTTTTATTATTTTAAAAATAAAGAGAAAAAATATAAAAATAAAGAAAAGGAAAAGGGAAAAAAAGGTAGAATTCTGGGAGGTGGGGAATGAGAAAGAAGAAAAGAGTGATAATTATAAGAAAAAGAGGAAGAAAAAATGGGCGAGCTAAAAAGGGCGAGGAAGTAAAATAAAGAAGAGAGGTTGAAATGAACAAATTGGGATGATGCCAACTAACCCTTTGCACCCTCTAAGTCATTTTAGAACCGATAACTGTGACTAGGTGCATTGCACGCAAAGTGAGATTATCTTATAATAAATGCCCTAACGCTAACGTGATGACTTCATTTTGTTGTACTCATTGAAGAAAGGTGGTTGGTTTGTGATTTTTAAAAGTGATAACTTTTCTCTACAACACAACGACAAAAGGAAATAACAGACAACAACAGAACTGAGTTGGTTGATACCAGGGCTCGAAAGCAGTTGGTCGAATGGGTACGGATGGTTGGTTGAAGAGGTACGGATGTTAAGACAGCATATGACAAACATGTATCAGGCCTGGATGACTGAGAAGGCACCAGCCCCGCCACCACCGGTGTTTCCAGATGTCGCCTTTACCCAAACTCCCAACACAATGCCAAATGATCATTCACATTCTCTAGATACGCCCGCTTACCAATATTTTCTCAATTACCTTAGTAACTCCATCACTCATCCTCCAGTTATATCTCCCCAAAATTGCGCTCCAATCATATCCATTACCCCAAACAATGAATACCCACTCAAAGCTCGTAATGCCTAATATCACCCCTCAAATGTTTCCCACAAGGTCCTTGATTCATACAAGAAGAGCTCCCAGGATGAGCTTCATGCTAGAAATGAAAAGGTTACAGAAAGAAAAGGGCGAGATGGGGTACACAGGAAGTTAAAAAGCACATAACAGTCTTTAAGGGGCAAGCAAAGAGTGGGAGGCCGGGGTAGCATGACTTGCAAAGAACTTATTGTGCCACATGACGCCCGCCTACCCACAGGGTTCAAAGTGCCAAAATTTAACTTGTATGATGGGCGTGGAGACCCGGTGGACCGCCTAAGGGTCTATTGCAATGAAATGAGGATTGTTGGAAAGAAAGATGACTTGATCATGGCTATTTCAGTAAAAGCCTAACTGGGACAACTTTGGATTGGCATGGTCGTCAAAATGTCGATAAGTGGCTTACATTGGGTGACATGGCTCAAGATTTTGTCCGATACTTTCAATGCAAATCGAGTGTTACCCCAGGCCGCTCCTCGCTGTCTAAAATGAAAAAGAGGCCGGAGGAAAGCTTTAATGAGTTTGGGCTTAGATGGAGGGAGCAAGTTGCTCGAGTAAGTCCTCCGATTAATGATGAAGAAATGGTCAAGCTTTTTCTGCAGGCCCAGGGACCCACCTACTACAGTCATTTGATCTCGGCCTTGGGAAAGCCTTTCAAGGATGTGTTAAAAATGGGGGAGCTAGTAGAAGAAGGAATCAAGTCAGGCGAAATTGTGAGCTGTTCAGAAGCCATTCAGAACGTATCAGTAAGCTTTGTTGGAAGAAAGAGGAATAGAAAAGATGATCCAATAGGTTCTCCTGATCGACACTTCCAACCTCGACATTGTCCCCATGGTGATCCTTGTACATTAGATGACCCTCCCCGGCGTTACTTCTCTCCACAAAAATTCCAAAGTCGCCCATCACACTCCTAGTACCGAGCTCCTCAAAATGCCCATCTACCCCCGCGAGCTTATCAAAAACACCCCGGATCAGGTTTTTGGCCCAATCCAGCATTTAAGAATGAGAGGTTACGGAAGAAGAAAACCCTCACTCCGTTGGGAGAATCATATGCCAGTCTATTCCTGAGGCTAAGGACATTGGATATGTTAGAGCCAATTCAGATAAAAATGCCAAACCCTCTTCCAAAGAAGTTTGATCCTTCTCAAAGGTACGCATACTGCTCAGGTGCCCTGGGGCATGACATAGAGAAATGTTGGAGGTTGAAGAATGCAATTTAGAAGCTTATTGATGCGGGCGACATTGTCGTGCAAAGTCCATATGCAGTAAACACTGGCCAAAGTCTATCTCCTGTACATAATGAGATGCATATGGTGGGAATGATTGATCATGAGAATGAGCCGGCAGAAGAAACCCAAAAGCAGTTTGCTAAGAGCAACATGATAAAGACTTGGGAAAGTTCCAGCAATTTTGGTGTGAAATTCAGTGGCTAAGATGCCATGCTTGGCAAATCGGAAGACGCTCCATTTCTTGGTCAGCCAGAGTGGAGTTTTGGTGGTTTATTTTGGTGCCATTTTCGTTGTCCGGCTTATTTCAGGGTTGTAATCCGGGTATTGTCTTGTGACTCAAACCCTTCTATCTTTTCATTTTGCTTGATTTGTTTAGTCATAATAGCATGTTTAATGTCATTTAGGTTTGTTGAAGGGCTGTAACTAGTTTTCTTGTGTTGTTGTTTCAACCGTTTCACCGTCACTCTAATGCAATTCTCTGTTTCCCTCCATTTCTAGTCATTTTATTTAGTTCCCTTCTCTTGTTACAATTCTTTTCATGATGTTCTAGCGACGTGACATGCAAGCATAATTCTCAGCCTGGTTTTTAAAAGTCAGTTTAGTAATGAAGCAATGAAACAATGTTGAAGATGTAAGGGCATTCGAAGGTAATAAGTAAAGGGCCTTTCGAGATCACTTCGAGCCCAAATTGTGAAACTGGAGCAGATAGAACATAAAGACATACAGTTGAAATACATATGCCGCATCAGTTTGAAGCCAAAGACAGGTTTGCCCCAAGTCTACAGGGATTATTCGTGGTTCCGAGATTGTTGTCCAATGATGCTAGGTGATTAACAGATACATAGGACAAATATGTGAATCAATCAAAAGGTGTTATGTGTGTTTTCCTCAGCTTTTTTAACTGTGTAGTTTGTACTTGGCATGTTTTGAAGATTGAAATGACGAAGGCATTTTATTCTGCTATCCAAACACTTTATCCTTTGTTACCCCTTTGAGCCTCGGTTATTTTCTTGCATACCCCTCTTTTGAAATCAATAATAAAACACCTAAGCCCGAGCAGGAAAAGTAAGTGGAGAAACAAAAGAAAAATAGTGAAATAGAAAAGAGAAAAGAAAGAAAGGGAAAATAAAGAGAAAAAACAAGAAAAAAAGAAAGAAAAAGAAAAATAAAATAAAAAAAGAAAAGAAAAGGAAAGGAAAAGAAAGAAAAGGAAAGAAAAGAAAATAAAGAGAAAAGAAAAGAAAAGAGTAGGGAAAGAAAATAAATGAAAAGAAAGAAAAAGAAAAGTGGAAGAAGGAAAGATCGCAACAATAAAAGTAGTTGCTTGAACTATGTTTGACTTGATCCTGAAAGGGTACGTAGGCAGCCTCTCTGAGATTCAGTCACACCAAAACAAAAATCCAAAAGTCCCCAAGAAGAAAACTGGGGCAGAAGTTGGGGTTGTAGAAATTTGATTCCGAAAGTTGTAATTTTTGAACCCGTGTTGAATTGTTTTGAGCCTTGATACCCTTCTTTGTAAACCTATCCAAAAGCCTGTATTACGGTCCAAAAAAAGACCTTTTGATCAGTCTTCAAGAAATGTCGAGCCAAGCGAGTAGAGGTGAATCATGTCAGGGGCTACACTCCGATACAAGAAGAAAATTATGAAAAATGAGAGATTTTTATTGGTGAAAACTTTCACGGGCACCATAAGGAGATGGTGAGTTGAGAGAAATAAAAAATAAGAGAGTCTTATTGGTGAAAACCTTCACGGGCACCATAAAGCGACATTGAGTTGAGAGAAAAATCAAAATGGGAGAGGCTTGATGGTGAAAATCTTACGGGCACCACAAGTCGACTAAGGATGAAGGATCATATCAGGCAAGCGGAGAATTAAAGCCCAGTTTCACGGCAAAAAGGTGAAACAAGAGCTGAACATCAGATTTACTAAACAGAGTAGACTGTAGGTGCATGTCAAGGTCGCTAGAGTCGGTATCTACATCTGATGGTTTGCTACTATGTAGGTTTCTTGTTAGGAATCCTCTCTTTTCCTTCACTCTATTCTTCCCACCTTGTTTTACTCCCTCTTCTTGAGTTTGTCTGGTCATAACAAGTGAGAAATGACTTCAAAATCTACCACCAGGCTTTTCAATTGCGCAAAATAGGATCTGGTTAACACATCAAAGTGTCATAAGTCAGGAAATAACAGCAAGCACGACTGAGTTGGCAACAATTAACATGCTTTGGGATCCTTGTGAAATGCAAAGGCTTGGTATACATCAATTCATTAACGATGCAATAGATGAAGGGTAAAGGTGAACAGATCAAAATAATTTCCTGTGATAGGATGGACAAAGGGTTGTAAACCAGTGATGAGCAAGACTTTCCAAGAAAAAATCAAAGCTAACATGGCAAATAAGGGAGCTGTAGACCTCGAGGACCGGACCAGGGGTTAATTCAAGAAGAAACAACATACATCTTAAGTAGGGGCAATTGACGTGCTTTGGAATTCGTGTGAAATACAAGGGTTTGGTACGCCTCAATTCAAGAACCATGCAATAGATGAAGGTTGTTTGGTGAATGGATCAGAGATATTCTCCGTGTTAAGGGTAATAAAAAAAGTGGTTAGTCAATAAACAAGCATGATCTTCGAGTGGGAATCAGTTATCATGACAAATGAAGGAGCAACAGACCTCAAGGCCGTGGTCACTAGTTAAGTCGTGAAAGAACAAATACACGGAGTGGGGCAATGAGCGTGCTTTAGGGATTCATGTGAAACACAAAGGTTGGGGAGGCACCAGTTCATGCAATGCAACAAATAGAGGATATTGGGTCTGAATAGAGAAAAGCTATTTTATGTGAAGAGGAAGACAGAGAAAGGGGTCTAGTCCGGAAACAAGCAGGGCCTTCAAGTGGAAATCAATCTTTTTGGGAAGCGAAGAGGCAGCCGCCCTCAAAGTTCAAGACCACAAACCAACCACCACCTTTTAGACTAACAAAATTTTTCTTTGATTGAAACATGGGCAGAAGTTTCGTTTGCTTCGGAGAAACCCTCCGTAAGGAAATGCAGGACCCAAATAGGCATCACGAAATTCTCAGGGCCCTCCTGGAAAATGAGACTTAGTTTAAATTTCAAAACAATTATGAGTATCATAATTTAGCATAAATGTACCCCAAAGTAGCATAAATTGCCTTTAAAATTTGCATGTTTAAGATAGATTTCAATTAAGAGTTTTCAGGACCATCCTGGATAATGGAACATAGTTTTAAGGTCTGTTTAGATAACAAGATAATGTGGAAGTCATAATAGAAGATATCAGGATCCTCCTGGATAATGGGGAGTAGTTAAGACCTTTTTGATAACAATGTAGTGGAAGTAATACCTTTGGAAGATATAACTTAGGTTCGGAATTGTTAGGAGTTGTCAGGACCTCCTTGGATAATATGACTTAGCTTTCAGATTCTTATAATAGTTGGTAAATAGTTCAGTTTCAAATTCTGATAATAGTTGGTAAAATAATTTAGTTTAACACTCACCCATGTGGCCAACCATAACTGGGGGAGAAAATTTTCTATGTTTGTCTATTTTGTTGCAAGCAGGAGCCCACCCGGAGAAGAAGAGAATACTTTTCAAGCTTCAGCAATCAGGCGCCCACCTGGAGAACAAGGGAAGTACAATTCAGATTTTAGCTTTTAACTCTTAATATTTGATAACATATTGTACCCAGCAACCAAACTGGGGCAGAAAAGTTTCTTTGTTTGTCTATTTTGTTGCAAGCAGGAGCCCACCTGGAGAACAAGGGAATATTTTTCAAACTCATCAAGCAGGAGCCTACCCGGAGAACAAGGGAATACTTTTCAGATGCAGGAATTAGGAGCCCACCTGAAAAACAAGGGAATATATTTCAAGTTTCAGCAATCAGGCACCCACCTGAAGAACAAGGGAAGTACAATTCAAATTTAACTTTTAGTTTTAATAATTGATAACTTGTTGTACCCAGTTACCAAACTGGGGCAGAAAGTTTTCTTTGTTTGTTTATTTTGTTGCAGTCAGGAGCCCACCTGGAGAACAAGGGAATACTTTTCAAGTTCAACAATCAGGAGCCCAACTGGAGAACAAGGGAATACTTTTCAAGTTTCAGTAGTCAGACACCCACCTAGAGAACAAGGGAAGTACAATTCAAAATTTTAACTTTTAATTTTTAATA
>JASVEL010006504.1:0-75349 GCA_032618575.1 Nicotiana noctiflora
GTGTTGTATTGAGGTGAGTAATATATGTGGGTGATGACCGAGCGGGTTCGAAACCCCGGTATACCACTTTGTGACGTGTATAGCGGCAAGACACGCACACTCTTGAGAGTGCGGGGTCGATCATGAATTGGAGACTATATATTAGTCCAACCTCTGTTGATATTATATTATTGGCTATTCTAGAGCCGTCGAACCTCCTTCTCGGATGGTTGTATATATATATATTGTGATAATGGCCACTCTTGAGCCGAGGAACCCCCTTCTCGGGCGGTTGATTATACATGTGGGCCGTGAGCCGGTTATTGGATCCCGCGAGGATCGTTATCATTGTCTTATCACATAGACATGCTAGTTTACTACTAGTCCGCAGATATTTTTGTTATTATGCAAATTCCAACCTCTGGAACTTGATATTACTGTTTTCCAATCGAAAAATGATAAAAGAGTTTTCAAAAACTACTTTTGAGCATGCGAGGCTGTATCTGCATATTAGCCGACTAGTAGTGGATCGGGCTGCACGCCGCAGAGCAAGATATATGTTGGATCGGACTGCACGCCGCGGTGATATCTCTATGAGATGTGCTTGGGCTGTAGGAGCCCCTCCGGAGTCCTGAACCCCCACGGTGAGCACGGGTACCCAAAATTGGAGTCGGGCTACACGCCGTAGCGGTCATATCATGCATTGCATTGCATTTAGCTACATCCGCTAGCCGTTATGCTATTTATTGGTATTTGTTAGAACAGGTACAATGAAGATTGAATCTATGACAGGGTAGCCGATTATAGCTTTACATAGTGTTTTATTGCGGATTTCTTATCTGCGTCTTACCCTTGTTTATTACCACTGAGTCTGGCGGTACTCATTTTACTCCCTGCACCTTGTGTGCGGATCCGGGTACCTCTCAGCAGTGATCCAGTAGTCGTGCGAGGCGACGTTTGTGGATATTCGAGGTAGCTGCCGAGTCCGCAGGACCCGATATTCCTTTCTATTGTCTTTTGATTCTGTATTGACATTTCTTTCCGCACTTGGTATTTTGTAAACCTTTATACATTCATGTTCAGTAGAGGCTCATGACTCTTGACCCTTCGGTCTATGGGAGTTAAGGTATTATGGAACTTGGTTCCCCGTTTTCGTTACATGTATCGTTGTTATTTCTTGAATTAATTTGCTTAAATGGGTTAAAGAGAGCTTCTAGCTCCGTTATTGTTATTAATTGGTCAGGCTGGCTTAGCAATGTGCTGGGCGCCATCACGACCGGATTTGGGGTCGTGACATGAGAGGTGCTGCTCTTGCAGGCCTACGCCTCTCAAACTCCTCCCACCAATCAAATGCGGGACCAGTAAACTGAAATGTAGTAAATGAAACTCCGCCGGACTCAAGAATACCAGCCGTACGCAGCATCTTCTGACACTTATCCAAGAAACCCTGGGCATCCTCGCCCTCAACGCCACTGAAATGGGGTGGCTGAAGTCTACCAAATCTCTCAAGACGACGCTGCTCGTCCTCGGGCATAACCTGAACCATATGCTCTGGAGCTGGAGCTGGTGCGGCTGGAGGAATAACCGGTGCAACTACCTGAGCGGGGACTGCCTCTGGCGTCCGAAGTCCCTGAACAACCGGATCAGGTGTGCGAGCTGCAGGGGTCTGCTGACCACCCCCTGACTGAGATGTCGCTACAGTAGCGGTAGCTGAAACTACCTGAGCCAAACCGGAACACACTGATAATATCTGGGCAAGAGTCTGCTGAAGACCAGGAATAGCAATAGATATAGTCTGGCCCTGAACTGGGACTGCTGGAACATCAACCACTGGGGGCTGCTCCTGAACTGGTACAATAGGCGGGTCAGCTGGCACTGCCTCAGCTGCCCTACCTCTAACTCTAGCACGACCTCGCCCACGGCCTCTAACAGGTGGCAATGGAGGTCGTCCACCTCGTCCCGATGCTCGCGTTCTCGCCATCGCGAGAGAATAGAATATAGAAGTTCAGTTCACAGAACAACAAGATCGCACGACAGAGTTCAAGAAAGTGGAGTGTTTCCTACAGCCTCCCGAGGATAAGTACAGGCGTCCCCGTACCGATCCACAAGACTCTACTAACCGGCTCAAGACTCACGAGGCCTAGTAAACCTAGGCTTTGATACCAACTTGTCACGACCCCAAATCCGGTCGTGATGGCGCCCAACACATTGCTAAGCCAGCCTGACCAATCAATATCAACAACGGAGCTAGAAGCTCTCTTTAACCCATTTAAGCATTTCAAAATATGAAACAATAGTAATACTTATACTAACAACGGGGAAACCAAGTCCCAAAATACATCAACTCCCATAGACCAAGGGTCAAGAGTCGTGAGCCTCTACTGAACGTGAGTGTATAAAGGTTTACAAGATACCAAGTGCGGAAAGAAAAGTCAATACAACATCAAGACAGTAAGAAGGAATATCGGGTCCTGCGG
Organism: Nicotiana noctiflora; assembly: GCA_032618575.1. Taxonomy (NCBI): domain Eukaryota; kingdom Viridiplantae; phylum Streptophyta; class Magnoliopsida; order Solanales; family Solanaceae; genus Nicotiana; species Nicotiana noctiflora. The sequence continues at coordinate 2,457 of JASVEL010006504.1, forward strand.
ACTCTGCGGCTACCTCGAATATCCACAAACGTCGCCTCGCACGGCCACTGGATCACTTCTGAGAGGTACCTGGATTTGCACACAAGGTGCGGGGAGTAAAATGAGTACTTGCCGGACTCGGTGGTAATAAACAAGGGTAAGACAGGCGCGGATAAGAAATCCGCGATAAAGAGCTACTATGTAAAGCTATAATCGGCTACCCTCTGTTATAGAATCAATCTTCACTGTACACGTACCAACAAATACCAATAAATAGCATAACGACTAGCGAGATGTAGCTAAATGCAATGCAATGCATGATATGACCGCTACGGCGTGTAGCCCGACTCCGATTTTTGGGTACCGTGCTCACTGTGGGGGTTCGGACTCGGAGGGGCTCCTGCGGCCCAAGCACATCTCGTAGAGATATTCTGCGGCGTGCGGTCCGATCCAACATATATCTCGGCGTGCAGCGTGCGGCCGATCCACTACTAGTCGGCTAATATGCGGATACGACCTCGCGAGGCTCAAAAGTAGTTTTTGAAAACTCTTTTATCATTTTTCGGTTGGAAAACCAGTAATATCAAGTTCCGGAGATTGGAATTAGCATAATAACAAAAATAGCTGCGAACTAGTAGTAAACTAGCATGTCTATATGATAAGACCATGATAACGAGCCTCGCGGGATCCAATAACTAGCTCACGGCCCACATGTATACTCAACCGCCCAAGAAGGGGGTTCCTCGGCTCAAGAGTGGCCATTATCACAATATATATGTATATGCAACCATCCGAGAAGGAGGTTCGACGGCTCTAGAATAGCCAATAATACAGTATCAACAGGTCGGACTAATATATAGTCTCCAGTTCATGATCGACCCCGCACTCTCAAGAGTGTGCGTGTCTCGCCGCTATACAGCGTCACAAAGTGGTATACCGGGGTTTCGAACCCGCTGGTCATCACCCACATATATACTCACCTCAATACAGCGCGACGACTATTCCGCAATGCCCTTGCCACGAGAATCAAGCTCCGCACGCGTAGAATCTGATCAAATACAGTAGAAACACAAAAAATTAGGCCAATGGGACGACACCCAATCAATACAACTCAATTTACATCAAAATTCCCAAAGTTGTCAAAACCCGACTTTCGGTACGCTTATCGAAAAATCACGAAAGTCACATATTCGGAACCCTCATCTCAATACGAGTCTAAGCATATCAATTTTACCAAATTCGGACTCCATTTGCCCATTCAAAGCCTTGATTTTTTTAAAGTCCAAGCCTAGGGCTAAATCCTCTATAAATTACCCCAAATTCCTCCATTTTCATGATATAATTGCATAATATTACCAATACTAATCATAGTTTAAGTCCATAGATGATTACCTGATGATTTCCCTTGAATTTCTCTTCAAAATCGCCCAAATCGCCTCTAAAGCGGAGACCCAAAATGTGTGAAATGTTCTGAAATTTTTCTAACTTCTGATACACTTACTTACAGGTGATTTTCGCTTCTGCGGAATATTTTCCGCTCCTATGCACCCGTATCCGTGACCAAAGGGTCGCTTCAGCGGGCCCGCTTCTGCGAAGGAACTTCCGCTTCTGCGGAAACATCCGCCTCTGCGCACCATTGACCGCTTCTGCGGTCTCGCCCAAGCGGTCGAGTGTCCGCTTCTGCGGACCATGCCCATTTTCTCCCCGTCCGCTTCTGCGATCACTGGCTCGCACCAGCGACCTCGCTTCAGCGGAAAGGCTTCCGCTTCTGCGTAACCAGCCGCTCCTGCGCATCTCGTCCGCTTCTGCGGACACGCTCCTGCGTCCAAAATTCCGCAGGAGCGGAAACAACAGAAGCAGGATCCCAACCTGCAATTCTTCCACAATTTCTCCCGTTTAACCATCCGAAATCACCCCGAGGCCCCGGGACCTCATCCAAACATACCAACACATCTTAATACCTTATTCGAACTTGCTCCAATCCTCAAAACACGTCTAATAACACCAAAACCCATAATTCACATCAAATTCAAGCCTAAATTCCTTAAAACATTCCGAATTACACATTCGATCAAAAACCCGAGCAAACGACGTCCGAATGACCTGAAATTTTGCAGGCACATCCAAAATCACCTAACGGAGCTACTGCAATTGTCGAAATTCCATTCCGACCCCGGATCAAAATCTCACCTACCGTTCGGATTTCGCCAAAATTCAACCTTAGCCAATTCAAGCCTATTTCTACACCGGGCCTCCAAATTCAATTCCGATCGCTCCCCTAAGTCACAAATCACCTCCCGGAACTAACCGAATCATCGGAATCCGATTCCGAGCCCTCTAACCAAATAGTCAACTCCGGGTTGACTTTCCTTATTCAAGTTTCCTTCAAAAAGGCTATATGCCTCATTTTCAATCCAATTCACTCCTAACTCACCCGATAGACTCTAACACTGATATAAAATCATAAAACATGTATTTACAACATAACGGGGTGGTAATTCCCATGACGACGGGCCGGGTTGTCACATTTAGCTACATCTGATAGCTGTTATACTGTTTTGCTGGTACTTGTTCGTACATGTATAGTGGATATTGATTCTGTCATAGGGTATTTGATTAAAGCTTTACATAGTGCTTTATTGTGGATTTCTTATCTGCGCTGTCTTGCCCCTGTTTATTACCACTGAGTTTGGCAGTACTCATTTTACTCCCTGCACCTTTTGTGCAGATCCATGTACCTCTCAGCAGTGATCCGGTAGCTGTTCGAGGCGACATCTGTAGGATATTCGAGGTAGCTGCAGAGTCCGCAGGACCCGATATTCCTTCTTACTGTCTTTTGATTATGTATTGATATTTCTTTCCGCACTTGGTATCTTGTAAACCTTTATACGCTTATGTTCAGTAGAGGCTCATGACTCTTGACCCTTCGGTCTATGGGAGGTGGTATGTGTTGGGACTTGGTTCCCCGTTTTCGATATATCTATCACTGTTATTTCTTGTTTTGATATGTTAATTGGGATAAAGCGAGCTCCTAGCTTCGTTATTGTTATTGAGTGGTCAGGCTGGCCTAGCAGTGTGCTTGGCGCCATCACGACAGGATTTGGGGTCGTGACAAAAATACTCACTATAGAAGAAATATACAATTTTGAATTACCCACAAGAGATATTTTACTAGGAATACAGTTCTTAGATAAACTATACCCACATGTAATAACTAAAATACATTGGTGGTTTACAACACCATGCAAACAAAAAATAGGAGCAAAAAGAGTTCTAAAAAAGAAAAGAAAAATAACTGATTGGATAAAAGGAAGTGAGAAAATAACACAAAAATTAGAAAATGAAAAAGAAGATAGTAATAAAATAGAATTAATCATTTTTTCAATAAATACAGTCAAAATAATCCAAGAAAAACTAGAACCATTGTATAGTGAAAACCCCTTACAAGGTTGGGAAAAGCATTAAACAAAGGTAAAAATAGAGCTAATTGATGAAAATAGTATAATAACACAAAAACCTTTAAAATACAATTTCAAAGACTTAAATGAATTTAAAATACATATTGACGAATTACTAGAACAAGGTTATATACAAGAAAGCAATAGTGAACATACAAGTCCAACATTTATAGTAAATAAACATAGTGAACAAAAAAGAGGAAAAAGTAGAATGGTTATAGATTATAGAAACCTAAATGCAAAAACCAAAACACATAACTACCCAATACCAAATAAAATACTAAAAATAAGACAAATCGAAGGATATAACTATTTTAGTAAATTTGATTGTAAATCGGGATTTTACCACTTAAAGTTAGAAGAAGAATCCAAGAAACTTACAACATTTACTGTACCCCAAGGATTTTATGAATGGAACGTGTTACCTTTTGGATATAAAAATGCACCAGGTAGATATCAACATTTTATGGATAACTATTTCAAACAACTAGAAAATTGCATAATATACATTGATGATATATTGTTATATTCAAAAACACAAGATGAACATATAATATTATTAGAAAAATTTATACATATTATAGAAATATCGGGAATAAGCCTAAGTAGAAAAAAGGCAGAAATAATGAAAAACTAAATAGAATTTCTAGGAATTGAAATAGATAAAAGTGGAATTAAAATGCAAACTCATATAGTACAGAAGATAATAAATTCAAATTAGATACAAAAAAGAAATTACAATCATTTTTAGGATTAGTAAACCAAGTAAGAGAATATATACCAAAATTAGCAGAGACTTTAAAACCATTGCAGAAAAATCTAAAAAAGGATATAGAGTATCACTTTAGTGAAGAAGATAAAAAACAAGTAAGAAAAGTTAAACAAATATGTAAAAATCTACCAAAACTATACTTCCCACATGAAAATAAAATTTTTTCATATATAGTAGAATCAGATGCAAGTGAAAAAAGCCATGGAGGAGTATTAAAATACAGGTATGATAAAGAAAAAATAGAACATCATTGTAGGTATTATTCAGGAACATTCACAAACCCGGAGATAAAATGGGAAATAAATAGAAAAGAATTATATTCTTTATATAAATGTTTATTAGCTTTTGAACCCTATATAGTATAAAAAAAATTTATTGTAAGAATAGATAATACACAAGTAAAATGGTGGCTAACAAGAAAAATACAAGATTCTGTAACAACAAAAGAAATACGAAGGCTTGTATTGAATATACAAAATTTTACATTTACAATAGAGGTAATCACAACTAACAAAAATATGATTGCAGACTACCTATCAAGACAAAGCTACACAAACTGAAGAAATAGATACAACAAAAGATATGATCTCAATCCTTGAGAAATTATCCTCTCAAATGGATAATATGGGAACAAGAATACAAAAGCTAGAAGATGCCAAAAATCTAAGTCAGCAGCATGACTCAAAAAATGCGGTGCTATGTCGATCGGAAGACAATAAAATTCCAGAGCTAAAAGGAGACGTTGGGAAACTCCTAAAAACCCATAACGTTTGTTCAGTTACAGCTGCAGGAAGTTCATCTACAAAGAAAAGAGTTAGAAATACGAACATGAACAAAATATTTGACAAACCATACATACCCAAAATACCAAAAGACCCATTATTCCTACCTCCACAAATGACATCATATTTAGAAAGCCTAAACCAAGAAAAGAAAGCTTACAATCATATAACCGGATCATATATAGAAAATATTCACAAAATACAGACATATCTAAACCTCAATCCAAGATCGAAAACTACCAGAGAACCAACCCAAGACTTCATAACCCAAAAGCTACAAGGATACAATAGGCTAATAGCACAACCAAAAACAAATGCCAACCTAGTAAAAACATGCTATAGTTATGGGCTATTGAGTACGGTATACACATATAACGGAGAGGAGATATCAACTATACCAGAATTATACAAGGCATTTATAAATTTCAAAAAAGTTACAAAAGGAAACCTATTCTTTATAAAATTCTATACCGCACCAGCAGAAATATTGTATGATGAAATAAAACCAATCATACAAGTAATCAAGATAGGACTCACAAAAGATATGCTTATACCAGAAGAGATAGGACAACAACAAGAAATACCTAAATGCGAAATACCCAGCTTTTATGCAAACAAAAGGATTATTGGAATATCTACAATCATTAATGAGCTAGCACACAAGTCGAACAAAACGAAGAAGGTAGAAATGATCGTATAGAAATAAATGCTATAATAGATGAAAAACCTAGTACATCAGGAACAAAAGATACACAATTAGAGCAAAAAAGTTATATAAATTATGAAAATAATTATAAGAAAACATATAGAAATGATAGAGAACAATTGGTGAGAGGTGAGGGAGTAAAATCCCTGAAAAGCCTTGGGTCTTAGGTTCAATTCCCAGTAGCTGCAGCTATGTGTGGAATGCTCCTATACCCAAGGGTAACAATTCCTTAGGCTGCGTGCTACTATGTGGGGCACGGCCGGCACTGCCACTACTATGTGGGGCAGGGTGTTACAAAAAAGGCGCCTTTTTTGTAACACCCCGCCCCATACAGTAGCGGCGGTGCCGGCCGTGCCCCACACAGTAGCACGAAGCCTAAGGAATTGTTACCCTCGGTTATAGGAGCATTCCACGCATAGCTGCAGCTACTGGGAATCGAACCTAAGACCCCAAGGCTTTTCAGGGATTTTACTCCCTCACCTCTCACCAATTGAGCTGCAAAGCCTTGGGGTCTTAGGTTCGATTCCCAGTAGCTACTGTGTGGGCCGGGGTGTTACAGTTATGGTGGCTTGGACCACTACTTAGAGATTGGCATATTCAATGGTTATGAGAACTCGCCGTGTGTTGCTATAGTTCTCCTGAAATGAATTAAGTGGAAGGTCTTATGTGACGAAGTATTAGCCTATCATCAGTTCTAGAGTTGTGATGGAAATGGTGTCTATCGTATATCGGCACATGAGGTGCAGTGAGTAGTATGAAATTTGATGTAAGGACCAAGGTCACAGTTTGGTCAATGAATGTGATATAAAGAGCTCGGATGAGCAGGAAAGGAGATTCAGTGTTTCGAGTAAGATGGGTATTAACATCAATATCATTTGAGATTGGTGTTTTGTGAGAAAGGCTTTGCATCCCGGTTAAGGACTCCTGATCGGTTTTCAGTGTTAGTGCAGCCGGTGGGTTGAATGTGCAGGCCCGTTTAATTATTCGTAAGATGGTGGGAGCTTGTCCCACAAGAAAATTGTATAGCTGTGACATGTAGTCACTTAATTGTTTAGAAATTTAAACCAGTATGAGGATTTTGGTGATATCATCCATTTGAGAATTTACGCCGGAGGGAACTCTGCTTATTGGGTTATAGACGTGTGCAATATTATTGACTTAGCTTGGCACGACCAGAATAGACTTAAGGTCGGTGGATAGATTTAAATGTAGAAGTGAGCCTTGCGTCAGGCCGGTTATGTTTCTTCCAGCAATGCGCCCTTTATGGAGGGACAGTCGCGGTCTTATTTCGCGGTTAGTTAATTCATGTAAAGATACATTGCGCCGTATGAGTGTGAGACGGCTTGGTAAGTTTCTTATGTGTTGAGGTTCCGCTCAGCGGTGATGTTATATGAGCATGATGGCTCTCGAGACTCAGATCTTATATCGCACCTCAGTTGTGCTTGAGTTTGTAGCCTATGGCGCTATATGTTTCCTTGTGACGGATACCATGCACCTTAGCGTGCTTATGATCGATATTCAGTATTTTGATGTGATGAGCTATTCAACTCGACATATGACTCTTTGTGTGAGTCTATATTTTTGGGATCGGGTGGCACGCCGCCATGGTTATATTGATTGGGATCGGGTGGCACGCCGCCATGGTCAAATTGTTGGGATCGGGTTGCACACCGCAACAGTGTGATGTTTATTTCAGTGTCTATAATTGCTTTTATGTGTTATGTTTCCTATTTTCTGAGGAGGTCCATGTTAATGTGAGAGTTGAATAGTTCTCTCTAGTGTTCGCCTTCCTTTTGTATCATGTACGAATCAGTGTTCGCCTTCCTTTTGTATCACGTACGAATCAGTAACCTACTGGCATATTGTGTCATCTTGTGGGACTTTTGATTATGTCTGATGTGGCTTATCGCCTGAGCAGTTCGTACTGGGTGAGATGAGATTATGTGATTTGGGGTCGGTGCAAACTGATTATATGAAGTATATTATAGAGGAAAGGATCATCCTCTAGTTTAGGACAAGGTAATGGATCCTGTCAGGAGTATATATCCAATGAATTGTTGATTCAGTAGTTGGTTATGGATATCGGCACATCTCTTCCGTCGTGTCGGTATTGTAAAAGTTGGAACGAGACCTATGTAGATCGTGAGGTGCAATGGGAGCATCTGATTCGTCGAATCTTTTTGGCTAATTTGATCATAAAATTTATCGTGGTCCTGTGGAATTTGTGTTGCAAGGTAAGGATCCAGCAAGATTATGCAGTCATGTTTGAGGACGGCGTTTGAGGAATATTGAGTGATCTCTTGATGAAAACAAGCCTGACACAGAATTCCGGATGTTGGAATTAGGCTCTAAGACTTAATTATTTGAACAAGAGGGAATATCTTCAAATTATATCAGGCTAATGTGCCCAGCTGAGTCCTAGATCTATTGGCCCTTTAGAGATTTTGAGGCATGTTGGGGAGGTTGCTTATGAGTTGGCCTTACCTCCCGGCCTAGCCGGAGTCCATCCCGTATTTCATGTCTCCATGCTCCGGAGATACCATGGTGACCGTCGCATGTGTTGGATTTCACTTCTGTTCAGCTAGACAAGGATCTGTCTTATGTTGAGGAGCCAGTAGCCATTCTAGACAGGCAGGTCAGGAAGCTAAGGTCAAAGAATATTGCTTCGGTAAAGGTTCAGTGGCGGGGCCAGCCGGTCGAGGAGGCGACTTGGGAGACCGAGCAGGATATGCGCAGCCAGTACCCTCATCTTTTCACTACTCCAGGTATGTTTTCTATGCTCGTTCGACGACGAACGAATCTTTTAAGGGTGGGAAGATGTAACGATCCAGCCGGTCATTTTAGAAAATTACGCCCCAATACCCAATTTAACTGTTCCCCTAAGTCCATTTCTGCTATTGTGGTTTCCCGGGAGAGTCGGTACTGAGATTTGGAGTATTTTGGGACACTTAGTCCCTAAACGAGAGCTTTAAAGTTAGAAAATGGTCCGTAGCCGGAACTGTGTTAAGACGACCTCAGAACGGAAATCCAATGGTTCCATTAGCTCCGTTAGGTGATTTCGGGGTTGGGAGCGCGTTCGGAAAGTATTTTGGAGGTCCGTAGCTCAATTAGCCTTGAAATGCCGAAGTTTGAAATCTTGAAGAAACCGAACGATAGGTGGGATTTTGATCCGGGGGTCGGAATGGAATTCCGACAATTTCTGTAGCTTCGTTATGTGATTTTGGATATGTTCGCAAATTTTAGGTCATTCGGACGTCGTTTGGTCGGGTTTTAGATCGAATGTGCAATTCGGAAAGTTTTAAGAAAATTTAGGCTTGAATTCGATGTGAATTATGGGTTTTGATGTTGTTAGACGTGTTTTTATGATTTGAATAAGTTCGAATCGTGTTTTGGAGTATGTTGGTGGTTTTTGTTGGGGTCCCAGGAGCCTCGGGATGAATTCGGGGGTCCAAACGGACCAATTTGTGCCAAAAGGCACTGCTGTTCTGCTGCAATAATTGCAGAGCAATTTTGCTCTCCGCGATCGCGTAGATGGCCATGCGATCGCGTGAGGGAAAAATCTTGATCTCTGCGATCGCGAAGTAAGGCGTGCGATCGCGTAAGTTTGCGAGAGTAAGCACCGCGATCGCGTGAGGTAGTATGCGATCAGGTAGGGTAGTTGGGGAGCCGAACGAGTTTGTTCTTCGCGATCGCGTTAGTGTCATTGCGATAGCGTAGGGTCACTGAGTTGTTCACTGCGATCGCGTCCAGGACCACGCGATCGCGTAGAGGAAAAATAGGCCGCCCATATTTTGTGCATCGCGATCGCAAGCCCAGTGCTGCGATCGCGTAGAGTAAATTGGCCTGGTAGTGACTTTAAGTCCAGAACATTTCAGTCGCGGCCTAACACACCAAAACCGCCATTATTGAGCTCCAAGAGAGGGAATTGAAGGGGAACGCTGGGAAATCATCGGGAAATCATCGGGGGTAAGTTTCTTGACCTTAATTCGTTGGTTTATCAGGAAATCCGTGATTATTTCACTGAAAATGGAAGATTAAAGGTGGGTTTGAGCCCTAGGCCTAAATTTTACAAAACCTTTGATTTGAATGGGCAAACGAAGTCCGATTTCGATAAATGTTATATGCACGGACTCGTATTGAGATAAGGAACCCGAAGATATAACTTTCGTGATTTTTTGACAATTGTACCGGAAGTCGGGTTTTGGCAACTTGTGGGTTTTGGTGTATTTTGAGTTATTTTGATTGGGTAATGCCCAATTGGCCTATTTTGATGTAATTCTATTGATTTTTATCAGATACTATACCTGTGGAGGCCGACATTCGCGGCAAGAGGGCTGTCTCTTAGCGGTTTTGTACCGAAGTCGAGGTAAGTGGCTTGTCTAATCTCGTGTGGGAGAATTTTCACCCCTAGGATATTATGTGATAGTTTAAATGCCTTGTACGTGAGGTGACGGGGCGTGTACATGCACTGGTTGTTGAACACATACTTTACTTAAAATGTTCGATGAGTGATATTCCTGCTTTTAGCTGTTAATTCGATATTTTTACCCGGTAGTAGTTAGAAGAGCATGATTAGGTAGTATTTAACTGTCTAGTTGCCTAATTGTCTTATTTGAACTTCTTGATAATTATTGGCACTATTTTTCGGTGAAGTTATAGTTAAGCATATTATATTCTCTCTGTGTATTCCTTTATTTGCTATGTTTGTGGACTGCGGGTTCAATTTCCGAAGACCCAGGGCTGTGGGTTCGATTCCCAGAGACCCGAAGTGATATTGGTAGGGACTGCAGGTTCGATTCCCAAGATCCTGAGTTATTTGTAAGGACTGCGGGTTTGATTACCGAGATCCTAAGTTATTTGTAAAGACTGCGGGTTCGATTCCCGAGATCCTGAGTTATTTGTAGGGACTGCGGGTTCGATTCCTGAGATCCTGAGTTATTTGTAGGGACTGCGGGTTCGATTCCCGAGATCCTGAGTTATTTGTAGGGACTGCGGGTTTGATTCCCGAGATCCTAAGTTATTTGTAGGGACTGCGGGTTCGATTCCCGAGATCCTGAGTTATTTGTAGGGACTGCGGGTTCGATTCCCGGAGATCCTGAGTTATTGACTTTTTATTAAGACATGGACTGCGGGTTCGATTCCCAGAGACCCAGAGGTACCGTCAATGGTACTGTGGGTTCAATTCCCACAGGTCCTGGATTTGTCAATTAAGTTGTTACTTGTTATTAGTTTCCTTGTAGACGTTTGCGGATAATCACTTTATTGTTGTTGTTTAAAGATTATTGTCAATTAAACTGCTCATTATTGTTATTGTCATTTTATTATTGATTTCTCTCAGTAGGGCCCTAACCTTCCTCCTCACTACTCCATCGGGGTTAGGCTTGGCACTTACTGAGTATCATCGTGGTGTACTCATGCTACTCTTCTGCACACTTTTGTTGTGCAGATCCAGGTACATCAGGACAGGCTCACACCAGGTGATTCAACAGCTCTTTGGGAGACCTCGAGGTATAATCTGCTACGTCCGCGGATCCGGAGGCCTTCCTTCTATTCTAGTGCTAGTAGATGTTTATCCTTCATTCCGTTGTTAGATACCACTTATACATAGAGCTACAGTTGTATGTCCTCTTTTAGTCTGTGTTACCTGTGGGATTTCGGGTCTTGGTAGTGTTTTATACAGTGTATTTGACGAGTGTATGTGCCAAGCGGCACGGATTACATCCCTTTTATCTTATTTCTCGCTAATTCTTATTAAATGTGCATAAGCTTGTATATTCCGCAACGTGTTAGTCTTACCTGGTCGTGGAGACTGGGTGCCATCACGACATGTTCACGATTGGTGAACTAGGGTCGTGACAGTCTCTTTCTTCTTTTTCTTTACGACTTTCTCGTCTTTTGAGTTATCTTCTACTATCTTCTTCAATTATTCTAACTAGACTTCTGGAATTACATTATCTTCTCCATGACATTTTGAACATAAATGGTCTGGATATTTTTGGCTGATTATTCTGCAGTATCTTGCTAGCAAATCTTTTGAGATAAATCCTTTTCTTAATGCTCTGGTTGTAGGTTGTCTTTCTGGATTTAGTAGAGACATAATCCATTTTTGGATTTCCTCGATATCTAATTGTCGCTAGCTCATTGATGATTGTAGATATTCCAATAAACCTTTTGTTTGCATAAAAGCTGGGTATTTCGCATTTAGGTATTTCTTGTTGTTGTTCTATCTCTTCTGGTATAAGCATATCTTTTGTGAGTCCTATCTTGATTATTTGTATGACTAGTTTTATTTTATCATACAATATTTCTGCTGGTGCGGTATTGAATTTTATAAAGAATAGGTTTCCTTTTGTAACTCTTTTGAAATTTATAAATGCCTTGTATAATTCTGGTATAGTTGATATCTCCTCTCCGTTATATGTGTATACCGTACTCAATAGCCCATAACTATAGCATGTTTTTACTAGGTTGGCATTTGTTTTTGGTTGTGCTATTAGCCTATTGTATCCTTGTAGCTTTTGGGTTATGAAGTCTTGGGTTGGTTCTCTGGTAGTTTTCGATCTTGGATAGAGGTTTAGATATGTCTGTATTTTGTGAATATTTTCTATATATGATCCGGTTATATGATTGTAAGCTTTCTTTTCTTGGTTTAGGCTTTCTAAATATGATGTCATTTGTGGAGGTACGAATAATGGGTCTTTTGGTATTTTGGGTATGTATGGTTTGTCAAATATTTTGTTCATGTTCGTATTTCTAACTCCTTTCTTTGTAGATGAACTTCCTGCAGCTGTAACTGAACAAACGTTATTGGGTTTTAGGAGTTTCCCAACGTCTCCTTTTAGCTCTGGAATTTTATTGTCTTCCGATCGACATAGCTCCGCATTTTTTGAGTCATGCTGCTGACTTAGATTTTTGGCATCTTCTAGCTTTTGTATTCTTGTTCCCATATTATCCATTTGAAAGGATAATTTCTCAAGGATTGAGATCATATCTTCTGTTGTATCTATTTCTTCAGTTTGTGTAGCTTTGTCTTGATAGGTAGTCTGCAATCATATTTTTGTTAGTTCTGATTACCTCTATTGTAAATGTAAAATTTTGTATATTCAATACAAGCCTTCGTATTTCTTTTGTTGTTATAGAATCTTGTATTTTTTTTGTTAGCCACCATTTTACTTGTGTATTATTTGTTCTTACAATAAATTTGTTGTATACTATATAGGGTTCAAAAGCTAATAAACATTTATATAAAGAATATAATTCTTTTCTATTTATTTCCCATTTTATCTCCGGGTTTGTGAATGTTCCTGAATAATACCTACAATGATGTTCTATTTTTTCTTTATCATACCTGTATTTTAATACTCCTCCATAGCTTTTTTCACTTGCATTTTATTCTACTATATATGAAAATTTTTTATTTTCATCTGGGAAGTATAGTTTTGGTAGATTTTTACATATTTGTTTAACTTTTCTTACTTGTTTTTTATCTTCTTCACTGAGGTGATACTCTATATCCTTTTTTAGATTTTTCTGCAATGATTTTAAAGTCTCTGCTAATTTTGGTATATATTCTCTTACTTGGTTTACTAATCCTAAAAATAATTGTAATTTCTTTTTTGTATCTAATTGTTCATTTGAATTTATTATCTTTTGTACTATATGAGTTTGCATTTTAATTCTACTTTTATCTATTTCTATTCCTAGAAATTCTATTTGATTTTTCATTATTTCTGCCTTTTTTCTACTTAGGCTTATTCCCGATATTTCTATAATATGTATAAATTTTTCTAATAATATTATATGTTCATCTTGTGTTTTTGAATATAATAATATATCATCAATGTATATTATGCAATTTTCTAGTTGTTTGAAATAGTTATCCATAAAATGTTGATATCTACCTGGTGCATTTTTATATCCAAAAGGTAACACATTCCATTCATAAAATCCTTGGGGTACAGTAAATGCTATAAGTTTCTTGGATTCTTCTTCTAACTTTAAGTGGTAAAATCCTGATTTACAATCAAATTTACTAAAATAGTTATATCCTTGGATTTGTCTTATTTTTAGTATTTTATTTGGTATTGGGTAGTTATATGTTTTGGTTTTTGCATTTAGGTTTCTATAATCTATAACCATTCTACTTTTTCCTATTTTTTGTTCACTATGTTTATTTACTATAAATTGTTGGACTTGTATGTTTACTATTGCTTTCTTGTATATAACCTTGTTCTAGTAATTCGTCAATATGTATTTTAAATTCATTTAAATCTTTGAAATTGTATTTTAAAGGTTTTTGTGTTATTATACTATTTTCATCAATTAGCTCTATTTTTACCTTTGTTTTATGTTTTTCCCATCCTTGTAAGGGGTTTTCACTATATAATGGTTCTAGTTTTTCTTGGATTATTTTGACTGTATTTATTGAAAAAATAATTAATTCTATTTTATTAGTATCTTCTTTTTCATTTTCTAATTTTTGTGTTATTTTCTCACTTCCTTTTATCCAATCAGTTGTTTTTCTTTTCTTTTTTAGAACTCTTTTTGCTCCTATTTTTTGTTTGCATGGTGTTGTAAACCACCAATGTGTTTTAGTTATTACATGTGGGTATAGTTTATCTAAGAATGGTATTCCTAGTAAAATATCTCTTGTGGGTAATTCAAAATTGTATATTTATTCTATAGTGAGTATTTTATCCCATATTTGTATTTTTATATTTTTTGATTTGTGGGTAATTATGCTTCCTTCGTTGTTAAATCCTGTTACTGGTAAGGGTGTTCTAAGTTTTTCCCATTTCTCTTCTGGTAGGAAATTATATCTACATTAATTTACTTATGATCCCGTGTCTATCATAGGTGTGTAGTATCTATTGTAGTATCCTTCCACTATTATTTTTACTAGTATATGTAGTTTCATATTTATAATATAGTTCTTTTTATTCCTACTTTCTTATTTTCATAATGTATGATTAGTTGTGCATTATCTAAGTTATATGGTTTAACTTTTTCTAGCCATTTTATTCCTAATATAATATTTTTATCTCCCTGATATATTTTAAATCTTATTATCATAATTATTCCTCCTATAATTATTTCTCTTTCCGCTATTTCTTCATTAGTTATCATTCCTTTAGGTAATTCAGGGTATAATTTTTCACTAGTTAGTTTCTCATCTTCTGTGATTAATTCTCTTGTTATATAGTTTTCTTCTTGTCCTGTATTTATTAGTATTAAGTATTTTCTTCCATTCATTACTCCTGTTATGTAATAATGATGATGTTTTATTTCTCCCGGTATTTACTCTATAGGTTTAGGTATTTTATATCCTACCTTATCTGATGTGCTTGTTTTATTTGATGATGTTTGTCCTACTTCAAAACTTAATTTTTTTGATGTGCTTAATCTTTCTTTTACTATGTCTAAATCTTCTTCTATGTCTAATTCATTATAACAATATTCATTGTTATCTATAACTGTAACTATTCTTTTAAAAGGATTTTCTATCTTTATTTTGTTTATTTTATTTCTTGCCATTATCTTATGTTTAGTTGTTAATATATATAAGTTTTTACATCTTGCTTTAAATATCTTACTACCTGGGGTTAATTCTATTCCTGACATTTTCCAGTATAATACGAGTGATTTATCTATATTTTTATCATTTATCGCTACTTAATAGTTAGCACTAATTATGAACTTAAATTTTTGGTATATCAAATTTCCTCGTACTGCACTTATTATACTTTTTTCTATAGGTTGTATAATTCTATCATCTGCTAGATAAATTTCTATTGGTGTATCTATCCCTTCTCTAAAACCTGTCACGACCCAAATCCGGTCGTGATGGCGCCTAACAATCAAGCTAGGCCAGCCAGACCAACAATTTAATTATCACAACGATATCAGTCCCAAATGGACAACCCAAGAAGAATATATAAGTTTAAGAACTCCAATAATAATAATAATGAACAAAATACTGACACTCCCAAAGATCCGGAGTCACAAGTCTAGAGCCTATAACAAAACCCAACACGAATAGAGAGTACTGTATAGAAATACTCAAGTCTGAATACAAAATAGAAATAACAACTGGAAAGGAGAGGAGAAGCTAGGTTCTGCGAACGTAGGCAACTACCTCAGCAACTCGATATGATACTGCAAACGCTGGAAATGCCTGTCTACTGCTCTTGAGTACCTGAGTTTGCACACAAAAGGTGCAGGGAGTAGGGGTGAGTATTAAGTACTCAGTGAGTAATAAATATATACAAGTAGCTGAAAATAGGAAATCCACAGAATACCACATAATGAAGCTAAACTACTGTTCGAATCTCCTACGAACTAGCATCAACAATACAATACAGCTACCACAGAGTAATTCAACAAATAAAGATGCAATGCAATGCACATAACCGCTACGGCGTGTAGCCCGATCCAATTTAACGTCGACGGCGCTCACTGGGGGTGTGTACAGACTCGGAGGGGCTCCTACAGCCCAAGCGCAATGCTGCTGCGGCGTGCAACCCGATCCTCACATCAACCACTGCGGCGTGCAGCCCGATCCCATACTCAGTCCACAATAAGCAATTAAGTCACAAAACAGTTCATTTTTCTAAATCCCAGTTTCCAGTTCATAATTTATGAAAAACACTTTAACTTTAGTAAATTTGCAAAAGCCGGTGACTTAGGAAATATAGCTATCACATAAATATTGTCCTCTAAGGACGCTACAGGTCGGCACAAGGCCCCAAACAAGGCTTACAGCCCACAAATAATTCAAATACGGTGTATTTCCAACACTAATAACATATTATTCATTTCCGGGATGGACCAAGTCTCAATCCCAAGTCACAATCGATTGATCCCGCACCTGCCACGGTGTGCGAGCCACGCCCTACTAGCGTCACAATGTGCTAAGCCGGGGTTTCGAACCCTCAGGCTACCATATACACAAACTACTCACCTCTAGTCGGTCGTAGACTCGTCCGCGATGCCTTTTCCTTTGAATTTAGCTCCCTCGTGCGTAGAATCTAGTCAAACCACAATAATTATATCAAATACGGGTCAAAGAATCATAACCCATTTCAATTTACATGAAATTCGCATAAATACACTAAGTTGGTAAAACCCGACCCGGGCCACTGCTCGGAAAATTCCGAAATTAGTACCATCGCAATCCTCATCTCGCCACGAGTCCGTGCATATAAAATTTATCAAAATCGGAGTTCAAATGGCCTTCCAAAACACAAAATCCCGTTTTTAATACCTAGGCCACAATTCTTCAAGATTTCTACCCAATTTCATGAAGATTGATGTTAATTCTACCATAAAATGATGTTTTTGAGTCAAGAATCTTACCTCTGACGAATACCCGATGATTTCTCAGTGTTTCCCTCGAGTTTTCTTCTCTCTAGGGCTCAAAATTGTGTTTTGGGGGTGTAAACCCGCGACCCCTCTGTTCTGTGATTTAATTCACTGCCAGAGCAGTTTGCTCTATGCGATCGCGACTCGCCTCACGCGATCGCGATGTTCAAAAGTCCGAACTCACGCGATCGCGTCTCTCTTCCTGCGATCGCGTAGCACAAATTCCCTGGACCCCAATTCTCTCCTACGCGATCGCGTAAATGCTCATGCGATCGCGATGGCCACCCGGTTAACTCTACGCGATCACGACTGGTGCTCCTGCGATCGCATTGGTCTAGCCCCTAACCCTACGCGATCGCGTCCCCCTCCCCGCGATCGCGGAGAGCAAAATCCTGCTGCATTTTTGACAGCAACCAGCCTTCTCATTTTTCCCAAAAATGGTCCGTTTGGACCCTCGGATTCATCCCGAGACCCCAACGAAAACCACCAACATACTCCAAAACATGATACGGACTTGTTCCAATCACAAAAACACCATCCTAAACATCATCGCCATTTACACACGAATTCAAGCCTAAGTTTCTTCAAAACTTTCAAAACTAACATTCGATCCAAAACCCGATCAAATGATGTCCGAATGACCTGAAAATTTGCAGACATATCCAAAATCACATAACGAAGCTACAGAAATTGTCGAATTCCATTCCGACCCCGGATCTAAATATCACCTACCATCCAGATTTCTCCAAAATTCAACCTTCGCCAATTCAAGCCTAAAACTACACCGGACCTCCGAATTCAATTCCGATTGCTCTCCTAAGTCATAAATGATCCCCCGGAACTAGTCAAATCATCCGAATCCGGTTCAGAGCACTCTAACTCAATAGTCAACTCTTGGTTGACTTCCCATATTCAAGCTTCCTTCAAACATGCTATTTGCTTCATTTTCAACCCGAATAACTCCTAACTCACCCGATATACTCTAATACTGATATAAAAGCATAAGATATGTAAATGCAAGGTAACGGGGTGGTAATTCCCATAGCGACAGGCCGGGTCATTACATTCTCCCCAACTTAAACAAACGCTTGTCCGCGAGCGGGTTAAGAAACATACCTGGAGCATCAAACAAGTGAGGATATTTGCTCCGCATTTCCTGCTCGGCCTCCCAAGTTGCTTCCTCCACGAGACGACCTCTCCATTGCACTTTCACTGAAGCTATGTCCTTGGATCTTTGCTTACGAACCTGTCGACCCAAAATGGCTACTGGCTCTACATCATAAGTCAAGTCTTCATCCAGTTGTATCGTGCTGAAGTCTAACACATGAGACGGGTCTCCGACATACTTCCGGAGCATAGATACATGGAATACCGGGTGAACTCCCGACAAACTGGGTAGCAAAGCAAGCATATAGGCCACCTCCCCAACTTTCCAAAGCACCTCAAAAGGTCCAATGAACCTTGGGCTCAACTTTCCTTTCTTTCCAAACCTCATAACGCCCTTCATAGGCGAAACCTTCAACAACACCTTCTCACCCACTGAATAGGACACATCTCGGACCTTCCGGTCCGCATAACTCTTCTGACGCGACTGAGCTGTGCGAAGTCTCTCCTGAATCACCTTCACCTTGTCTAAGGCATCTTGGACTAACTATGTTCCCAACAACCTAGCCTCGCCGGGCTCGAACCAACTGACTGGAGACCTACACCGCCTCCCACATAAAGCTTCATACGGTGCCATCTGAATGTTGGACTGATAGCTATTATTATAAGCAAACTCCGCAAGAGGCAAATAATCAGCCCATGAACCACCAAAATCAATGACACAAGCACGCAATATGTCCTCCAATATCTGAATAGTACGCTCAGACTGTCCATCCGTCTGTGGATGAAATGCTGTGCTCAACTCTACTTGTGAACCCAACTCGCGCTGAAATGTCCTCCACAACTGAGAAGTGAACTGGGTACCTCTGTCTGATATAATAGAAATGGGAACTCCATGCAATCTCACTATCTCACGGATGAATATCTCTGCCAACCGCTCTGAGGTATAGGTAGTACACACTGGGATGAAGTGAGCTGACTTGGTCAACCTATCCACCACCACCCAAGCTGAATCAAACTTCCTCGCTGTCCGAGGGAGTCCACTAACAAAGTCCATAGTAATCCTTTCCCACTTCCACTCCGGAATATCAATACGCTGGAATACACCACCAGGTCTCTGATGCTCATACTTGACCTGCTGACGGTTTAGACACCGAGCCACATGGCTCACAATATCTTTCTTCATCTTTCTCCACCAGTAATGCTTGCTTCAAATCCTGGTACATCTTCGCGGCTCCTGGATGAATAGAATACCGCGAGCTATGGGCCTCCTCCAATATCAACTCACGAAGGCCGTCAACATTGGGCACGCATATCCGGCCATGCATCCGCAATACACCATCACTATCAATAGTGACATCTCTGGCATCATCATGCTTGAACTCTGTCCTTAAGGACAAGTAAGTGTGGATCATCATACTAGCGCTCTCGGATACGATCATATAAAGAAGAACGAGCTACTACACAAGCCATCACCCGACTGGGCTCAGAAATATCCAGCCTCACCATCTGATTAGCTAACGCCTGAACATCAACTGCTAGAGGTCTCTCCCCAACTGGAATATACGCCAAAATGCCCATACTAATAGCCTTCCGACTCAATGCATCAGCCACTACATTGGCTTTCCCGGGATGGTACAAGATAGTAATATCATAGTCTTTAAGCAATTCAAGCCATCTCCGTTGCCTCAAATTTAGATCTTTCTGCTTAAACAAATGCTGAAGGCTGCGGTGGTCTGTATATACATCACAAGATACACCATATAGGTAATGCCTCCACATCTTCAAGGCATGAACAATAGCAGCTAACTCCAAATCATGAACAGGGTAGTTCTTCTCGTGGGGCTTTAGCTGACAAGAAGCATATGCAATAACTCTATCCTCTTGCATTAACACACAACCGAGTCCAACTCTAGAAGTATCAAAATACACCGTATATGACCCTGAGGCTGATGGCAACACAAGTACTGGAGCAGTAGTCAAAGCCTCCTTGAGCTTCTAGAAGCTCTCCTCACATTCATCAGACCGCACCCGAAGCACACTAGAAGGTCAAGGTAGCAAGTCTCTGTATGAAATCTCCCACACTTGGGGCATGTAGGTCTCCCCTGCTGCTGGGATCTCACCCAGGACGACCAGACTGACGAGACCTCCTGCTGTCTGAACCGGGTCTCGAATGACTGCCCTGCTGATGACTGTGCATAGATGGCGGTGCACTCGCGGAGGACTGAGCATATGACTGGGATGGCCCTGATGACCCTCTCCCCAGAAGTGATCTCCCTGAATGACCCATTGACCAGGCCCTGCTGCTACTCTCCCTTTCTGCACGAATCTTCAATTTCCTGGCCTCTGTGGCCTGAGCAAACCCCACGATCCTCCCATAGTTCATATCTGAGTGCAAAGCTGCTGTGGCGGCCTCATTCACTACCAAAGGGCTAAGGCCCTAAACAAACCGTCGAACCCGGGCATCCATGGTCGACACTAAATGAGGAGCGTACTTGGACAACCTTACGAACTTCATGTGATACTCCCAAACACTCATAATGGCCTGTTTGAGGACCTCGAACTCAGTGGCATGGGCTGCCATTGTCTCAGGAGGTAAGAAGTGGTCCATGAATGCATCCACGAACTCATCCCATCTGGCCGGAGGGCTCCCTTCCTCACGCGAATCCTCCCACATTTCGAACCACGAACGTGCCGCTCCCTCCATCCTGTAAGAGGCCAACTCTACCCCCTATATATATGTAGCCTTCATCACTCTAAGGGTCTTGTATACCTCATCAAGGAAATCCTATGGGTCAGCCTCTGGATCGGTGCCTGAGAATTCTGGAGGGGCTAACCGCAAGAACTGGTGGACTCTAGAGCCGGAGGAATCTCCCTGTCCGCTGGAGGATGCAGTGGCATCATGGGATCTCTGGGCCTGGGCGGCCACTAACTGTGTTAACATATGAATGGCTCCCCTAAAATCCCCATTTGAGATACCAGAACCAGAAGCAGGAACCGTATCCGAGTCAGGAACACTGGCAGGAGGGATGGTGGCATCATCTGCCGCCGGTGGAATAGGGACACTTGGTTTTTGAACAGATGGGCCAGACAAATTCAGGACTGGTGGGTCATTCATGCCCATAGCAGCGGGTAAATGATTAGCAGCCGCACTTGGGCCGGCATTGGCCCTAAGGCCGAGTCTAGCCTTCTTCTTAGGTGCCATATTCTGAAAATTTGGGAACAAAGCGCGAATTAGACACAGATACTTCCACATTGCACTTTACCGCACGATATAGATTAACAAATAAATAGGTAAATTCCTAAATGCCAGTGTAGCCCCCTACTTATATGATGTGGTCGACAACACACCTATAAGAAGGGCACTACTAGACACGGCTCCGAGACATCCTAGGACACTTTAAAACCATAGGCTCTGGTACCAAGTTTGTCACGCCCCAAATCGAGGAACATGACCGGCGCCTGACCGGGTTGCCCAGTCAAGCGGACCTGGGTGCCTTTCATTCCCACGCGTTACCCCTGTGTTGATTGTTTCTCATTAACCAAATATCTCACTAACCATGAATGATTTCACATTAAACAAATAAAACCATACGAGTGATTCATTAACAAGTTTGCAGTTTTTTTACAACGCACGACATAACATAATATATACATAAGACTGGAGTCCCACAATTTACATGTCTACAGAGCCTCTAGGATACAAAAAGGGGAGTACAATACTTGCCGGTAACAAGGCTCCGGATATACCTTACAAAAACCAAAATGAAATCTAAACAAAAGTGGCATGAACCACACAGGGCCCCAAGGAAGAAAGGGGCTCACCAAAATGGGCAGTGGAAGGCGAAGAATACTACTGCCGATACGCTGAAGTGCCTGCTACTGAACCACCTACAATCATAACACGAATGTAGCGTCCCCGGCAAAAGGGACGTCACTACACTTGAATTGTACTGGTATGTATGGACAAACTTTGTCCCGAGTAAACTCAAGCCGTTAAACAAGGATCATGATAACAAGACAGACAGTAGGTTACATCAAGGAATAAATTAGGCTAACTATCCACGTTTCCCACCTTTTTCTCATTGAGATAAACCTCATCACAAGCATGTTTAAGGTCAACAAATATAACAACAACCAATCAACCACATAAATTGCAAGTAGTCAAACATAGGGGCAATCAGTGCCCCCCAGGTTGCAAACTCTCCTGCTGTCTCCTTTCACAATTTCATATCAATAATTTTGTTTCAATTTCATTTGCGATTTCGATCGCTTTCCATCCTTATTACCCCTGACCACCCTTATTACCTCGGCCACCCTTATCACCCCAACCTACACCTTATTTCCTCATGTTGCGGCGCGCAACCCGATCCCACCTTACAGTTTAAAACACAACAATTTCAAACAGCAGATAAGGCACTACACACAATTTCAACAAGTTCAAATAAGCAACTTGCACATTGTTTCATGTTCTCAATTACTTATCAAGCCAATATCATAACCAAGTTACAATGTTTCCATAATCAAGAATATTCACACAAGTATGTTCAATAATTTTCCACAATTCAAGTGTTTCATTTCTTTTCCACAAGGTGCCATATAGGCCATCATAACCATTATTCACAATTCTTCACCCAATTCAACTCTCATTTACCTTTCGGTTCATATTCCATACCACATCACTCATATTTCAACAACAACTTTGAATATCCAACAACAACATCAAGAATTTCACACAATTTGTCAAATTAACACTAACGAAACAAATTTCACACATATAGGCGATTTCACAAGAATCAAAATTAGCCATACATACCTGGTACAGAGTTTTCTTCCTTTAACTTCCTACTTTATGCTTACCCAAGATATCCTACTCTTGCCAACCTTGTTCTTGAAGACTCTTACTTCTACTCACTTCTTTTACTAAAAAATCAAGTTTAATAATCATGCATGAGTGTAAAATACCATTTTTAAAAGCTATTATATGCAAACCTCTCTTTACCCAATTTAAAACTGAAAATTAGAGAAAATAGCTAGGGCTTTTACCTTGAAAAGATTGGGGAAGTTGAATCCTTGCCCTAGGATCCCTTGGAATTAAGTGGTTGGAACAATCTTTGAAGATGAAGAACTTCTCTCTCTAAAACCCCTCTATTCTCTCTCTAATTTTGGTAAGATGATATGAGAAAATGATGGTGAAAGGTGTTATATTAAAGAAGAGATCGGGTCAAAATGTTACAAAAATCTAGGCCGGGGCGAATCTGCGGTGCACTTTGCGACCGCAAGAATCAACATGCAGTCCGCATAGTGACGACAGAATGGCCTCAAAAATGACTCAAGGTCTGTTACAGAATGCGACCAATTATTCTACGCATTCCTAACACATTATTCGGACCATGACACTATAGCTACTATGTTTTATGCACAAAAATTTTACGGGGCCTTACATCCTCCCCCCCTTAAGATCATTCGTCCTCGAATGAGGATTTTGAAATAAATGAGTTGGTTTTGAAAGACATGATATGCAACTATCAAAATTTTGACTAACTCTTTTATTTTAGAAAAATTTCGCCAGAGTTTCCTTTGTATTATGGACATATCCACCTGTCAGAGGGCCCCGAAACACGTTACCAAACAACAATACACAAATACAACACTTTTCACAAATGGTATACACTTTCTTACCTCAACGAATGCACATATTCTATCACATTGCTACAATTGCACATAAACTAGCCACTTCAATGAGTTCTTTCCTTATTTAATCATCTTAATACACCATGTACACACAAACAAACCATTACCAATCTACATTTACTATTAGTTGCTTATTTAACACATAAATATTTATAAGGATTTCATTTATCAAGAAAGGTTCAAGTAACCCAAGGCAACAACACATTTAACTCATTACAAAATGAAGGAGACTTCACTAATACTGAGAGAGAAACAACTTGGACAAGATGACAGTTACTAGGAGTAGAAGGGTCAACTAATTTCTTCTAGACTTGATCAAACAAATGGGGGTACTTTTCCTTCATCTCTTTTTCTGCTTCCCATGTGGCCTCCTCAACTTGTTGACTTTGCCACAATACTTTAACAGAGGCAATTTCCTTATTTCTCAACTTACGGACTTGCCTATCAAGAATGGCGACTGGAACCTCTTCATACGACAAATCTTCATTAACCTCTATAGCCTCGACTGGCATGATGGTGGATGGATCTCCAATCACTTTCTTCAACATGGACACATGGAATACCGGATGCACTGATGACATCTCAGGAGGCAACTCTAGCCTATAAGCAACTTGTCCAATCCTTTGAACAATCCGATATGGCCCGACATACCTAGGACTCAATTTCCCTTTCTTTCCAAATCGCATGACTCCCTTCATAGGAGATACCCTCAAGAACACCCAATCATCAACTTGAAACTCCAAATCTCTTCGACGAACGTCTGCATAGGACTTTTGACGGCTCTGTGTTGTTTTCATTCTCTCCTGGATAACCTTGACCTTTTCCATAGCTTCGTACACCATATCTGGCCCTAGCAATTCTGCTTCACCTACCTCAAACCACCCGATTGGCGACCTACATCTCCTCTCGTACAATGCCTCAAACGGGGCCATCCGAATGCTAGCATGATAGCTGTTATTGTAAGCAAATTCTATCAGTGGCAAGTGTTCATCCCAATTACCTTTAAAATCTAAGACACAAGCCCACAACATATCTTCAAGCGTCCGAATGGTCCACTGGGCCTGACCGTCGGTCTGCGGATGGAAAGTTGTGCTGAGATTCACCTGAGTTCCCAAACCTTGATGAAACTTCTTCCAAAAGTTAGCTGTGAACTGAGCCCGCGATCCGAGATAATAGAAAGTGGAGTGCCATGAAGCCTTACTATCTCCTTGATGTACAACCTTGCATATTGCTCCGCGGTATCAGTGGACTTGACTGGCAGGAAGTGAGCTGATTTGGTGAGTCGATCCACTATCACCCATATTGAGTCGAACTTACGCTGAGTGCGAGGTAACCCCACCACGAAATCCATATTGATCATCTCCCATTTCCACCTTGGTATTTCTATAAGCTGAGTTAATCCACCGGGCCGTTGATGCTCGGCCTTCACTTGCTGACAGTTCGGGCATTTAGCTACAAAGCTTGCCACATCTCTTTTCATACCGTTCCACCAATAAATCTCCATAAGGTCGTGATACATTTTCGTTGAACCTGGGTGTACCGAATACCTGGAAATATGAGCCTCTGCCATTACCCTCTCCCGAAGCTCGTCCACATCCGGAACACATAGTCCACCTTGGCACCGCAATACACCATCCTCGCTGCTGAGTACAAATGATGAGGTCTTGTTATTCACAATTGCTTCCTTCACCCGAACCAATGCTTGATCCATGAACTATTTTTCCTTGATTTTCGCGACCAGTGATGATTCTGCTCCATTATGCACCAAAACATCCCCCTCGTCAGACGCCAAGATACGAACCCCCAAACTGGCTTGTTGGTAAACCTCCCGAGCCAGGGGTCTCTGATCCATACCCAAATGAGCCAAACTACCCATGGATTTTCGACTAAGAGCATCGGCTACCACATTTGCTTTCCCTGGATGGTACAATATGTTCAAATCATAGTCCTTGAGCAATTCTAACCACCGCCGCTGTCTCAGATTCAACTCTTTCTGCTTAAACAAATACTGGAGGCTCTTGTGGTCTGTAAACACATCTACATGAACCCCATAAAGATAGTGTCGCCATATTTTCAAGGCAAACACAACAGTTGCAAGCTCCAAATCATGCGTCGGATAATTCTTCTCGTGATTCTTGAGTTGCCTGGAAGCATAAGCTATGACTTTCCTGTGCTGCATCAATACACATCCCAAACCGACTCTGGAGGCATCACAATAAACCACAAATCCCTCTGTGCTTTCGGGCAAGGCCAGTACTGGTGCCGGGTCAATCTTGACTTCAGTTCTTGGAAACCTTTCTCACATGCATCGGACCACTGGAACTTAACAGCCTTTTGCGTCAATTTAGTCAATGGGGAAGCGAGGGTTGAGAATCCCTCTACAAACGTCCGATAGTACCCTGCTAGACCCAAAAAGCTATGAATCTCTGTCGGGGTCGTGGGTCTAGGCCAGTCTTTCACTGCCGCAATCTTCTGAGGATCCACCTGAATTCCCTCACTGGAAATAACATGCCCTAGAAAGGCTACGCACTCCAACCAAAACTCACATTTTGAGAACGTGGCATACAATTGATGTTGAAGAAGGGTCTGCAATGCTGCTCTGAGGTGAATGGCATGATCTTCCCTGCTCTGAGAGTAGATGAGGATGTCGTCAATGAATACAATTACAAAGGAATCAAGGAATGGCTTGAAAACCCGATTCATAAGGTCCATGAAAGCTGCTGAGGCATTGGTTAGCCCAAAAGACATGACCAAAAACTCGAAGTGACAATAACGAGTTCTGAAAGCGGTCTTAGGAATATCCTGCTCCCTGATCTTCAATTGGTGGTACCCGGATCGTAAATCAATCTTTGAGAAGAACTTCGCTCCCTACAATTGGTCAAACAGATCATCCACTCGAGGCAAAGGATATTTATTCTTGATGGTGACTTTGTTGAGCTGCCGATAATCAATACACATTTGAAGTGACCCATCCTTCTTTCTAACAAAGAGAACCGGAGCACCCCACGGCGACACACTCGGTCGTATGAACCCTTTCTCTAATAAATCCCTCAGCTGCTCCTTTAACTCCCTTAACTCTGCTGGCGCCATTCTGTAAGGTGGAATGGATATTGGCTGAGTATCTGGCAATACATCAATCCCGAAATCAATCTCCCTATCCGGTGGGATACCTGGAAGCTCATCTGGAAACACTTCAGGAAATTCATTCACAATTGGCACGGACTCGAGGGTAGGCACATCTGAGGCGGTGTCCGTTACCCGAACCGGGTGATAGATACACCCTTTCTTAATCATCTTCGAAGCCTTAAGGTAGGAAATAAACCTACCCCTTAGCACCACACCATTTCCTCTCCATTCAATAACTGGCTCGTTAGGGAACTCGAGCCTCAAAACTCTCGTCCGACAGTCAAGCTTGGCAAAGCACGAATAGAGCCATTCCATCCCCATAATTACATCAAAATCTACCATCCCAAGATCAATAAGATCGGCTGTGGTATCACGACCACTTACCGTAACAACACAATTTCTATAGACTCGTGAGGTTGTAATAGAATCACCAACCGGAGTCGATACAGAGAACGGCTCATGAAGCTGTTCGGGTTCTACCCCAAATCTCGAAGCAATGAACGGGGTGACATAAGACAAGGAAGACCCCGGATCAATGAGGGCATAACAATCAATATTCCGTACAGACAAGATACCTGCGGCAACATCTGGAGAAGCCTCAGCACTCTAGCGGCCACTCAATGCATAGAATCGGCTAGGTCCACCTCTACCATGAGCTCCACCCCTTGCTGCATCACGTCCTGCTGATGCTGGAGGACGCGCTGATGATGTAGCAGCTGAAGAACCGGATGACTGAGCAGATCCCCTACCTATAGCCTGACGGGGTGCACGGTAGTCCCGTTGAATGTGACCTCTCACCCCGCACCCGAAGCACACTAAAAGGTCAAGGTAGCAAGTCTCTGTATGAAATCTCCCACACTTGGGGCATGTAGGTCTCCCCTGCTGTTGGGATCTCACCCCAGGACGACCAGACTGACGAGACCTCCTACTGTCTGAACCAGGTCTCGAGTAACTGCCCTGCTGATGACTGTGCACGGATGGCGGTGCACTCGCGGAGGACTGAGCATATGACTGGGATGGCCCTGATGACCCCCTCCCTAGAAGTGATCTCCCTGAACGACCCATTGACCGGGCCCTGCTGCTACTTTCTCTTTCTGCACGAATCTTCAATTTCCTGGCCTCTGTGGCCCTGAGCAAACCCCACGATCCTCCCATAGTTCATATCTGAGTGCAAAGCTGCTGTGGCGGCCTCATTCACTACCAAAGGGCTAAGGCCCTGAACAAACCGTCGAACCCGGGCATCCATAGTTGACACTAAATGAGGAGCGTACTTGGACAACCTTACGAACTCCATATGATAATCCCACACACTCATATTGCCCTGTTTGAAAACCTTGAACTCAGTGGCACGGGCTGCCATTGCCTCAGCAGGTAAGAAGTTATCCATAAATGCATCTACAAACTCGTCCCATCTGGCCGGAGGGCTCCCTTCTTCACGGGAATCCTCCCACATTTCGAACCATGAACGTCCCGCTCCCTTCAGCCTGTAAGAGGCCAACTCTACCCCCTCTATATCTGTAGCCTTCATTACTCTGAGGGTCTTGTATATCTCATCAAGGAATTCCTGTGGGTCAGCCTCTGGATCGGTGCCTGAGAATTCTGGAGGGGCCAACCGCAAGAATTGATGGACTCTAGAGCCAAAGGAATCTCCCTGTCCGCTGGAGGATGCAGGGGCATCATGGGATCTCTGGGCCTGGGCGGCCACTAACTGTGTTAACATATGAATGGCTCCCCTAAGATCTTCGTTAGAGATACCAGAGCCCGAAGCGGGAACTGTATCTGAGTCAGGAACACTGGCAGGAGGAATGGTGGCATCCTCTGCCGCAGCTGGAATAGGGACACTTGGGTTTTGAACAGATGGGTCAGGCAAATTCGGGACTGGTGGGTCATTCTCTCCCACGACATCGGGTACATGATTAACAGCCGCACTTGGGCCGGCATTGGCCCTAAGGCCGAGTCTAGCCTTTTTCTTAGGGGCCATATTCTGCAAATTTGGGAACAAGGCGCGCATTAGACACAGATATATCCACATTGCACTTTACCGCACGATATAGATTAACAAATAAATAGGTAAATTCCTAAATGCCCGTGTAGCCCCCAACTTATCTGATGTGGTCGACAACACACCGATAAGAAGAGCACTACTAGACACGGCTCTGAGACATCCTAGGACACTTTAAAACCTTAGGCTCTGATACCAAGTTTGTCACGCCCCAAATCCGGGAACATGACCGGCGCCTGACCGGGTTGCCCCAGTCAAGCGGACCTGGGTGCCTTTCATTCCCACGCGTTACCCCTGTGTTGATTGTTTCTCATTAACCAAATATCTTACTAACCATGAACGATTTCACA
This sequence comes from Nicotiana noctiflora, assembly GCA_032618575.1. Classification (NCBI taxonomy): domain Eukaryota; kingdom Viridiplantae; phylum Streptophyta; class Magnoliopsida; order Solanales; family Solanaceae; genus Nicotiana; species Nicotiana noctiflora. Next base: position 31,791 of record JASVEL010006504.1, read on the forward strand.
TTAAACAAATAAAACCATACGAGTGATTCATTAACAAGTTTGCGGTTTTTTACAACGCCCGACATAACATAATGTATACATAATACTGGAGTCCCACAATTTACATGTCTACAGAGCCTCTAGGATACAAAAAGGGGAGTACAATACTTGCCGGTAACAAGGCTCCGGCTATACCTTACAAAAACCAAAATGAAATCTAAACAAAAGTGGCATGAACCACACAGGGCCCCAAGGAAGAAAGGGGCTCACCAAAATGGGCAGTGGAAGGCGAAGAATACTACTGCCGATACGCTGAAGTGCCTGCTACTGAACCACCTACAATCATAACACGAATATAGCATCCCCGGCAAAAGGGACGTCAGTACACTTGAATTGTACTGGTATGTATGGACAAACTTTGTCCCGAGTAAACTCAAGCCGTTAAACAAGGATCATGATAACAAGACAGACAGTAGATTACATCAAGGAATCAATTAAGCTAACTATCCACGTTTCCCACCTTTTTCTCATTCAGATAAACCTCATCACAAGCATGTTTAAGGTCAACAAATAGAACAACAACCAATTAACCACATAAATTGCAAGTAGTCAAACATAGGGGCAATCAGTGCCCCCCAGGTTGCAAACTCTCCTGCTGTCTCCTTTCACAATTTCATATCAATAATTTTGTTTCAATTTCATTTGCGATTTCGATCGCTTTCCATCCTTATTACCTCGTCCACCCTTATTACCTCGGCCACCCTTATCACCCCAACCTACACCTTATTTCTTCATGTTGCGGCGCGCAACCCGATCCCACCTTACAGTTTAAAACACAACAATTTCAAACAGCAGATAAGGTACTACACACAATTTCAACAAGTTCAAATAAGCAACTTGCACATTGTTTCATGTTCTCAATTACTTATCAAGCCAATATCATAACCAAGTTACAATGTTTCCATAATCAAGAATATTCACACAAGTATGTTCAATAATTTTCCACAATTCAAGTGTTTCATTTCTTTTCCACAAGGTGCCATATAGGCCATCATAACCATTATTCACAATTCTTCACCCAATTCAACTCTCATTTACCTTTCGGTTCATATTACACATCACTCATATTTCAACAACAACTTTGAATATCCAACAACAACATCAAGAATTTCACACAATTTGTCAAATTAACACTAACCAAACAAATTTCACACATATAGGCGATTTCACAAGAATCAAAATTAGCCATACATACCTGGTACCGAGTTTTCTTCCTTTAACTTCCTACTTTATGCTTACCCAAGATATCCTACTCTTGCCAACCTTGTTCTTGAAGACTCTTACTTCTACTCACTTCTTTTACTAAAAAATCAAGTTTAATAATCATGCATGAGTGTAAAATACCATTTTTAAAAGCTATTATATGCAAACCTCTCTTTACCCAATTTAAAACTGAAAATTAGAGAAAATAGCTAGGGCTTTTACCTTGAAAAGATTGGGGAAGTTGAATCCTTGCCCTAGGATCCCTTGGAATTAAGTGGTTGGAACAATCTTTGAAGATGAAGAACTTCTCTCTCTAAAACCCCTCTATTTTCTCTCTAATTTTGGTAAGATGATATGAGAAAATGATGGTGAAAGGTGTTATATTAAAGAAGAGATCGGGTCAAAATGTTACAAAAATCTGGGTCGGGGCGAATCTGCAGTGCACTTTGCAACCGCAGAATCAACATGCAGTCCGCATAGTGACCGCAGAATGGCCTAAAAAATGACTCAAGGTCTGTTACAGAATGCGACCAATTATTCTACGCATTCCTAACACATTATTCGGACCATGACACTATAGCTACTATGTTTTATGCACAAAAATTTTACGGGGCCTTACATCCTCCCCCCCTCAAGATCATTCGTCCTCGAATGAGGATTTTGAAATAAATGAGTTGGTTTTGAAAGACATGATATGCAACTATCAAAATATTGACTAACTCTTTTATTTTAGAAAAATTTCGCCAGAGTTTCCTTTGTATTATGGACAAATCCACCTGTCAGAGGGCCCCCGAAACACATTACCAAACAACAATACACAAATACAACACTTTCCACAACTGGTATACACTTTCTTACCTCAACGAATGCACATATTCTATCACATTGCTACAATTGCACATAAACTAGTCACTTCAATGAGTTCTTTCCTTATTTAATCATCTTAATACACCATGTACACACAAACAAACCATTACCAATCTACATTTACTATTAGTTGCTTATTTAACACATAAATATTTATAAGGATTGCATTTATCAAGAAAGGTTCAAGTAACCCAAGGCAACAACACATTTAACTCATTACAAAATGAAGGAGACTTCACTAATACTGAGAGAGAAACAACTTGGACAAGATGACAGTTACTAGGAGTAGAAGGGTCACCTAATTTCTTCTAGACTTGATCAAACAAATGGGGGTACTTTTCCTTCATCTCTTTTTCTGCTTCCCATGTGGCCTCCTCAACTTGTTGACTTTGCCACAATACTTTAACAGAGGCAACTTCCTTATTTCTCAACTTACGGACTTGCCTATCAAGAATGGCGACTGGAACTTCTTCATATGACAAATCTTCATTAACCTCTATAGCCTCGACTGGCATGATGGTGGATGGATCTCCAATCACTTTCTTCAACATGGACACATGGAATACCGGATGCACTGATGACATCTCAGGAGGCAACTCTAGCCTATAAGCAACTTGTCCAATCCTTTGAACGATCCGATATGGCCCGACATACCTAGGACTCAATTTCCCTTTCTTTCCGAATCGCATGACTCCCTTCATAGGAGATACCCTCAAGAACACCCAATCATCAACTTGAAACTCCAAATCTCTTCGACGAATGTCTGCATAGGACTTTTGACGGCTCTATGTTGTTTTCATTCTCTCCTGGATAACCTTGACCTTTTCCATAGCTTCGTACACCATATCTGGCCCTAGCAATTCTGCTTCACCTGCCTCAAACCACCCGATTGGCGATCTACATCTTCTCCCGTATAATGCCTCAAACGGGGCCATCTGAATGCTAGCATGATAGCTGTTATTGTAAGCAAATTCTATCGGTGGCAAGTGTTCATCCCAATTACCTTTAAAATCTAAGACACAAGCCCGCAACATATCTTCAAGCGTCTGAATGGTCCGCTCGGCCTGACCGTCGGTCTGCGGATGAAAAGCTGTGCTGAGATTCAACTGAGTTCTCAGACCTTGCTGAAACTTCTTCCAAAAGTTAGCCGTAAACTGAGCCCCGCGATCCGAGATAATAGAAAGTGGAGTGCCATGAAGCTTTACTATCTCCTTGATGTACAACCTTGCATATTGCTCCGCAGTATCAGTGGACTTAACTGGCAGGAAGTGAGCTGATTTGGTGAGTCGATCCACTATCACCCATATTGAGTCGAACTTACGCTGAGTGCGAGGTAACCCCACTACGAAATCCATATTGATTATCTCCCATTTCCACCTTGGTATTTCTATAAGTCGAGTTAATCCACCAGGTCGTTGATGCTCGGCCTTCACTTGCTGACAGTTCGGGCATTTAGCTACAAAGCTTGCCACATCCCTTGTCATACCATTCCGCCAATAAATCTCCTTAAGATCATGATACATTTTCGTGGAACCTGGGTGTACCGAATACCTGGAAATATGAGCCTCTGCCATTACCCTCTCCCGAAGCTCGTCCACATCCGGAACACATAGTCTACCTTGGCACCGCAATACACCATCCTCGCTGCTGAGTACAAATGATGAGGTCTTGTTATTCACAATTGCTTCCTTCACCCGAACCAATGCTTGATTCATGAACTGTTTTTCCTTGATTTTCGCGACCAGTGATGATTCTTCTCCATTATGCACCAAAACATCCCCCTCGTCAGACGCCGAGATACGAACCCCCAAACTGCCTTGTTGGTAAACCTCCCGAGCCAGGGGTCTCTGATCCATACCCAAATGAGCCAAACTACCCATGGATTTTCGTCTAAGAGCATCGGCTACCACATTTGCTTTCCCTGGATGGTACAATATGTTCAAATCATAGTCCTTGAGCAATTCTAACCACCGCCGCTGTCTCAGATTCAACTCTTTCTGCTTAAACAAATACTGGAGGCTCTTGTGGTCTGTAAACACATCTACATGAACCCCATAAAGATAGTGTCGCCATATTTTCAAGGCAAACACAACAGTTGCAAGCTCCAAATCATGCGTCGGATAATTCTTCTCGTGATTCTTGAGTTGCCTGGAAGCATAAGCTATGACTTTCCCATGCTGCATCAATACACATCCCAAACCGACTCTGGAGGCATCACAATAAACCACAAATCCCTCTGTGCCTTCGGGCAAGGCCAGTACTGGTGCCGGGTCAATCTTGACTTCAATTCTTGGAAACCTTTCTCACATGCATCGGACCACTAGAACTTAACAGCCTTTTGCGTCAATTTAGTCAATGGGGAAGCGAGGGTCGAGAATCCCTCTACGAACCTCCGATAGTACCCTGCTAGACCCAAAAAGCTACGAATCTCTGTCGGGATCATGGGTCTAGGCCAGTCTTTCACTGCCGCAATCTTCTGAGGATCCACCTGAATTCCCTCACTGGAAATAACATGCCCTAGAAAGGCTACGCACTCCAACCAAAACTCACATTTTGAGAACTTGGCATACAATTGATGCTGAAGAAGGGTCTGTAATGCTGCTCTGAGGTGAACGGCATGATCTTCCCTGCTCCGAGAGTAGATGAGGATGTCGTCAATGAATACAATTACAAAGGAATCTAGGAATGGCTTGAAAACCTGATTCATAAGGTCCATGAAAGCTGCTGAGGCATTGGTTAGCCCAAAAGACATGACCAAAAACTCAAAGTGACAATAACGAGTTCTGAAAGCGGTCTTAGGAATATCCTGCTCCCTGATCTTCAATTGGTGGTACCCGGATCGTAAATCAATCTTTGAGAAGAACTTCGCTCCCTACAATTGGTCAAACAGATCATCCACTCGAGGCAAAGGATATTTATTCTTGATGGTGACTTTGTTGAGCTGCCGATAATCAATACACATTTGAAGTGACCCATCCTTCTTTCTAACAAAGAGAACCGGAGCACCCCACGGCGACACACTCGGTCGTATGAACCCTTTCTCTAATAAATCCCTCAGCTGCTCCTTTAACTCCCTTAACTCTGCTGGCGCCATTCTGTAAGGTGGAATGGATATTGGCTGAGTATCCGGCAATACATCAATCCCGAAATCAATCTCCCTATCCGGCGGGATGCCTGGAAGTTCATCTGGAAATACTTCAGGAAATTCATTCACAATTGGCACGGACTCGAGGGTAGGCACCTCTGAGGTGGTGTCCGTTACCCGAACGAGGTGATAGATACACCCTTTCTTAATCATCTTCGAAGCCTTAAGGTAGGAAATAAACCTACCTCTTGGCACTACACCATTTCCTCTCCATTCAATAACTGGCTCGTTAGGGAACTCGAGCCTCAAAACTCTCGTCCGACAGTCAAGCTTGGCAAAGCACGAATAGAGCCAATCCATTCCCATAATTACATCAAAATCTACCATCCCAAGATCAATAAGATCGGTTGTGGTATCACGACCACTTACCGTAACAACACAATTTCTATAGACTCGTGAGGCTGTAATAGAATCACCAACCGGAGTCGATACAGAGAACGGCTCATGAATCTGTTCGGGTTCTACCCCAAATCTCGAAGCAATGAACGGGGTGACATAAGACAAGGAAGACCCCGGATCAATGAGGGCATAACAATCAATATTCTGTACAGACAAGATACCTGTGGCAACATCTGGAGAAGTCTCGGCATTTTGGCGGCCACTCAATGCATAGAATCGGCTAGGTCCACCCCTACCCCAAGCTCCACCCCTAGTTGCACCACGCCCTACTGATGCTGGAGTACGCGCTGATGATGTAGCAGCTGAAGAACCGGATGACTGAGCAGATCCCCTACCTATAGCCTGACGGGGTGCACGGTAGTCCCGTTGAATGTGACCTCTCACCCCGCACCCGAAGCACACTAGAAGGTCAAGGTAGCAAGTCTCCGTATGAAATCTCCCACACTTGGGGCATGTAGGTCTCCCCTGCTGCTGGGACCTCACCCCAGGACGACCAGACTGACGAGACCTCCTGCTGTCTGAACCGGGTCTCGAATGACTACCCAGCTGATGGCTGTGCACAGATGGTGGTGCACTCACTGAGGACTGGCCATATGACTGGGATGGCCTTGATGACCCTCTCCCTAGAAGTGATCTCCCCGAATGACCCGTTGACCGGGCCTTGCTGTTACTCTCTCTTTCCGCACAAATCTTTAATTTCCTAGCCTCTGTGGCCCTGAGCAAACCCCACGATCCTCCCATAGTTCATATCTGAGTGCAAAGCTGCTGTGGCGGCCTCATTCACTACCAAAGGGCTAAGACCCTGAACAAACCGTCGAACCCGGGCATCCATGGTCGACACTAAATGAGGAGCGTACTTGGACAACCTTACGAACTCCATATGATAATCCCACACACTCATATTGCCCTGTTTGAAAACCTCGAACTCAGTGGCACGGGCTGCCATTGCCTCAGCAGGTAAGAAGTTATCCATAAATGCATCTACAAACTCGTCCCATCTGGCCGGAGGGCTCCCTTCTTCACGGGAATCCTCCCATATTTCGAACCATGAACGTGTTACTCCCTTCAGCCTGTAAGAGGCTAACTCTACTCCCTCTATATCTGTAGCCTTCATCACTCTGAGGGTCTTGTATATCTCATCAAGGAAGTCCTGTGGGTCGGCCTCTGGATCGGTACCTAAGAATTATGGAGGGGCCAACCGCAAGAACTGGTGGACTTTAGAGCCGGAGGAATCTCCCTGTCCGCTGGAGGATGCAGGGGCATCATGGGATCTCTGGGCCTGGGCGGCCACTAACTGAGTTAACATATGAATGGCTCCCCTAAGATCTTCATTAGAGATACCGAAACCCGAAGCGGGAACTGTATCTGAGTCAGGAACACCGGCAGGAGGAATGGTGGCATCCTCTGCCGCAGCTGGAATAGGGACACTTGGGTTTTGAACAGATGGGCCAGGCAAATTCGGGACTGGTGGGTCATTCTCTTCTACGACATCGGGTACATGATTAACAGCTGCACTTGGGCCGGCATTGGCCCTAAGGCCGAGTCTAGCCTTCTTCTTAGGGGCCATATTCTGCAAATTTGGGAACAAGGCGCGAATTAGACACAGATATTTCCACATTGCACTTTACCGCACGATATAGATTAATAAAGAAATAGGTAAATTCCTAAATGCCCGTGTAGCCCCCAACTTATCTGATGTGGTCGACAACACACCGATAAGAAGGGCACTACTAGACACGGCTCCGAGACATCCTAGGACACTTAAAAAAACCATAGGCTCTGATACCAAGTTTGTCACGCCCCAAATCGGGGAACATGACCGGCGCCTGACCGGGTTGCCCCAGTCAAGCGGACCTGGGTGCCTTTCATTCCCACGCGTTACCCCTGTGTTGATTGTTTCTCATTAACCAAATATCTCACTAACCATGAATAATTTCACATTAAACAAATAAAACCATACGAGTGATTCATTAACAAGTTTGTAGTTTTTTTACAACGCCCGACATAACATAATATATACATAAGACTGGAGTCCCACAGTTTACATGTCTACAGAGCCTCTAGGATACAAAAAGGGGAGTACAATACTTGCCGGTAACAAGGCTCCGGCTATACCTTACAAAACCAAAATGAAATCTAAGCAGAAGTGGCATGAACTACACAGGGCCCCAAGGAAGAAAAGGGGCTCACCAAAACGGGCAATGGAAGGCGAAGAATACTACTGCCGATGCGCTGAAGTGCCTGCTACTGAACCACCTACAATCATAACACGAATGTAGCGCCCCCGGCAAAAGGGACGTCAGTACACTTGAATTGTACTGGTATGTATGGACAAACTTTGTCCCGAGTAAACTCAAGCCGTTAAACAAGGATCATGATAACAAGACAGACAGTAGATTACATCAAGGAATCAATTAAGCTAACTATCCACGTTTCCCACCTTTTTCTCATTCAGATAAACCTCATCACAAGCATGTTTAAGGTCAACAAATAGAACAACAACCAATCAACCACATAAATTGCAAGTAGTCAAACATAGGGGCAATCAGTGCCCCCCAGGTTGCAAACTCTCCTGCTGTCTCCTTTCAAAATTTCATATCAATAATTTTGTTTCAATTTCATTTGCGATTTCGATCACTTTCCATCCATATTACCCCTGACCACCCTTATTACCTCGGCCACCCTTATCACCCCAACCCACACCTTATTTCCTCATGTTGCGGCGCGCAACCCGATCCCACCTTACAGTTTAAAACACAACAATTTCAAACATCAGATAAGGCACTACACAGAATTTCAACAAGTTCAAATAAGCAACTTGCACATTGTTTCATGTTCTCAATTACTTATCAAGCCAATATCATAACCAAGATACAATGTTTCCATAATCAAGAATATTCACACAAGTATGTTCAATAATTTTCCACAATTCAAGTGTTTCATTTCTTTTCCACAAGGTGCCATATAGGCCATCATAACCATTATTCACATTTCTTCACCCAATTCAACTCTCATTTACCTTTCGGTTCATATTCCATACCACATCACTCATATTTCAACAACAACTTTGAATATCCAACAACAACATCAAGAATTTCACACAATTTGTCAAATTAACACTAACCAAACAAATTTCACACATATAGGCGATTTCACAAGAATCAAAATTAGCCATACATACATGGTGATGAGTTTTCTTCCTACTTTATGCTTACCCTACCCAAGATATCCTACTCTTGCCAACCTTGTTCTTGAAGACTCTTACTTCTACTCACTTCTTTTACTAAAAAATCAAGTTCAATAATCATGCATGAGTGTAAAATTCCATTTTTAAAAGCTATTATATGCAAACCTCTCTTTACCCAATTTAAAACTGAAAATTAGAGAAAATAGCTAGGGATTTTACCTTGAAAAGATTGGGGAAGTTGAATCCTTGCCCTAGGATCCCCTGGAATTAAGTGGTTGGAACAATCTTTGAAGATGAAGAACTTCTCTCTCTAAAACCCCTCTATTCTCTCTCTAATTTTGGTAAGATGATATGAGAAAATGATGGTGAAAGGTGTTATAGTAAAGAAGAGATCGGGTCAAAATGTTACATAAATCTGGGCCGGGGCGAATCTGCGGTGCACTTTGTGACCCAGAATAAACAGGCGGTCTGCATAGTGACCGCAGAATGGCCTCAAAAATGACTCAAGGTCTATTACAGAATGCGACCAATTATTCTACGCATTCCTAACACATTATTTGGACCATGACACTATAGCTACTATGTTTTATGCACAAAAATTTTACGGGGACTTACATCCTCCCCCTTAAGATCATTCGTCCTCGAATGAGGATTTTGAAATAAATGAGTTGGTTTTGAAAGATATGATATGCAACTATCAAAATTTTGACTAACTCTTTTATTTTAGAAAAATTTCGCCAGAGTTTCCTTTGAATTATGGACATATCCACCTGTCAGAGGGCCCCCGAAACACATTACCAAACAACAATACACAAATACAACACTTTCCACAGCTGGTATACACTTTCTTACCTCAACAAATGCACATATTCTATCACATTGCTACAATTGCACATAAACTAGTCACTTCAATGAGTTCTTTCCTTATTTAATCATCTTAATACACCATGTACACACAAACAAACCGTTACCAATCTACACTTATTATTAGTTGCTTATTTAACACATGAATATTTATAAGGATTTCATTTATCAAGAAAGGTTCAAGTAACCCAAGGCAACAACACATTTAACTCATTACAAAATGAAGGAGACTTCACTAATACTGAGAGAGAAACAACTTGGACAAGATGACAGTTACTAGGAGTAGAAGGGTCACCTAATTTCTTCTAGACTTGATCAAACAAATGGGGGTACTTTTCCTTCATCTCTTTTTCTGCTTCCCATGTGGCCTCCTCAACTTGTTGACTTCGCCACAATACTTTAACAGAGGCAACTTCCTTATTTCTCAACTTACGGACTTGCCTATCAAGAATGGCGACTGGAACTTCTTCATACGACAAATATTCATTAACCACTATAGCCTCGACTGGCATGATGGTGGATGGATCTCCAATCACTTTCTTCAACATGGACACATGGAATACCGGATGCACCTGATGACATCTCAGGAGGCAACTCTAGCCTATAAGCAACTTGTCCAATCCTTTGAATGATCCGATATGGCCCGACATACCTAGGACTCAATTTCCCTTTCTTTCCGAATCGCATGACTCCCTTCATAGGAGATACCCTCAAGAACACCCAATCATCGACTTGAAACTCCAAATCTCTTCGACGAACGTCTGCATAGGACTTTTGACGGCTCTGTGCTATTTTCATTCTCTCCTGGATAACCTTGACCTTTTCCATAGCTTCGTACACCATATATGGCCCTTGCAATTCCGCTTCACCTACCTCAAACCACCCGATTGGCGATCTACATCTTCTCCCGTACAATGCCTCAAACGGGGCCATTTGAATGCTAGCATGATAGCTGTTATTGTAAGCAAATTCTATCAATGGCAAGTGTTCATCCCAATTACCTTTAAAATCTAAGACACAAGCCCGCAACATATATTCAAGCGTCTGAATAGTCCGTTCGGCCTGTGGATGAAAAGTTGTGTTGAGATTCAACTGAGTTCCCAAACCTTGCTGAAACTTCTTCCAAAAGTTAGTTGTAAACTGAGCCCCGCGATCCGAGATAATAGAAAGTGGAGTGCCATGAAGCCTTACTATCTCCTTGATGTACAACATTGCATATTGCTCTGCAGTATCAGTGGACTTAACTGGCAGGAAGTGAGCTGATTTGGTGAGTCGATCCACTATCACCCATATTGAGTCGAACTTACGCCGAGTGCGAGGTAACCCCACTACGAAATCCATATTGATCATCTCCCATTTCCACCTTGGTATTTCTATAAGCTGAGTTAATCCACCAGGCCGTTGATGCTCGGCCTTCACTTGCTGACAGTTCGGGCATTTAGCTACAAAGCTTGCCACATCTCTTTTCATACCGTTCCACCAATAAATCTCCTTGAGGTCATGATACATTTTCGTGGAACCTGGGTGTACCGAATACCTGGAAATATGAGCCTCTGCCATTACCCTCTCCCGAAGCTCGTCCACATCCGGAACACATAGTCTACCTTGGCACCGCAATACACCATCCTCGCTTGCTGAGTACAAATGATGAGGTCTTGTTATTCACAACTGCTTCCTTCACCCGAACCAATGCTTGATCCATGAATTGTTTTTCCTTGATTTCCGCGACCAGTGATGATTCTGCTCCATTATGCGGCAAAACATCCCCCTCGTCAGACGCCGAGATACGAACCCCCAAACTGGCTTGTTGGTAAACCTCCCAAGCCAGGGGTCTCTGATCCATACCCAAATAAGCCAAACTACCCATGGATTTTCGACTAAGAGCGTCGGCTACAACATTTGCTTTCCCTGGATGGTACAATATGTTCAAATCATAGTCCTTGAGCAATTCTAACCACTGCCGCTGTCTCAGATTCAACTCTTTCTGCTTAAACAAATACTGGAGGCTCTTATGGTCTGAAAACACATCTACATGAACCCCATAAAGATAGTGTCGCCATATTTTCAAGGCAAACACAACAGCTGCAAGCTCCAAATCATGCGTCGGATAATTCTTCTCGTGATTCTTGAGTTGCCTGGAAGCATAAGCTATGACCTTTCCGTGCTGCATCAATACACACCCCAAACCGACCCTGGAGGCATCACAATAAACCACAAATCCCTCTGTGCCTTCTGGCAAGGCCAATACTGGTGCCGAGGTCAATCTTGACTTCAATTCTTGGAAACTTTTCTCACATGCATCGGACCACTGGAACTTAACAGCCTTTTGCGTCAATTTAGTCAATGGGGAAGCGAGGGTTGAGAATCCCTCTACAAACCTCCGATAGTACCCTGCCAGACCCAAAAAGCTGCGAATCTCTGTCGGGGTCGTGGGTCTAGGCCAATCTTTCACTGCCGCAATCTTCTGAGGATCCACCTGAATTCCCTCGCTGGAAATAACATGCCCTAGAAAGGCTACGGACTCCAACCAAAACTCACATTTTGAGAACTTGGCATACAATTGATGCTGAAGAAGGGTCTGCAATGCTGCTCTGAGGTGAACGGCATGATCTTCCCTGCTCCGAGAGTAGATGAGGATGTCGTCAATTCTACGCATTCCTAACACATCATTCGGACCATGACACTATAGCTACTATGTTTTATGCACAAAAATTTTATGGGGCCTTACAATTAGTCAGCCCGAAAGACATCACCAGGAACTCGTAGTGCCCATATCGCGTCCTGAATGCCGTCTTCATAATATCTGAGTCCCTGATCTTCAACTGATGATAGCCCGATCGAAGATCAATATTAGAAAATACACTAGCTCCCTGGAGCTGATCAAATAGGCCCTCAATACGAGGTAATGGGTACTTATTCTTCACTGTTACCTTGTTCAGGTGCCTGTAATCAATGCACATTCTCATTGTGCCATTTTTCTTCTTCACGAACAACACTGGTGCACCCCAAGGTGACACACTCGGACGAATGAAACCCTTATCTAAGAGTTCCTGAAGCTGTTCTTTCAATTCTTTTAAATCTGCTGGTGCCATACGATAGGGAGGAATAGAAATGGGCTGAGTGCCCGGCACCAAGTCAATACCAAAATCAATATCTCTGTCGAGTGGCATGCCCGGTAGGTCTACTGGAAATACATCCGGAAACTCCCTCACAATGGGGACCGAATCAAGACTGGGTGTCTGAGCCTTAACATCTCTAATGAAGACCAAATAAGATAAACAACCCTTGCCAATCATTCGTTGGGCCTTTATATAAGAAATCACCCTGTCAGACACATAATCAGTCAAGACACGCCACTCGATCTTCGGATTACCTGGAATAGCTAGTATGACTGTCTTGGCATGATAGTCCAGAATCGTATGGTAAGGAGATAGCCAATCCATGCCTAGAATTACATCGAAATTTACCATGCCCAGTAGTAATAGATCAACTCGGGTCTCCAGACCCCCAATAGTAATAAGACGGGATCGATATACCTGATCCACAACAACAGTATCCCCCACTAGGGTAGACACATGTACGGGCAAAGCAAGAATACCACGGGTCATACCCAAATGATGTGCAAAATAAGTAGAGACATAAGAATAGGTGGATCCGGGATCAAATAAGACGGAAGCATCCCTGTGGCAGACTGAGATAATACCTGAAATGACCGCATCCTGAAGCACTAGCATCCTTCCTATCCGGAAGAGCATAGAAATGAGCCTGGCCTCCACCAGTATGATCCTCGCCCCTAGGGCGACCTCTCGATACCTGGCCACCAGTCCTGGCCGACTGTGCTGGCGCTGAAGAAATAGGAGTAGAAGACGGGGGCTGATCCCTCTGCTGAGACCGCTTACGAAGCCACTGAGGACACTCTCTCCCGATATGGCCCAAATCACCGCACTCAAAACAACGGCCTGAAGATGGAAGAAGGGGCTGCTGAGGACCCCTCGCTATAGATGAACCCTGTGCTGAGGAAATAGGAGCAGAGCTCTGAGATGGAAGAGCACTCAGTGTAGGCTGACTCTACTGATGGCTCTGCTGACCCTGATAACCCTGATGGCTCTGCTTACCCTGATAACCCTGATGGCCCTGACGACCACAATCTGATGAAACCCCACTGGACTCTGCTTGTCCAGACTGATGAGACCTTAAAGAATGACCCCTGCTATACTGGGGTTGGCCCCTAGACGGAGAACCACTGTAACTGCCAGTACCATGAGGCCACTTAGCCTCTCTCTCCTCTCGCTCTCTGCGGCGATCTGTCTCAATGTGACGGCCAGCATCAACCACCTCCTCAAAGGTAACTGCCGAAACTCTCTCCCTGGTTATCAATATGTGGATGGGATAAATAAGGCCATCGATAAATCTCCGAATCCTCTCTCTGTCTGTAGGAACCATCCACATGGCATGACAGGCCAGGTGTGTGAATCTCATCTCATACGGATTAACCGTCATATCTCCCTGCTTCAGCCACTCAAACTAACGTCGCAGCTCTTCTCTCTGAGACTGAGGCACGTACTTCTCCAAAAATACCGTGGAGAACTCCTGCCAAGTGAGGGGCAGTGCCCCAGCGGGCCTACACCTCTCGAAATCATCCCACCACTGAAATGCTCCACCTGTGAACTGAAAAGTGGTGAATGAAACACCGCTGGACTCTAGAATACCCGCGGTGCGAAGCATGCGCTGACATCTGTCAAGAAAACCCCGGGCGTCCTCACCCTCAGCACCACTGAATGTCGGAGGCTGTAGCCTCTCAAATCTCTCCAAACGACACTGCTCATCATCGGACATAACTGGAACCATATAAGTAGGAGCTGGTGCAACGGGCGCAACTGGCTGAACTGGCTCGGGTGTGTGAGCCACGGGGGTCTGATTCCCTCCCCCTGCCTGTGAAGAAGATACTGCAGCAGTAGCTGCAACTACCTGAGCCAAGCCTGTGCACACTGATAAGATCTGAGCCAAGGTCTCCTGAAGACCCGGTATCACAATGGGCACTGCCGGTGCTTGAACCTGAGTTGCCGGAGCATCTGCCGCTGGAATCTGGTCCTGAGCAGCCTGGGCCACTAGTGCAGGAATCTGTCCCTGAGTCTGGTCAGCTGGTGGGTCAGCAGGTGCTGGTACTGCTGCCCTACCTCTACCACGACCACGGCCTCTGGGTGCCAATGGTGGTTGTCCGCCACGTCCATTAGCTCGTGTTCTCGCCATCTGCGAGAGGATAGAATATGGAAAATTTTTAATTTCATGATAACACAAATTGCACGATATGAATCCAAGAAAATGAGGTTTTTCCTAAAGTTTCTGTAGCCCTCCGAGGATAGATACGGACGTCTACCTACCGATCCACGAAAGCCTAGTAAACCGGCTCATGACTCGCGAGTCCTAATAACCTAGGCTCTGATACCAACTTGTCACGACCCAAATCCGGTCGTGATGGCGCCCAACAATCAAGCTAGGCCAGCCGGACCAACAATTTAATTATCACAACGATATCAGTCCCAAATGGACAACCCAAGAAGAATATGTGAGTTTAAGAACTCCAATAATAATAATAATGAACAAAATACTGACATTCCCAAAGATCCGGAGTCACAAGTCTAGAGCCTCTAACAAAACCCAACAGGAATAGAGAGTACTGTATAGAAATACTCAAGTCTGAATACAAAATACAATTAACAACTGGAAAGGAGAGGAGAAGCTAGGTTCTGCGAACATAGGCAGCTACCTCAGCAACTCGATATGACACTGCAAACGCTGGAAATGCCTGTCTACTGCTCCTGAGTACCTGAGTCTGCACACAAAAGGTGCAGGGAGTAGGGGTGAGTACTAAGTACTCAGTGAATAATAAATATATACAAGTAGCTGAAAATAGGAAATACACAGAATACCACATAATGAAGCTAAACTACTGTTTGAATCTCCTACGAACTAGCATCAACAATACAATACAGCTACCACAGAGTAATTCAACAAATAAAGATGCAATGCAATACACATAACCATTACGGCGTGTAGCCCGATCCAATTTAACGTCGACGGGGCTCACTGGGGGTGTGTACAGACTCCGGAGGGGCTCCTACAGCCCAAGCGCAATACTGTTGCGGCGTGCAGCCCGATCCTCATATCAACCACTACGGCGTGCAACCCGAACCATGCTCAGTCCACAATAAGCAAATAAGTCACAAAATAGTTCATTTTTCTAAATCCCAGTTTCCAGTTCATAATTTATGAAAAACACTTCAACTTTATTAAATTTGCAAAAGCCGGTGACTTAGCATATCAATAATGTGATTTCAATTTCCAGGACTGAGATCGGTGATTTAAGCAAATATAGCTATCACATAAATATTGTCCTCTAAGGACGCTACAGGTCGGCACAAGGCCCCAAACAAGGCTTACAGCCCACAAATATATCAAATACAGTGTATTTCCAACACTAATAACATATTATTCATTTTCGGGATGGAACAAGTCTCAATCCTAAGTCACAATCGATGGATCCCGCTCCTGCCACGGTGTGCGAGTGTAACGACCCGGCCCATCGTTACGGGAATTTCCACCTCGTTACCTTGCATTAACATATCTTATGCTTCTATATCAGTGTTAGAACCTATCGGGTGAGTTAGGAGTGAATTGAATGGAAAATGAAGCAAATAGCATGTTTGAAGGAAGTTTGAATATGGAAAGTCAACCTAGAGTTGACTATCCAGTTAGAGTGCTCGGAATCGGATTTTGATGATTCGACTAGTTTCGGGGGATCATTTATGACTTAGGAGAGCAATCGGAATTGAATTTGGAGGTTCGGTGTAGTTTTAGGCTTGAATTGGCGAAGGTTGAATTTTGGCGAAATCCGATCGATAGGTGAGATTTTGATCCGGGGGTCGGAATGGAATTCCGACAGTTGCAGTAATTCTGTTAGGTGATTTTGGATATGCCTGCAAAATTTCAGGTCATTCGGACGTCGTTTGGTCGGGTTTTTGATGGAATGTGTAATTTGGAAGTTTTGAAGAAACTTAGGCTTGAATCCGTGTGTAATTGGAGATTTTGATGTTTAGGATGGTGTTTTTATGATTGGAAAAGTTTGAATCATGTTATGGAGTATGTTGGTAATTTTCGTTGGGGTCCCGGGGGCCTCGGGATGAATTCGGGGGTCCAAACGGACCATTTTGAGCCAAAAAGGGGCTGCTGGATTTGCTGTAATAAAATTTCAGGTTTTTGTTCTCTGCAATCGCGGCCATAGCCATGCGATCGCGTAGTGTATCGAGATGAGGCTGGGAGATTGCTCTTCGCGATCGCAGGAGTAGAGATGCGATCGCGTGAGGCTGAGTGTTTGTTCATCGTGATCGCGGGTCGGTCGATGCGATCGCGTAAGGTCGTGTTCTTGAGCAGTGCGATCGCGAACCCTTTGATGCGATCGCGTAGGTTCTCTGAGTTGAGCACTGCGATCGCTTCCAGGCTCACGCAATCGCATAGAGGAAAGTTGGTAGCCGGGTTTTTGTGCATCGCGATCGCACGCCCAGTGCTGCGATCGCGTAGAGTAAACGGCCCAGGCAGTGAGTTTAAGTCCAGAAACATTTCATTTCGGGTTCATTTGCAAAACCCTCCACTGTAGAGCTCTAGAGAGAGAAAGTGACAGGAAATAGCTGGGAGATCATCGGGATATTGTTGGAGGTAAGTTTTGTGGCTTAATTACATCATTTTTTTCATGAAATCCTTGGTTAAATTTCTGTAAATGGAAGATTAAAGGTGGGTTTGAGCCCTAAGCCTAAATTGAAGAAAACCACTGATTTGAGTGGGCAAATGGAGTCTAATTTTGATAAATTTTATATGCCTAGACTCGTATCGAGATGAGGTTTCCGAATATGTAACTTTTATAATTTTTCGAGAAGCGTACCGAAAGTCGGGTTTTGGCAACTTTGTGAATTTCGGTGTAAATTGAGTTGTTTTGATTGGGTATCGTTCCATTAGCCTATTTTGATATATTTGTGCTGATTTGTGCTAGTTTTGACGTGCGTGGATGCCGGTTCGAGGAGCTAAGGTGTCACGGGCATGAGCTTTCGTCGGTTCGAGGTGGGTAATACTTGTAAATGATGTCCTGAGGGTTAGTAAACCCCGGACTTGCACATCTTAGTGCTGTGTTTAGGTGACTTGCACGCCGGACAACGGGCGTGGGGTAGAGCACCATTGGGGATTGTGGCTTGGGCCGCCCCGCGTAATAAATAATAACACCTAATTGTTGAAATGAATTGGACTAATTATCATGTTTGGGCTTCGTGCCAATTATTTGAATCCTTCGGGGATTGGTATCACTTTTTTTATAACACTGTGCATATTTTATTCTAAATTTAAGGTTTAAAATGGTATTTTTCTATTCAGCATTTTTATAAGGTTATGAAAAACTTGAACAAGGTCTTAATAACATTTTTAGCTGTGAGCTAATATAATATTGTTGCGCGTAGGGCTTTTCTTGATTATTTGTTAGATTGATTGGGGCCGAGGGACATATGTTAGGGCATGACATTTTATGTGAGCATATGCATACACATGCATGGATCGGACTGCACGCCGCAGTGGTATACGGATCGGGCTGCGCGCCGCAGCAGGTGTGATATTAATATTGTGCTTGGGCTGTAGGAGCCCCTCCGGAGTCTGAACCCCCACGGTGAGCACGGGTACCCAAATTGGATCGGGCTACACGCCGTAGCGGTCATATGCATTGCATGGCATACATACATTGGTTTACGTGTACTACGTGGCATAACATTTAGCACTCATACATTACTGGCACACATGCATTAGTTGCCTTATTGACCAGATCTCCTGGTGTAAATTGATAAGGAGTGCTGAGCCCGAGGGGCTGATTGAGATTGTACCCAGGTTTTGGTACGTTATCATGGAAGAAAGAATGCTAAAAATCGAGATTTTCTAAATAATCTACTCACATATGCTGAAAAGAAAAATAAAATGATAGTGTATTAAAGTTTAAAGATAGTTTTGTATTGTGTAGCATGAGATAGTGCTTTGCGTGGTTTTCTTTCCTTCGGCATTATTTACTTTTATTACCGCTGAGTTGGAAGTACTCACACCCGACTCCCTGCACCTTGTGTGCAGATCCAGGTACATCACAGTGGAGCTGATTCTATTGCGGCTCGGGAGTGCTTTTGGACAGTCGAGGTAGCTGCCAGCGTTCGCAGGACCTGATTCTCTAGTTTGTCTGTATTTTGGTTCTGATCATCCCACATTTATGCATAGTTATATTCACTATTTACACTTTGTATACTCTATAGAGGCTCATGACTCTTGACCCTTCGGTCTATGGGAGTTGGCACGTGTTGGGACTTGGTTCCCTGTTTTTAATATATCTATCACTGTTATGCTTAACTTGGATAAAGTGAGCTTGTGGCTCCGTGATTGTTGTTGATTGGTCGGGCTGGCCTAGCAGTGTGCTGGGCGCCATCACGACCAGATTTGGGGTCGTGACAAGTTGGTATCAAAGCCTAGGTTTACTAGGCCTCACGAGTCTTGAGCCGGTTAGTAGAGTCTTGTGGATCGGTACGGGGACGCCTGTACTTATCCTCGGGAGGCTGCGAACCTTTAGGAAACACTTCACATTTCTTGGAATTCTTATCGTGCGTACTTGATTCAGCTTGAGATATGCTTTTGAAATTCCTTCCGCACGTCTGTGTACGCATCTAGCGCTCAATAATATAATTGACTTATGGCTTGCGATTCCCCGGTCGAGGGGTGAGATATAATCTCCGTGAGTTCATGTTGGGCCAGTCGTGAGGACTTGAGGCCAGATCTTTGTCTATAGCTAGAGCACCAAGGTACTAATTTCGCAAGCCGGTATTATGAAGTTCAAACGATCGGTATTGATCTCTATTGTGAAAATGGTAGTTTGATAATGGGAGAGATGTAAGGTGTTCAGTTCTTGTTGTGATTTGATATGTAGCCCTAGTTATGGGCGTGAGAAATATGTTCATTGCCTCTTAGCGGAAATGTAAAGTGCACTATGTGTGGTAGTATGAGTTTAGACTCAAGAAAATTGAATTGGTTGTGCTATGAGTATTGCGGTGAGAGGTATTTGACATATGTTATGATTCGAGCAGGTGCATCGCATGTCCATGTATCAATTTTGATAATATAACTTGTATAGTGTTGAGATTAATGTTGTTGATATACATTGCGATGTATTGTTAGAATGGTTTGGTGATTCTCTAGCAGGTGGATAGGCCAAATTACAAAGGAAACTCTGCCGAAAGTTTTGGAAATTTGGGACTTAGAAAGATTTCTGTCACCTAAAGAGAGTGGGCTTATTGGTGGTGTGTGTATAAATGCAAAAATTGCAGAAGGGTTAAGGTCTCTGATGATTCGAGTCTCTGTCAAGGCTTGTAAATGACTTGAGTTTAATCTCATTGTAACATTTCGGCATCACTTGAGTAATAATGATATGGGTGGTTAAAAGTGCTTTGATGAATGGCTTCGAGCTAAGTTGGGGAGGTTGTTATTGATTAACTGATTGCACTATTGTGTGCTGTGTTGTCTCTGTCTCTAGGTATGTTTGGGAAATTTTGATAAAGGTTATGGTGTTACGTAGATGAGAAGAAATACTAGGATGTTGTGAACTTATGTTGGTAAAGAATGTTCGGTGTATAGAAAAGAAAGATAGCTAATTGTATCTGTATGTAATCATGTTTTGCTGTATCAGAGTTCTAGCAGGGCACGAGTGGTTCTGTTCCATAAGACAGTTGAATTACAGCTGAATAAGGGTGAATGACGCCCAAGAATAGTCCTGTGGTGTTCTAGATTTTGCTTGTAACGGTAAGGTGTCTTAAGATTATGTATGTGGATAAAGATGGTGTTTTCGTTAGAAGGGATCAAGACTTGTTCTATGTTATGTGAATGATGGGATTCTATGTATCCGTATTGGAAGGTAATGATACTAATTCAAAAATCGAATAAAGTTCTTCAAAATAATGTATTGTAGAATGTGGTACTTCTGGGAAACATTGAGGGAGTATTCAGTGGCCTATGGGTTTATGTACAAATCTAGTGTGGTAACAGGAGTTGATGTATTATGGTGTTACAGTAAGTGCTAATATTGAGTTAAAGATGAATCGGAAAGGAAACTGGGTAAATGGAACAACTTGTTAATAAATCAGAATGGTATAAAAAGGAATACGATTGATTTCTGGTATGTGGTTGAAGTAATGAGTCTTGCAGACATTGCAGCAAAGCTCTTGAGTGTTGGCAGTTGTGTAACTTGATATAGGTATAAGGACTCGGTCCTGGCAGTTAAACTTATGCAATGAATGGGAAGAAATAGTTTGTGATGTGTTTTATCATGGTTTGAAGATGAGTATATTCCTGTCGGTATGCGAAGCGTGGAATGTGTAATGAGTTTTCTTCTATATGGGATCACGAAAGTCCTTGACTAGTTGAGTGTGTCGATGTTGAGGCGGAGGAAAGGGATATAAATTTCCATGTTGTCTTAGTGTGATATGGTATTGTGACGACCCAAAGGGTCATCACTTATTTAATTAATCATTTCGAGCTTCTGAGGCCTTGAAAACCTCATTCTATGTTGCCTCGATTTACGTGCACAATTCGAGCATGTAGCCGGAAAGATTTTGTGATAGAAAATATGAATTCTATGAGAAATTTGGATAACAATGATATTAATATTGATATGGTTGACTTCGGTCAACATTTTTGGTAAACGGATCCGGACCCGAGATTGGATGGTCCCGAGAGGTCCGTAGGAAAATATGGGACTTGGACGTGCGTCCGGAGTCGAATTCTGAGGCCTAGAGCCCAAGTTATGAATTTTTATGTGAAATTGTTTTTGATGTAATTATTAAAGGAAATAAATTAATTGACCTTGGTATCGGGCTCGTATTTTGGTTCCGACGCCCGGTACAAGTCTTAGATATTATATATGTGATTTCTGTAAAGTTTGGTGACATTTGGATGTCGTTTGAGATGTTTTGGACATTGAGTTCCAAGTTAAGAAGTTTTGAAAATCAAAAGTATGAAAATCATGAGTTTGAGGCTTGTTTTGATTAAAACGAAGTGATATTGGCGATGTGATCGCACGAACAAGTCCATAATGTGTTTTTGAGGTTATGTACATGTTTGGTTTGGAGCCCGGGAGGCTCGGGTAAAGATTTGATCGGCCGTTGGATGAAATCCTGAATTTTTGAACTGCTGGTTTTTCACCCAGCTGTTGGCTTCGCAATTGCGAAGAATTTCTCGCAATTGCGAAGGGGACAGTGTAAGGCAAGGCTCGCAAATGCGAACCTTCATCGCAAATGCGAAGCCCCTTTGGCCCAGCCTTGTTCGCATTTGCGAAGGTCCCCAGTGCCTGCTTATGTTCGCAAATGTGAACAAATGTTCGCAAATGCGAACATTCCCCATACTGCCTTGGTTCGCAAATGCGAACCATTGTTCGCAAATGCGAACACTGCCTTATACAGCATGTGTTCGCAAATGCGAACATTAGTTCACAAATGCGAACATCCCTTTGACTGCCAGTGTTCGCAAATGCGAACAAATGTTCGCAAATGCGAACTTCCCAGCCTTAGCTTATTTTTCAAACTCCAGAAATTGGTCGGGGTTTGCAATTGCGAACCCATGTTCGCAAATGCGAACACAGAAACCTGAAAAACACGAATTTCAGTCATTTCTTCACTTTTTACAAAACCAAAACACCCATTTGCGATTCTTCAAGGATTTCTTCTTCATCAAAACGATTGTAAGTCACTTTTTACTTAATTCTTTCAATTCCTAACATCATTAAACATGTTTTTCATTAAAAATCAATGATTTTCATGGTAAAATTCTTGTTTTTGTTAGAAAATAGGTTTTTCATAAATTGGGGAATTGGACCTCGAATTGAGGTCTGATTTTGAAACAAATTATATACATGAACTCGTGGGTGGATGGGTAACCGGATTTTGGTCCTAACCCCGAGTTCCGACCATGTGGGCCCGGGGTTGAAATTCACTATTCCGGGCAGAATGTTGTAAAAGTTGTATTTGGTCTTAAGAATTAGTTGTTGAGTAGAATTGATGATATTAAATCAATTGTGTATAGATACGATTGGATTGGAGCCAAAGTTGAAAGAAAAAGACCTTTCCACGGATTGAATTGTTCATAAGCATTCGAGGTAAGTGTTTGTTCTATCCTAGCTTGAGGGAATAGGATTATGTGTTATGTGTTATGTGATCGAGTGCGGTGTATGGTCTGTGGTGACGAGCATCCATACACTGGCGTCTAGTATGACCGTGAGTCGTTGGAAAATGATTATTTTGAGATATATTACAGATGAATTGTTATTGTTCTCCCTTGTTGGGACTTGTTGTGAAGATAATTATTGATTGCCCTTGATGGGACGGTTTATGAATTACTGTTTCTTTCTTTGCCCTTAGCTGTGATTGTTATTTGGGTGAGGAAGAGTGATAATGCACGAAGGGTGATGCCGTGCCATGTTTATTTATTTATGCACGAAGGTTAATGTCGTGCCATGTTTATTTATTGATTATGCACGAAGGATCATGCGGTGCCTTGTTATTGAACCATGTACGAAGGATCATGCCGTACTATGGATGTGAGGATGAGAGTAAAAGCACGAAGGGTGATGCCGTGTACTTTATTTGTTTATTTGGTGAGGATGAGGGTAAAAGCACGAAGGGTGATGCCGTGCAACTGCTTGCTATTTCTTGAATTGATATTACTTGTGTTTACATTATACTTTGTTTTTCCTTGTGAATTTATTAACTGTTGTTAATTGTTGAATTCTTTGAGATATTCCTTATTGTGTTATTACCTGGTTATTTCTTGTTATTCCGTGGTATATATATATAATGAATTGCACAGGTTTATGTGAGTGTCTGGTCCTAGGCTTGTCACTACTTCGCCGGGATAGGCCAGGCACTTACCGGCACATGGGGTCGGTTGTGCTGATGCTACACTTCTGTGCGTTTTTGCACAGGTCCAGGTTACGATCAGGAGCAGCAGCAGCGGTAAATAGATTGCGTGGGAGTTGATCATATTTGAGACCGAGGTAGCTTGCAGACGTCCGCAGGCCCGGCGTCTCTCTCTTTATTTATGTTATTAGGTGTAGTCTCTTTGTTCCGAGACAAACAGAATTATCTTATATTTCCTTCAGACTTTTATGTGTAGTATTCCGTAGTAGTTTGTGAGTTGGTGACTCCACGTCTTGGGTAGAGGATTTCGGTATGATTTTCACTTTGTAATTAGTTATTTCCATTTCGATAAAGTATTCCGCATTTGTTTAATTAAAATTGTGTTAAAAACAGGATAGTATGAATACAGTGGTTTGCCTAGCTACCACGAGTAGGCGCCATCACGATCCCGATATTAGGGGAAAAAATCCGGGTCGTGACAAGTTAGTATCAGAGCTCTAGGTTACATAGGTCTCACCACTCACGAACAAGCTTAGTAGAGTTTGAGAGGTAGGTACGGAGACGTCTGTACTTGTCCTCCCGAGTCTATTGAGTTAGGAAAGAGTCTCTCATTTGTTCTTTCTTGTCGTGCGACTTGTTCCTCAATTACTGATTGAATTTCTATTCTGTCCTTTTGCAGATGGTGAGGACACGCGCTTCTTTGTCTACTGACCAGCAGCCCGAGCCCCAGGCAGCTTCCGTGAGAGGCAGGGGCTGAGGTCGTATCAGAGGCCGTGGTAGGGGTAGAGCTCAGCCCCAGGTAGCTACTCCAGATGTGGAGCCTCATATTGAGATTGACGAGGAGGTTCAAGTCCCAGCAGCTCCAGTGGGCCCAGCTCAGGTCCCAGGAGAGGCTTTATTTACCCCGGATCTTCGGGATGCTTTGGTCCGAATAGCGGGATTTATGGACAGCATTGCCAGAGCGGGCTTATTATCAGTTGCACTAGCCGCTTCTCAGGCTGGAGGAGGGGCCCAGACTCTTATTGCTCGTACTCCGGAGTCAGTAGCTCCTCAGCCTCAGGCACCAGTGGTTCAGCCAGTTGTGGCCATTCAGTCAGGTACCACAGCTCATGCCGGTGATGGAGCGGCCATGACTCTTATTCGTTATGGAGGCTTGATCGGTTCTCCAAGCTATTTACCACTACATTCGGTGGAGCCGCATCCAGAGGATCCTCGGGACTTCTTATTCGGTTGCCATGAGATTCTCAAGACTATGGGGATCGTAGAGACAAACGGAGTTGACTTCTATACCTTCAGACTTGCAGGATCCGCCAAGACTTGGTGGAGAGATTATTGCTTGACTCGACCAGCGGGGTCCCCAGCTTTATCATGGGACCAGTTTGCGGAACTATTTATGGAGAAGTTTCTCCCTGCTACTCAGCGGGATGTACTTCGGAGGCAGTTTGAGCGCCTCCATCAGGGCACTATGACAGTTACACAGTTTGAGACGAGATTTATCGACTTGGCTCGTCATGTAGTGGTGATACTTCCCACGGAGCGGGAGAGGGTCCGCGGATTTATAGATGGGCTTAATCAGCCGATTAGACTCCAGATGGCTATGGGTGTGGGGAGTGACATATCATTTCAGGAGGCAGCCAATGCAGCACGCAGAGTTGAGATGGCTCTTACTAGGGGTGGCGGTTATTCTTCAGATAAGAGGCCTCGTCATTCAGGCAGGTTTGGTGGTTCTTCCTCTGGTAGCAGAAAATCCTTTGATAGAGGCCAGTCCTCCAGGCCTTTTCATTCCGCCCTTCAGGCTTCACAGGGTGGACCGGGTGATCGCGGTTCTCGTGGGCATCATTCAGACCAGTCTCCTATTAATGCTCAGCCTCTTCAGAGTGTTCGTGGAGGCCGTTCGGGTCGTCAGGGCCAGCAGCCCTATCAGTCTAAGAGTTGCTACGGTTGTGGTGACCCAGGTCATTTTATCGGGAATTGCCCTCTAGCAGCGGGCAACTCTCAGGAGCGAGGTCCTCGTCCTATGATTCAGGCCCCAGCTGACCCTCGGCCTGCCCAGCCGGCCGGAGGCGGGGGTAGAGATTATAGAGGTGGAGGTCGAGGACCGTAGAGGTAGAGACCGTCCAGCGAGAGGTAGAGGTCAGCCGGTTGATGGTCGTCCTAGAGACGCGGCTCGGAGGGGAGGTGCGGATCCCGATTCTATGCTTTACCGGCCAGGCCGGAGGCAGAGGCATCAGATGCCGTGATTACAGGTGCTATTCTTGTGTGTGGCGAGGGTTCTTCGGTATTATTTGACCCTGGATCTACATATTCCTATGTGTCTTCCTACTTCGCACCGTATTTGGGCTGTGCCCAGCTATGCTATGGATATTCCAGTTTATGTGGCTACGCCAGTGGGTGACTCCGTTGTAGTCGATCGGGTGCATCGTTCGTGCGTAGTTATATTTGGGGGTCTTGAGACCCGTGTTGATCTGTTGCTTTTGGATATGGTAGATTTTGATGTCATATTGGGGATGGACTGGTTGTCCCCATACCATGCTATTCTTGATTGCCATGCTAAGACTGTGACCTTAGCCTTGCCAGAATCACCCCGACTAGAGTGGAAAGGTACCTCAAGCCACTCCGTTCGCACTGTTATTTCCTATGTTAAGGCTCGACGCATGGTCGAGAAGGGGTGTCTAGCTTATCCGGCTTATGTTCGTGATTCCAGCGCAAAAGTTCCTTCTATTGAATCAGTCCCTATTGTACGGGAGTTTCCTGAGGTTTTTCCTTCAGACCTGCCGGGCATGCCACCCGACAAGGATATTGATTTCTGTATTGATCTGGCACCGGGCACTCAGCCCATCTCTATTCCACCCTATCGTATGGCCCCGCCGGAGCTAAAAGAGTTGAAAGATCAGTTGCAGGACCTTCTTGAGAAGGGCTTTATCAGGCCCAGTGTTTCCCCATGGGGAGCACCTGTATTATTTGTAAAGAATAAGGATGGCTCGATGCGGATGTGTATTGATTACCGGCAATTAAACAAGGTGACTATCAAAAATAAATATCCACTACCGAGGATTGATGATTTATTTGACCAGCTTCAGGGTGCCAAGGTATTTTCAAAGATAGAATTGAGGTCAGGCTACCATCAGCTGAAGATCAGGGCGGCTGACATTCCTAAGACGACCTTTCGCTCTAGATATGGGCATTATGAGTTCTTGGTCATGTCCTTCGGGTTGTCCAATGCCCCAGCAGCATTCATGGAGTTGATGAATCGGGTATTCGGGCCTTACTTAGATCTGTTCGTGATAGTCTTTATAGATGACATCCTGGTGTACTCCCGCAGCCAGGAAGAGCACGAGCAGCACCTCAGAGTGGTTCTTCAGACTCTAAAAGATAACCAGCTATATGCCAAATTTTCTAAATGTGAGTTACGGTTGAGTTCGGTAGCATTACATTGTATCAGTGGAAGGTATTTAGGTAGACCCAAAGAAGATTGAGGCAGTCCAGAATTGGCCTCGACCAGCTTCAGTGAGCGAGATCCGGAGTTTCTTGGGGTTAGCAGGTTACTACCGTTGATTTGTAGAGGGGTTCTCTTCTATTGCTGCCCCGATGACCAGGTTGACCCAGAAGGGTGTCCAGTTTCAGTGGTCAGAGGAGTGTGAGGCGAGCTTTCAGAAGCTCAAGACAACCTTGACCACCGCACCGGTGTTGATACTACCTACAGGTACAGGGCCTTATACAGTTTATTGTGACGCATCTCGTACAGGGCTTGGAGCGGTATTGATGCAGGATGGTAAGGTTATCGCTTGATCTTGAGTTAGCAGCAGTAGTTCATGCCTTAAAGATCTGCATCACTTGACTGTTTTCGTTTGTTTGATCAAGCGGAGGCATTATCTATATGGTGTGACATGTGAGGTGTACACTGATCACAAAAGCCTACAGTACTTGTTCAAGCAAAAGGAATTGAATCTACGACAGCGGAGATGGTTAGAGTTGCTAAAAGACTATGATGTTACTATCTTATATCATCCAGGTAAGGCCAATGTGGTGGCCGATGCTTTGAGTAGAAAGTATGCCGGCATGGGTAGTCTTGCATACATTCCGGTCAGTCAGAGACCATTAGCTCTAGATGTCCAGGCCTTAGCCAACCGGTTCGTGAGATTAGACATTTCTGAGCCTAGCAGAGTGTTAGCCTGCACGGTCGCTCGTTCTTCTTTATTAGAGCGTATCCGTGAGAGGCAATTTGATGATCCTCATTTGCGTGAGCTGAGAGATACAGTACAGCGGGGAGGTGCCACACGGGTAAGTCTAGATGATGATGGGGTATTAAAATTGCAGGGTTGAGTTTGTGTGCCCAATGTCGAAGGAATTCGAGAGTTGATCTTAGTGTAGGCCCACAGTTCGCGGTATTCTATTCACCCGGGCGCCGCGAAGATGTACCGGGACTTACGGCAGCACTATTGGTGGCGCAGAATGAAGAAAGATATCGTTGCGTATGTCGCTCGGTGTCTAAATTATCAGCAGGTGAAATATGAGCACCAGAGACCTGGTGGTGTATTCCAGAGGATTGAAATTCCCGAGTGGAAATGGGAGCGGATCACTATGGACTGCGTTACTGGACTTCCTTTGACTAGGAGGAAATTTGATGCTATTTGGGTCATTATTGATAGGCTGACCAAATCAGCACACTTTATTCCAGTATCTGTCTCCTACTCGTCGGAGAGGTTAGCGGAGGTTTACATTAGGGAGATTGTTCGTCTCCATGGGGTGCCAG
Organism: Nicotiana noctiflora; assembly: GCA_032618575.1. Lineage (NCBI taxonomy): Eukaryota > Viridiplantae > Streptophyta > Magnoliopsida > Solanales > Solanaceae > Nicotiana > Nicotiana noctiflora. Next base: position 60,218 of record JASVEL010006504.1, read on the forward strand.
TATCTATTATCTATGATCGGGGAACGCAGTTTACCTCGCGGTTCTGGAGAGCGGTCCAGCAGGAGTTAGGCACCCAGGTTCAGTTGAGTACAACATTTCATCCTCAGACGGATGGCCAGTCCGAGAGGACTATTCAGATTCTTGAGGACATGCTTCAAGCCTGTGTTATTGATTTCGGAGGCTCGTGGGATCAGTTTCTACCATTAGCAGAGTTCGCCTACAATAACAGTTGCCAATCTAGCATCCAGATGGCTCCGTATGAGGCGTTGCATGGTAGGCGATGTCGATCACCAGTCGGATGGTTTGAACAGGAGAGGCTCGGTTGTTGGGTACGGACTTAGTTCGAGGTTGGATAAGGTCAAGACTATTCGGGGGAAGAGATTGCGTTCGGCTCGGTCCAGAGAGAAGACTTATGCGGATCGCAAGGTTCGAGATGTAGATTTCATGGTTGGTGAACGAGTATTGCTCGGGTGTCGCCTATGAAGGGCGTGATGAGGTTCGGAAAGAAGGGCAAGCTCGGCCCTAGGTATATTGGTCCATTTGAGATTCTAGACGGAGTGGGAGGGGTGGCTTACAGATTAGCTTTGCCGCCTAGCTTATCAGCCGTGCATCCAGTTTTTCATGTACCTATGCTTCGGAGATACCACGGCGATCCCACACATGTGTTAGACTTCAGTACTGTCCAATTGGACAATGATCTATCTTACGAGGAGGAGCCGGTGGCTATTCTAGACCGGCAAGTTCGACAGTTGAGGTCGAAGAATTTTCCTTCTGTGCGAGTTTAGTGGAGGGGACAGCTTCCTGAGGCATCGACCTAGGAGTCCGAATCTGACATGCCGAGCCAATATCCTCATTTATTCCATGACTCGAGTACTTCTTTCTTTTGTCCGTTCGAGGACGAACGGTTGTTTTAGAGGTGGAGAATGTGACGACCCAAAGGGTCATCACTTATTTAATTAATCATTTCGAGCTTCCGAGGCCTTGAAAACCTCATTCTATGTTGCCTCGATTTACGTGCACAATCCGAGCATGTAGCCGGAAAGATTTTGTGATAGAAAATATGAATTCTATGAGAAATTTGGATAAAAATGATATTAATATTGATATGGTTGACTTCGGTCAACATTTTTGGCAAACGGATCCGGACCCGAGATTGGATGGTCCCGAGAGGTCCGTAGGAAAATATGGGACTTGGACGTGCGTCCGGAGTCGAATTCTGAGGCCTAGAGCCCAAGTTATGAATTTTTATGTGAAATTGTTTTTGATGTAATTATTAAAGGAAATAAATTAATTGACCTTGGTATCGGGCTCGTATTTTGGTTCCGACGCCCGGTACAAGTCTTAAATATTATATATGTGATTTCCGTAAAGTTTGGTGACATTTGGATGTCGTTTGAGATGTTTTGGACCTTGAGTTCCAAGTTAAGAAGTTTTGAAAATCAAAAGTATGAAAATCATGAGTTTGAGGCTTGTTTTGATTAAAACGAAGTGATATTGGCGATGTGATCGCACGAACAAGTCCATAATGTGTTTTTGAGGTTATGTACATGTTTGGTTTGGAGCCCGGGAGGCTCGGGTAAAGATTTGATAGGCCGTTGGATGAAATTCTGAATTTTTGAACTACTGGTTTTTCACCCAGTTGTTGGCTTCGCAATTGCGAAGAATTTCTCGCAATTGCGAAGGGGACAGTGTAAGGCAAGGCTCGCAAATGCGAACCTTCATCGCAAATGCGAAGCCCCCTTTGGCCCAGCCTTGTTCGCAAATGCAAACAATTGTTCGCATTTGCGAAGGTCCCCAGTGCCTGCTTATGTTCGCAAATGCGAACAAATGTTCGCAAATGCGAACATTCCCCATATTGCCTTGGTTCGCAAATGCGAACCATTGTTCGCAAATGCGAACACTGCCTTATACAGCATGTGTTCGCAAATGCGAACATTTGTTCGCAAATGCGAACATCCCTTTGTCTGCCAGTGTTCGCAAATGCGAACAAATGTTCGCAAATGCGAACTTCCCAGCCTTAGCTTATTTTTCAAACTCCAGAAATTGGTCGGGGTTCGCAATTGCGAACCCGTGTTCGCAAATGCGAACACAGAGACCTGAAAAACACGAATTTGAGTCATTTCTTCACTTTTTACAAAACCAAAACACCCGTTTGCGATTCTTCAAGGATTTCTTCTTCATCAAAACGATTGTAAGTCACTTTTTACTTAATTCTTTCAATTCCTAACATCATTAAACATGTTTTTCATTAAAAATCAATGATTTTCATGGTAAAATTCTTGTTTTTGTTAGAAAATAGGTTTTTCATAAATTGGGGAATTGGACCTCGAATTGAGGTCCGATTTTGAAACAAATTATATACATGAACTCGTGGGGGGATGGGTAACCGGATTTTGGTCCTAACCCCGAGTTCCGACCATGTGGGCCCGGGGTTGAAATTCACTATTCCGGGCAGAATGTTGTAAAAGTTATATTTGGTCTTAAGAATTAGTTGTTGAGTAGAATTGATGATATTAAATCAATTGTGTATAGATACGATTGGATTGGAGCCAAAATTGAAAGAAAAAGACCTTTCCACGGATTGAATTGTTCATAAGCATTCGAGGTAAGTGTTTGTTCTATCCTAGCTTGAGGGAATAGGATTATGTGTTATGTGTTATGTGATCGAGTGCGGTGTATGGTCTGTGGTGACGAGCATCCATACACTGGAGTCTAATATGACCGTGAGTCGTTGGAAAGTGATTATTTTGAGATATATTACAGATGAATTGTTATTGTTCTCCCTTGTTGGGACTCGTTGTGAAGATAATTATTGATTGCCCTTGATGGGACGGTTTATGAATTACTGTTTCTTTCTTTGCCCTTAACTGTGATTGTTATTTGGGTGAGGAAGAGTGATAATGCACGAAGGGTGATGCCGTGCCATGTTTATTTATTTATGCACGAAGGTTAATGCCGTGCCATGTTTATTTATTGATTATGCACGAAGGATCATGCCGTGCCTGTTATTGAACCATGTACGAAGGATCATGTCGTACTATGGATGTGAGGATGAGAGTAAAAGCACGAAGGGTGATGCCGTGTACTTTATTTGTTTATTTGGTGAGGATGAGGGTAAAAGCACGAAGGGTGATGCCGTGCAACTGCTTGCTATTTCTTGAATTGATATTACTTGTGTTTACATTATACTTTGTTTTTCCTTGTGAATTTATTAACTGTTGTTAATTGTTGAATTCTTTGAGATATTCCTTATTGTGTTATTACCTGGTTATTTCTTGTTATTCCGTGGTATATATATATATAATGAATTGCACAGGTTTATGTGAGTGTCTGGTCCTAGGCTTGTCACTACTTCGTCGGGATAGGCCAGGCACTTACCAGCACATGGGGTCGGTTGTGCTGATGCTACACTTCTGTGCGTTTTTGCACAGGTCCAGGTTACGATCAGGAGCAGCAGCAGTAGTAAATAGATTGCGTGGGAGTTGATCATATTTGAGACCGAGGTAGCTTGCAGACGTCCGCAGGCCCGGCGTCTCTCTCTTTATTTATGTTATTAGCTGGAGTCTCTTTGTTCCGAGACAAACAGAATTGTGTTATATTTCTTTCGGACTTTTATGTGTAGTATTCCATAGTAGTTTGTGAGTTGGTGACTCCACGTCTTGGGTAGAGGATTTCAGTATGATTTTCACTTTGTAATTAGTTATTTCCATTTCGATAAAGTATTCCGCATTTATTTAATTAAAATTGTGTTAAAAACGGGATAGTATGAATACAGTGGCTTGCCTAGCTACCACGAGTAGGCGCCATCACGATCCCGATATTGGGGGAAAAATCCGGGTCGTGACAGGTATACACGATGTGTTATGGAAAGTTGATAAGAGTATATTCTAGGTTTTGAGATCAGTTCATAATATATGGGAAGTTAATAAAAATTATTGAGCAGCGCGGACAGCTGCAGGTGAATTAAGAATCGATCTTTCTGATAATTTAAGAAAATGGTACTGCTATTCTATTAACTTGGCAGGGAATATGATCCAAAAAGGACAAGGTAATGTAAACTGATAATATCTAATGGCATGGTGGTATTCTCTTGTTGGATCGACTATAATAATTGAGTCGTTGATGGCATAGTGAAATTCTTGGATGGCTTTCGTGGAACGAATGGGCGCTTGATGTGCGTTATGTATTCGTACGGTGGAGTGTGGAACCAGGTATAGCGATTCATGTGTTACATATGTGTTGGAGACTAGAAGTTCTCGTAATCCGCCTATGCAGTGGTTGTATATCGCGTGTATCGGCACCGTTTTGTGATTATTGGAAATCGGAAGCCCTAGTGGCTCTCTCTTAGCTTGATATGATGAATTTGGGTTATGATACCTTATTTCGGACTGGTTGACATAAGTCAGGTCGTCTAGACAAATGTGATATGGACTATGTCGGAAAATGGCACAAATTGCGTAGCAAAGAGCATCAGAGTATGCTCCAACAGAGTAGTTGTACACAGGACCAGCGGACGGCTGGTAGGCATTGCTTTGTCAGTTGGACCTTAGTGGCGGATGTCAGTGTAGAGGTATCTACCATTGATTCAGTTCCAGTATTGAGAAACGTTGTCGGATGCGTTTCATGTGGCCGAGCTTGAGGCTATATATATATATATATATATATATATGTTTGCTGTAATGAGAAAATTTGACTTGATATGCATTTCCTTTTTTGCGAGATTTATGCGTGGATCGGGTGGCACGCCGCCACGGGTATGTCATTGGAAGGTGTTGCACGCCGCAACAGAATATTGTGAAAATATAGTTAGTTATATGCTACCTGGTATACAATACTTCCTCGCTTCTGAGGAAAAGTCCGTTTTGAGTATCGCTTGGCGAATGGCACATCGGTTGTGTCCTTTCGGGATTTAATAGCATACGTTAATTGTTTCACCGTGGGTGAGGTTGATTGCTTGGGTTCAAGACCTAGATCTGTGCGTGGCTAACCGTTTGAGCTTAGTGGCTTGAGGTGCTTCATAAGTAATAATGTTGGGATAGAATCACGAGTCTTGGCAAGGCCACGTGATGTTATGACCTCTCGAGAAGGATTCAGGTACTCTATTTCTATAATGCGAGACACGATCTCAGTTCTATGTTATGATGGCACAGATGAATTGAATTGCAGCTCTTTTGCTGGAGACAGTTATAATAATTTGAGTTGTCATGATTCGAGTGTGTGCAGACGTTTCTGTTAGAGCCTATGTTGTGCTCGTCACGGCTTAGGCCGGTGGTTGAGATGTCATGTCACCAGTGTGGTGTGTTATGATCGAAATGACTGCTGGAGTCATTAATGAATACGAACATATTGGATCTTAGCTTGTTAGAAAGGTAAAAATCGAGGTTTGGCTCCGAAACATTTTGTGGTACCAGTTTTAAGAGGGAAATAGATTCACGAATGGTTAACCTGAGAGATGGGTTCGGTATATCGCGTGCTTCAGCTGCCGTGGGCAGGATATAGAGGTGTTGGAATAAGACTCTATCTAATGAAAGAGGTTTTCAGCTAGTATTTGGTTATTGTGGCCAGTTGTTGTGATTAGAGACTATCGTCTCGAGTGATTGGGTCGTCGATACATCATATGATCTCACCCGGAGTAGTGAATATGGGTTATTGCAGTGGATTCGAGTGTATCCTGAGTATAGGCATGGGATTTGCAATTGGCATATGATTTCAGAAAAGTACAATGTGATTTATGGTTCAGATGGTCTGTGAAACTTTGACTATATGGTGTTTTCGGACTTATGTTAGATAGCCACGTATGATCGCCTGAAATTATGCTTGGTTAGGTCATTCAGCTATTGGGTGGCTTCTAGTACAACTCTGAGTCCGCTCGAGGACGAGCGTTTGTTTAAGTTGGGGAGGTAACTGTAACGACCTGGCCCGTTGTTATGGGAATTTCCACCCCGTTACCTTGCATTAACATATCTTATGCTTCTATATCGGTGTTAGAACCTATCGGGTGAGTTAGGAGTGAATTGAATGGAAAATGAAGCAAATAGCATGTTTGAAGGAAGTTTGAATATGGAAAGTCAACCTAGAGTTGACTATCGAGTTAGAGTGCTCGGAATCGGATTATGATGATTCGACTAGTTTCGGGGGATCATTTATGACTTAGGAGAGCAATCGGAATTGAATTTGGAGGTCCGGTGTAGTTTTAGGCTTGAATTGGCGAAGGTTGAATTTTGGCGAAATTCGATCGATAGATGAGATTTTGATCTGGGAGTCGGAATGGAATTCCGACAGTTGCAGTAGTTCCGTTAGGTGATTTTGGATATGCCTGCAAAATTTCAGGTCATTTGGACATCGTTTGGTCGGGTTTTTGATAGAATGTGTAATTTGGAAGTTTTGAAGAAACTTAGGCTTGAATCCGTGTGTAATTGGTGATTTTGATGTTTAGGATGGTGTTTTTATGATTGGAAAAAGTTTGAATCGTGTTATGGAGTATGTTGGTAGTTTTTGTTGGGGTCCCGGGGGCCTCGGGATGATTTTGGGGGTCCAAACGGACCATTTTGAGCCAAAAAGGGGCTGCTGGATTTGCTGTAATAAAATTTCAGGTTTTTGTTCTCTGCGATCGCGGCCATAGCCACGCGATCACGTAGTGTATCGAGATGAGGCTGGGAGATTGCTCTTCGCGATCGCAGGAGTAGTGATGCGATCGCGTGAGGCTGAGTGTTTGTTCATCGCGATCGCGGGTCGGTCGATGCGATCGCGTAAGGTCGTGTTCTTGAGCAGTGCGATCGCGACCCCTTTGATGCGATCGCGTAGGGTCGCTGAGTTGAGCACTGCGATCGCGTCCAGGCTCACGCGATCGCGTAGAGGAAAGTTGGCAGCCAGGTTTTTGTGCATCGCGATCGCACGCCCAATGCTGCGATCGCGTAGAGTAAACTGCCCAGGCAGTGAGTTTAAGTCCAGAAACATTTCATTTCGGGTTCATTTGCAAAACCCTCCATTGTTGAGCTCTAGAGTGAGAAAGTGACGGGAAATAGCTGGGAGATCATCGGGATATTGTCGGAGGTAAGTTTTGTGGCTTAATTACTTCATTTTTTTCATGAAATCCTTGGTTAAATTTTTGTAAATGGAAGATTAAAGGTGGGTTTGAGCCCTAGGCCTAAATTGAAGAAAAACACTGATTTGAGTGGGCAAATGGAGTCCGATTTTGGTAAATTTTATATGCCTAGAGTCGTATCGAGATGAGGTTTCTGAATATGTAACTTTTGTAATTTTTCGAGAAGCGTACCGAAAGTCGGGTTTTAGCAACTTTGTGAATTTCGGTGTAAATTGAGTTGTTTTGACTGGGTATCGTTCCATTAGCCTATTTTGATATATTTGTGCTGATTTGTGCTAGTTTTGACGTGCGTGGATGCCGGTTCGTAGAGCTAAGGTGTCGCGGGCATGAGCTTTCGTCGGTTCGAGGGGGGTAATACTTGTAAATGATGTCCTAAGGGTTAGTAAACCCCGGACTTGCACATTTTAGTGCTGTGTTGAGGTGACTTGCAAGCCGGATAACGGGCATGGGGTAGAGCACCATTGGGGATTGTGGCTTGGTCCGCCCCGCGTAATAAATAATAACACCTAATTGTTGAAATGAATTGGACTAATTATCATGTTTGGGCTTCGTGCCAATTATTTGAATCCTTCAGGGATATCACTGTTTTGATAACACTGTGCATACTCTATTCTGAATTTAAGGTATAAAATGGTATTTTTGCTATTCAGCATTTTTATAAGGTTATGAAAAACTTGAACAAGGTCTTACTAACATTTGTAGTTGTGAGCTAATATAATATTGTTGCCCGTAGGGCTTTTCTTGATTATTTGTTAGATTGATTGGGGCCGAGGGCCATATGTTAGGGCATGACATTTCATGTGAGCATATGCATACACATGCATGGATCGGACTGCACGCCGGAGTGGTATACGGATCGGGCTGCGCGCCGCAGCAGGTGTGATATTAATATTGTGCTTGGGCTGTAGGAGCCCCTCCGGAGTCTGAACCCCCACAGTGAGCACGGGTACCCAAATTGGATCGGGCTACACGCCGTAGCGGTCATATGCGTTGCATGGCATACATACATTGGTTTACGTGTACTAACATTTAGCACTCATACATTACTGGCACACATGCATTAGTTGCCTTATTGACCGGATCTCCTGGTATAAATTGATAAGGAGTGCTGAGCCCGAGGGGCTGATTTGAGTGCGGACTTGCACTGCTTGAGATTGTATCCAGGTATTGGTATATTATTATGAAAGAAAGTAGCTAAAGTTGAGATTTCTAAATAATCTACTCACATATGCTTGAAAGGAATAAAAAGATAGTTCTGTATTGTGTAGCATGAGATAGTGCCTATCGTGGTTTTCTTCCCTTCAGCATTATTTACTTTTATTACTACTGAGTTGGAAGTACTCACACCCGACTCCCTGCACCTTGTATGCAGATCCAGGTACATCACAGTGGAGCTGATTGTATTGCGACTCGGGAGTGCTTTTGGACAGTCGAGGTAGCTGCCAGCGTTCGCAGGACCTGATTCTCCAGTTTGTCTGTATTTTTGTTCTGATCATCCCACACTTGTGCACAGTTATATTCACTATTTACACTTTGTATACTCTGTAGAGGCTCGTGACTCTTGACCCTTCGGTCTATGGGAGTTGGCACGTGTTGGGACTTGGTTCCCTGTTTTTAATATATCTATCACTGTTATGCTTAAATTGGATAAAGTGAGCTTGTGGCTCCGTGGTTATTGTTGATTGGTCGGGCTGGCCTAGCAGTGTGCTGGGCGCCATCACGACCGGATTTGGGGTCGTGACAAGTTTACCAGCGTCACAATGTGCTAAGCCGGGGTTTCGAACCCTCAGGCTACCATATACACAAACTACTCACCTCTAGCCGGTCGTAGACTCGTCCGCGATGCCTTTTCCTTTGAATTTAGCTCCCTCGTGCGTAGAATCTAGTCAAACCACAATAATTATATCAAATACGGGTCAAAGAATCATAACCCATTTCAATTTACATGAAATTCGCATAAATACACTAAGTTGGTAAAACCGACCCCGGGCCCACGTCTCGGAAAATTCCGAAATCAGTACCAACGCGATCCTCATCTCGCCACGAGTCCGTGCATATAAAATTTATCAAAATCGGAGTTCAAATGGCCTTCCAAAACTCAAAATCCCGTTTTTAATACCTAGGCCACAATTCTTCAAGATTTCTACCCAATTTCATGAAGATTGATGTTCATTCTACCATAAAATGATGTTTCTGAGTCAAGAATCTTACCTCCGACGAATACCCGATGATTTCTCATTGTTTTCCTCGAGTTTTCTTCTCTCTAGGGCTCAAAATTGTGTTTTGGGGGTGTAAACCCGCGACCCCTCTGTTCTATGATTTAATTCACTGCCATAGCAGTTTGCTCTATGCGATCGCGACTCACCTCATGCGATCGCGATGTTCAAAAATTCGGACTCACGCGATCGCGTCTCTCTTCCTGCGATCGCGTAGCACAAATTCCCTGGACCACAATTCTCTCATACGCGATCGCGTAAATGCTTATGCGATTGCGATGGCCACCCGGTTAACTCTACGCGATCGCGACTGGTGCTCCTGCGATCGCATTGGTCTAGCCCCTAACCCTACGCGATCACGTCCCCCTCCCCGCGATCGCGGAGAGCAAAATCCTGTTGCATTTATGACAGCAACCAGCCTTCTCATTTTTCCCAAAAATGGTTCATTTGGACCCTCGGATTCATCCCGAGACCCCAACGAAAACCACCAACATACTCCAAAACATGATACAGACTTGTTCCAATCACGAAAACACCATCCAAAACATCAAAATCACCATTTACACACGAATTCAAGCCTAAGTTTCTTCAAAACTTTCAAAACTAACATTCAATCCAAAACCCGATCAAACGATGTCCGAATGACCTGAAAATTTGCGGACATATCCAAAATCACATAACGAAGCTACATAAATTGTCAGAATTCCATTTCGACCCCCGGATCAAAATATCACCTACCATCCGGTTTTTGCCAAAAGTCAACCTTTGCCAATTCAAGCTTAAAACTAAACCGGACCTCCGAATTCAATTCCGATTGTTCTCCTAAGTCATAAATGATCCCCCTAAACTAGTCGAATCATCAGAATCCGGTTCCGAGCACTCTAACTCAATAGTCAACTCTTGGTTGACTTCCCATATTCAAGCTTCCTTCAAACATGCTATTTGCTTCATTTTCAACCCGAATCACTCCTAACTCACCCGATATACTCTAATACTGATATAAAAGCATAAGATACGTAAATGCAAGGTAACGGGGTGGTAATTCCCTGTAACGACCCAACCGGTCGTTTTGAGATACGGCGCGTCATTCAGCAGTTTGAGGCCATGAGCAACTTCATCTCAAGTATATTGACTTGTATGTATGGTCAAAATTAAAATTCAAGAAGTTTGGAGTCAAATTTAAATGAAAAATCTCATTTTCAAAGCTTAAAATTGAAGAAATGAACTAGGATTGGAATTTTGAGTATACGACCTCGGAATTGAGATTTGAAGGTTCCAACAGGTTCATATGATGATTTCGGACTTGGGCGTATGCCTGGATCGGGTTTTGGATAAACCGGGAGCGTTTTGGCGCATATTATGGAAGATAGCATTTTAGAAGAAATTGCATCAATTTGGCTTAAAATGCATTTTAGTGTTATTGATGTCCGTTTGGGATTCGGAGACTGGGAGTAGCTTCGTATGGTTATTCTGGATTTGGGAGCGCGATCGGAAGTGAATTCGGAGGTCCGTGGGTCATTTTGGAGTCGTTTGGCTAAAGATAGAAAATTGAAGGTTTTTGAGAAAATTTGACCGGAAGTGGAAATTTTGATATCGGACTCAAAATGCAAATCTTATGGTTCGGATAGCTTCGTTAGGTGATTTGGGACTTAGGAGTGTGTCCGGAATATTTTTGTGATGATCGGTGTAGAATTAAGCTTGAATTGGCAAAGTTAGTATTTTGGCGAATTTCGGTTGATAGGTGAGATTTTGATCCGAGGGTCAGAATGGAATTTCGAAAGTTTCTGTAGCTTCGATATATCATTTTGGACGTGTGTGCAAAATTTGAAGTCAATCGGATGCGATTTGATAGGTTTCGACATCGGAAATAGAAGTTGGAAACTTCAAAGTTCATAAAGTTTGAATCGGGGTGTAATTCTTGGTTTTAGAGTTGTTTGATGTGGTTTGAGGCCTCGAGCAAGTCCGTAATGTGTTTTGGGGTTGGTTGGTATGATTGATTGGGGTCCCGGGGGCCTCGGGTGTGTTTCGGGTTGTGGTCACACTCTTATTTGATGTTTCAACCTTTGCTTCTTTGAACATAAAGGGGTACCATATTAGGTAAATGATCTCCAAATTCAGTTTTGTTTGAACCATTAGATCCGTATCGTAATTTCGGAGCCATAGCAAAAAGAATCGTCGAATTTGGACATCGTATGAGGAAGTTATGCTCATTTCGGTGCCGAGAAAAAGTGCTGGTGTCTGTCAGAACCGCAGAAGCGGAATTTGACCGCGGATGCGGAACCGCAAAAGCGGAAATAGAACCGCAAAAGCGGTCCCGCCTATGCGAAAATTATCCGCAAAAGCGGAAATGGGCCTGGTCAGTGTTTAAAACCGAGAAGTTTAGTATTTTGGACATATCTTGAGTTCTAGAGCTCCGATTGAGGTGATTTTTGCGGTGTTGTTCTCGTCTCATCAAGGAGGTAAATATAAGAACTTTATTTTGATGTTTCTCCATGATTATTTCACTGTTAATGGAGGATTAATGGAGGGTTTGAGCCCTAGGCCTAAATTTTAGGAAATCTTTGATTTGAATGGGCAAACGGAGTCCGATTTTGATAAATTTTATATGAACGGACTCGTGTTGAGATAAGGAACCCGATTATATAACTTTCGTAATTTTTCGAGAAGCGTACCGAAAGTCGGGTTTTGGCAACTTGTGGGTTTTGGTGTATTTTGAATTGTTTTGGTTGGGTAATGCCCAATTGGCCTATTTTGATGTGATTCTATTGATTTTTATCAGATACTACGCATGTGGAGGCCGACATTCGCGGCAAGAGAGTTGTCTCTTAGCGGTTTTGTACCGGAGTCGAGGTAAGTGGCTTGTCTAACCTCGCGTGGGGGAACCTTTACCCCTAGGATATTATGTGATAGTTTAAATGCCTTGTACGCGAGGTGACGGGCGTGTACATGCGCTGGTTGTTGTAACCCACTTTACTTGAATTGTTCAATTCGTGATATTCCTATTCTTAATTTATTAAATTGTGACATCTACCTGGTATTCGTTAGGGAAGCATGATTAGGTAGGATTTATCTGTCTAATTGCCTAATTGTCCTACTTGAACTTCTTGATAATTGTTGGCACTAGTCCTCGGTGGAGTTATAATTAAGCATATTATATTTCTCTCTGTGTATTCCTTTACTTGCTGTGTTTGTGGACTGCGGGTTCGATTCCCGGAGATCCTGAGGGCTGCGGGTTCGATTTCCGGAGACCCGAAGTTTATTGATAAGTTATTGGTAGGGACTACGGGTTCGATTCCCGAGATCTCGAGTTATTGGTAGGGACTACGGGTTCGATTCCCGAGATCCGAGTTATTGGTAGGGACTACGGGTTCGTTCCCGAGATCACGAGTTATTGGTAGGGACTACGGGTTCGATTCCCGAGATCACGAGTTATTGGTAGGGACTACGGGTTCGATTCCGGGATCACGAGTTATTGGTAGGGACTACGGGTTCGATTCACGAGATCCTAAGTTATTGGTAGGGACTGCGGGTTCGATTCCGGAGATCCGAGTTATTGATTATTTATTGAGACATGGGCTGCGGGTTCGATTCCGGAGACCCAGAGTTGGACTGTGGGTTCAATTCCCACAGGTCCTGGACTTGCTGATTGAGTTTTTATTCAGTTATTTACTTGCTGCTAGCTTACATTGTAGACGGTTGCAAAAATCACTTTACTGTCGTCATTTCGGATTCATTATTATTTAAAGCTGCTTATTATTGTTATCATCATTATATTATTGTTCTCTCGGTAGGGCCCGACCTTCCCTCGTCACTACTCCATCGAGGTTGGGCTTGGCGCCTACCGAGTACCGCCGTGGTGTACTCATGCTACTCTCTGCACACTTTTGTTGTGCGGATCCGGGTACATCGGGACAGGCCCGTACTAGGTGATATCGGCAACACACTTGGAGACCTCGAGGTATGATGCGCTACGTCCGCGGATCCGGAGGCCCTCCTTCTATTACGATAGTTCTAGTAGATGTTTTCCTTCGTTTCGTTGTTTTAGATACTCTTTACACGTAGAGCCACAGTTGTATTTCTTTTAGTCTGTGTTACCCGTGGGATTCCGGGTCTTGGTGGTGTTTATACAGTGTGTTTGATGGGTGTATGTGCCAAGCGGCACAGATTACATTCTTATTTATATCGTTTTCCGCTATTTCTTATTTAATGTTCATAAAGTTGTATATTCCGCAATGTGTTAGGCTTACCTAGTCGTAGGGACTGGGTGCCGTCATGACATGTTCACGATTGGTGAACTAGGGTCGTGACAAGTTGGTATCAGAGCTCTAGGTTCATAGGAGTCACGGGACACAGACCGGTTACTTAGAGTCTCGCTGATCGATACGGAGACGTCCGTATTTATCTACGAGGGGCTATGTAACTGTTTAGGAAACTCTTCAATTCTTTGAATTCCTTATCGTGCGCCATTTATTCAGTTGGAGCCTATATCATATGTTCTTTTGCATCCACTCGTGTATTGAAATTGCGCACTCGGTATCAAGTATGCGTCGACGGTTCGTGACGCTGCAGAGAGATCTCAAGGGAGTCAAGAATTTACTCATCTATTGTTACCGCGTGTCGTCCATATCGATAATGCAAGAGAACTGAGAGACCTTCAATTGTGCACATGGGGGTGCACTAGGTTCTGGCATTCGGTTGATAGTACGGTCGTGAGAAGGTTTACTTAACTGCCAAATCATCACAACAATGGTAGAATCACAAGGTGGATGTAGATCTAAAGATAGTTGGTGGTAATAAAGACTATATGGTTCATATGAGATATCTATTTAGCGAAGGATTCAGCCATCAGAGATACTACTGGGGAAATGAGTTTAACTGTCTTAAGAAGGACATGTACCAAACCAATGTCTTGGGCTGTCTTATGATGAAGACGTACATATGATAAAGGCTATTGTTGTGGATTAGCAAAATGTATCTTTAAGGCTTCGTGCTAAGTGAAAGGATTTCACTATCAACGATCTAATTATGGGTCATGTGTCATATCAGATTTGGCCTGCGATGTATTTAGGTGCTATTCAAAAAAAAAAAAGTTCTTGAAAACTTGCGGATGGGCAAGAGTTGAGGCACGTATGATATGATGTTGGGACTTTGGATGTTCCTGTGTCCCTAATAAACTCTACATTTTTTTTTATCAGCAGGGAAATATTCGACAAGGGCTACATGGTGCTTCGTAGGTGTGTGAGAATCATAGTATGTTTTAAGGTGTCGTTGGTAGAGAATGCTCGGTGCATGGAGCGGGGTAATGTTTGGTTGTATCGGAATGAGGTCATACCCTATGGGGTCGGAGTGCTAATAGGGCACAAGTGATTATGTTCGTAGGTTCAAGTGAATTGCAGTTGAATAAGAGTAGATGACTTGAGTGAATGTTTCTAATGTGCTCGAGAGTCGTGTAATAGTGGCTTTGAGCTAGTGGGAGAGTCTCACCGCTTATGATTTGGGTCGCATGGCTAATTACTGCGTGAATTTTGGATACTAGCGTATTAATGGGTTATTGCAGCCACGGGAAAAGGACCATATGTGGTAATTTGAGTATATGTATTGTTGAATGCATGTTATGTTTAGCCTTACTGGCTCATGTTCAAACTTGAGGGAAAAATTCATGATTTATGCCTCGTATAGGTGCAGGCTTCGCGGGAACTAATTCCGCTAGGTGCTTTATCGATAGGGTATTCATATGTTATAAAGAAATTCAGTAGAGTTGGTTGCGTACTGGGGCAAGTTAGAACCGGATGGTTCTCAATAGCGGTCCTA